>OY365818.1:27468545-27691538 GCA_959347315.1 Bimastos eiseni | reverse complement strand
GCGGATGCTGCGTAAGAGTGATCCTATGTGTTACAAGTGAGAGATGACAAATGATAAAATTAAATTTAATCTATTTTAACAAATTTATTTACTTAAATTTAAATTTACATACAAGAGCAACTAATTCATTAATTCATGCTGAGAGAGATATTATATCATGTACCATTGGGAAAATTAAATTTAATTCATCAAATTCAACTCAAATACAAGAAAAACAAATCAATTTATTCAGGCAGAAAGAGATATTGGATCATGTACTTCAGGACAAAATTAAATTAAATTCATTAAGTTAAATTCAAATCAATTAAAATATAAAAACAACCAATTAATTTAAAAAGGCAATTGACATAGTAACACTCCCATAAAGTCATAAACAGATGAATTGCAATTAAATAATCCTAAAAATACGATATTCAGATACTAAATGAGATCATAGGATAAGATAATATCATGTCTTTGCACGTGAGGATTAGAATCGACTTCCAATCTCTCTTCGTAGCTCAAATTCCCTTCCTTCAAAATATATATATATATATATCAGTTTAAATTAAAAAAATACATACGAGATAAGGCTGACAGTATTGTGGCAACGACAAAAGATTTGGCGGAATTCGATAGACTGCATCATTCTGCTGACAGACGGCATTCATGTCATACCTAAGACAATGCAAAGAAAGACGACATGAGCCTAGATGATGCTCAATTGAGACAAAGCAATGCAAGAGAAGAGTATTTAAATGAGAGATACCAATGTAAGAGAAGAAGCTTAAATGAATCTTTACTTATCAGGTAATCTTAAAACAACCAGATCTGTAGATTGCAATAAAATTATCAGATTATATTAATAAAACCACTCCCATTGCCACAACCTGTCTACTAACTGTACCTTGCAGTTCAGATCAGTTCATCCAGCCAACTCTTCACCATATCTCGATTCCACTCAATACATCACAAAACCATAGAATACAACCCAGCTTCATAGAATAGAATGTAATAGCATTACAATAGTCCAATCGCTGGGCTAAAGAGAATGCTAAGATATATACTCACGAGTTCTCCAAAGCCATATCAATGTATTCAGAATTGTCAAAGGACAAAGAATTTGCCATCGTTTCAACTCTGCTCCAACACAAAAAAACACAGAAACCACCGACAATTAATGCTCATAGATAAAATGCTAAACACAGGATGTATATTTTATAGCATTCATTGGATTTTATTGTATTCATTGCATCATATTTACTGTTTTGTACTTATTGTATTGTGTTTATTGTATTGTGTTTATTGTATTGTGTTTATTGTATTGTGTTTATTGTATTGTGTCTATTGTATTGTGTTTATTGTATTGTGTTTATTATATTGTGTTTATTGTATTGTGTTTATTGTATTGTGTTTATTGTATTGTGTTTATTCTATTGTATTTAGTGATTTTTTTATATACATATTTCTACAGCATCTCTAACAGTACAACCTAATCAGAGGCTCTCTCAGTGCGAAAAGCCCCACTGGAAAAGAAAAGTCTTAACCAATACAGGCAGAAAGAGAAGCACCACCAGTTAGAAATCAGAGAGTGACAGACAGGGAAAAATCATTCCACAGCAAAGCATTCACCAATTTAAAGTTAAACACTGATGATAAGCCTCCGTTTGTTCACACTGAAGGATTTCCGCAGAACCCTTGTCTTCACTTCAAGGGACCCTAAGATTCCGCATAACACAGTTTGGAAAACACTGCAATAAGCATCTTGAAAACCTATTTAAACATTACCTGCGCAATTATATAGTTTCCAACTTAGACAAAACCTACATGTTGTGAATCGATCTAGCGGTTGATTGGTTTCAGTGATTCTTCAGGGTTGATTGTTCAATGTTGTTCTTTCAATCAAAGGTGACCGTCCTTCCTACTTAAACACCTGCAAAATTCAGTTCCACTTCAATACATTGTATTAATATAAACAATAAAATAACATCACAACTGCTATTTACTGATCGCATTGTGTGGTACGGTGGCCGATTGGTTACAGGGGTCGGCTCATAACGCTCAGCGCGCACTGAGTGAGCGGGTTTGATCGTCGTCCGAGGCGTCACTGTGTAGGGGCCTTGAGCAAGTCCTTCACGCTCAATTGCTCTGCAGTACAACTGCAATTGCGCCGGTGAGGCATGTGCACTTCTGAGCAAAAAAAATTTTGGGAGAAGGGCGATATCAAATTTAAGAATTAACATTTTTTGTCAAAAAAACATGAAATCTGTATACTGAGCCAATTATACATGTACAATTGACAGCAAATCAATTTTTTTTTCAAATTAAAAATGATCTACAGATTTTTTATTCATGTGTGCTGTAGTTATTGCACACACGCATGCACACACACACACACTTGTTCAAATGCCCACAGATCCGTCCGAGATTTATCTGGAATGGCAAATCTTTGCAAAGACCGTATTCTATATTCAATGAATCTACTAATACAGTTTTTACAAAAAAAATTGTAATATGCAAAATTCACACACAAGCACTCTGATCTTGTTGATCATGTTTAGAAAAACTAAAGTAAGGGTCCAGATTTACTAAGTTACTAAGGACATTTTTCCGTCAATCCAGCTTCCATTTCACCACGAGTTTTCATCAATCCAGCTTCCATTTAAGCATGATTCTTATCATCAATCCAGCTACCAGTTAAACAGAAATCATTTTATCAACCCAGTTCACAGTCAAATAGCCTTCTGTTCACCAAAGCTGCTTCTAATAGGCCTACCATGCCAACGAGGCTTAACCAGATGTGCCATGGAGTATAATTTACTACGTTATTTATTAACATGGGTAATTTACATCGCTAAAATAAGGTTATATCGGCGCTTCTAATATTTTGGTGATAGAGATCACCAGGTAAAGTTTTGTGAGATTTGGAGCAACTTAGTAAATCGAGACCCATAATAAACCTAAGTCCAAACGACAAAAATAAATATTCTAAGCTGCCTTCGTCACTGTAAATGGGCTTGCGTTCAATAAATCATCCTTCCAATGACATTTATCAATACAGTAGAGTTTAGTATCCACATACCGAAGAAATGCATTCCAATGCACCTCATTTGCGCGCAGTGTTCTATTTGCATCATCTGCGAATTTGCATTTTTCAACTTAGAATACCCTATAATGAATAATAGGTAACAACTAATTGCAACCGACGATATCTAACTGAATCAGCACAATAAAAGAAGAACCTTTTGGATTAGGAATAAATTCCCACCTTCAACGATCCGTATCATAGCAAGGATTAAGTAGAGCTTTCATAATTCCAACCATTTCGGGTGATTAGTCAAACCAATTCAACACAAAACTGATCTATCTAGCCTTTAACGTTGTAACAGCTAAATGCCAGGATTAGATAAAAATGTATCTCGCTAATACTTCAGTGCTCAATTATCAACAAGGGCAATATTTTGTACAAAATTCAACAAATGCCAAAAATTATATTTCAATAGAATTTGTATCAATATGGCGGACACAGCGATGAAAAGAAGTGCGATCTAGAAGTGACAGTATTTTTTTGTAAAGACCAAGCCTACCGTAGCGACCCTGTCGGTCGAAACGAATAAAAGTGATACACGTCTCTTATTGTGTTTACAGCGTATTGAAAACAAAATAGAATCATCCGATTGGTAAACAGAGTATATATTTTTTGGCCTAACTTTGGTGATACAGAGAAACATTTCAAAGCTTCCTATGTTTGTCTGTACTTATGGCAAAATGGCAAATACTCACGTAATCTCTGTAGGGTTACGATTATGGCCATAGGCCTAGCTATGTACAGGCCTAGCTATAAATCCAATTTTAAAATGGTTCTATTTTCATAGGTATAGCGTATTGGGATTTGTAACGTTCACGTTGCATTCATTCGCTAACTGAATTTGTTAGCATACATATCGTATCTTTAGATTTAAATAGCGCGCGCCTTTTGAAGAATAACTATTCTCAGACGCTCTCAGCACAGAGGTGCAAAAGGCTAAGATTGTTAAAACAATCAAAAGTTGTTTTTGGCCTTTTTTGGCTGTATTTGTTTATTTTGCTTCTTTTTGCCTTTAGTTTCCTTTAAATTTTGTCACAACAGTTTTGTCATAAAAAGCATCAAATACAGCATAAAAAACGAGCTCCAACTCGTTCTTAGCATTAATTTATCTTGATTTATGACTGAATAACACACAATAATTATTAGTAATATAATATAATACCAATATTAGTAAATATAATAATAAATATTTTGAAAAGCCAAACAAACCAAATTAGCCATTTTTAGAAACTTTTGGTTTTGTGTAAGAAAAACCCAAATAACCAAAAAAACCAACATGTTTGCAACACGAACAATACAACTAGGCATTTATAAAGCGCTTTGACAAGACAAGTCTTGCTCAAAAGCACTGTGCTGCATTCTTAGTAATAGATCAGGGAGAATAGGTATGTCATCAGTTTTGTCTTGAAAAGAGCAACGATTGTGACTTGACCGACTGACATTGGGAGATTATTCCATTCTGTGGGCCTGCGACTGAGAATGCACGGTTCCCAAACTTCTTGTTAGTGCGAGGTATGGTAAAGTTTGCAGCCCTATCTCAGCACAGAAACTCAGAGGGAAGAATTAAACGCTTTTAAAGAGCGAGAAGACATTGCAATTGCAAGAGGATCCAGTCATAGTATAGTGATAAACGAAGGGCATTCCAGGTAGATAGACCGACAATTAACTACGATCTATTACTAACAATCTATATTATTAAGATACTGCCTATATATAGCTATGGTAAGATCTTTACGCAGGCTTACTTCTCTCTTAGTCAAAATTTTGTGTCCAGCGTACGCCTATGCACGTGTACGTTAGAAACCTAGAAACAAACTACACACTTTTTAAAAACCTATGTTTACCCAGTAATGTTTCTGTAGCGACCGCGCTCAACCTTAATTGCTGCCGGCAATTTGAGATCCCATCAGCCAGAGGCGGCGATCTCGCTGGAGAGAGGTGGCCAGAGACATCCAATAAGAGGGGCACGGGAAAGCGCATAACATGTCGACACTCTCCGTAAAGGGTGGGTGGGGATTTGTCTCCCTCGAGCCCCAGTATCGCCGCCTCTGCCCTAAGCCATCAGCAGATCTTTAACTGTCTAAAACATTAACTAGGTCTGCTTGCCTTCTGAATTTCATATTAGCCAGTGTCCGATTTTCCGGGGGGGGGACGAGGGGGTTGGACCCCCATGCTCCATTACCTTAACCCCTCTGCTTATAAAGTCTGATCGACCACCGAGGGGGTCGACTCGAGCCCCTCACATTCATTGAGCGCACAGGCATTACTCGAAACAGATTTTTCCGGCCATGGATTGACAGGCTTCTAAATGATTTCAGTCGTGAAGAAATGGTTTGAGCCGAGACGGAATGATTTCAGACGAAACGGGCAATTAGCGGCCATGCTCGTATGTGTTGCTTTTCACAAATTACCGACTAAGCGCCTATATATATATATATATATATAAATATATATATATATATATATATGCACACACGGAAATGTATATACATAAATAATTGACAACTAGCCCAACCTCGATGAGGGAGTTCGAGTAAGTCGTGTTAAAGTGAAACTTAACACTACTCCACTTTTTGAGTCAGTAGGCAGCATCAAACAATTAATTGAATATTCCTGCGGACGCCCGTAGACCAAGTATGTAAAACAAAACGGGCATTTGAGTGATTCTGCCGCAGCGTTGGATTTAACTGAAATGAAGCGAGTTAGCAGTCAGCAAACGATATCTTCTTTCTTCAAACGTCCAAATGCTAGAAGGTAACTTACTCAGTACATATATACTGTAACATAATTTACTTGTAAAAAAACGTTCAAACTTTTGAGTAAATTTAATTACGCATGTGTCATGAATAAATTTAAAATGCAACATGGTGTTCTGTTGCTACAACACTAGGCCTGCGCAAAGTTGTTCAACAAAGATATGTAGATAGAAGGCGGGTTTCCAAATTTTATTGCTCGTAAATAAGCTGGTGCTCCGCACATGGGTTCTCAAAAGTGTGTAGATTCTGATTACGACAAGTAGGACTGTTAACACATTTTGTTGACAGTAATGTAACACATAGGCCATAGACCTAGATCATTTGCCCGACATGCTAAGTTAACTGTATTTTAATTGTAGACTATGTCAAGGTTTTTTATTTTGTTATATGAAAGTTTAAAATTATGTGAACATAGTAGGCCTAAACGCCTTTTTTTATTAAGGATTAGGAAATGTAAAAAGAAAGTTTTACATAATGGTTTTGTAGACTCCATATGGTTGTTTGACAAGATATTAACACGTTTATTATTATTATTATTATTATTATTATTATTATTATTATTATCATTATTATTATTATTATTATTATTATTATTATTATTATTATTATTATTATTATGAGTTGATTTCATCTATTTAATGGTGATGTCGTCCGGAGTAGCCCTGCTCGTTGGACTCCTGAGCAGCGAAAGTTCCCTTGAAAGCAACTGCGTTGTAGCGTTGAATAATCATCGAGATGTTTATTATTATTATTATTATTATTTTTTTTTTATGCCCTGAGGTACTTCATTCCCCCAGGGACTTAGAGATTGATAATGTACAGATTTTATTGTCCGGAGGGTCAGGCCTCGTCTTCTGTGGTATTATTATTATTATTATTATTATTATTATTATTGTTGTTGTTGTTGTTGTTATTATTATTATTATTATTATTATTATTATTATTATTATTATTATTATTATTATTATTATTATTATTATTATTATTATTATTATTATTATTATTATAACTGTTATAGGTTTTCGTCCTCATCGGGCTGAACAAAAGAGTCCCTGAACGCTACTGCATAAAAACGTTGTGTACAAATAGATAGACGTTGAAAAATATGAGTTGTTTCACGAGGGTCTACCGTTGCCTGTGTCATACGTCGGCCTAGCTGTAGTAGAAACTCCATTCCAGTACGGTTTATGGGTTCCAGTGATTCGATGGCCACTGGCCCAAAATCATGCGTGGTAGGGAGGGATGAGTACTTGATGCTTATTATTATTATTATTATTATTATTATTATTACTATTATTATTATCATTATTAAAATGTATTCATTTGTCATACTTGCATCGTCTCACATTGCAAGTAATTGCAGAATCTAGACTTATTGTGGAAGTTCATTAATTACTTGACAAAAAATAAGGAAAGTTGGAAGTGTTGGCTATTTCCATTATTTTTTTCTGTGTTAATCAGTCTAGTCAAAGAGTTTGAAACGCTAGGAGCAAATCGCGAATTAAAAATTCAATGCGGCTTAATAAATTATTATTAGGTCTTTTTGTATAATTATATTTTCGGGTATCAGGACATTACCCCCCCCGGACATTACCCATCCGGACATTACCCTCCGGACATTACCCATCCGGACATTACCCATCCGGACATTACCCATCCGGACATTACCCTCCGGACATTACCCATCCGGACATTACCCTCCGGACATTACCCATCCGGACATTACCCTCCGGACATTACCCATCCGGACATTACCCATCCGGACATTGCCCTCCGGACATTACCCATCCGGACATTACCCTCCGGACATTACCCATCTGGACATTACCCATCCGGACATTACCCTCCGGACATTACCCATCCGGACATTACCCATCCGGACATTACCCATCCGGACATTACCCTCCGGACATTACCCATCCGGACATTACCCTCCGGACATTACCCATCCGGACATTACCCTCCGGACATTACCCATCCGGACATTACCCATCCGGACATTACCCTCCGGACATTACCCATCCGGACATTACCCTCCGGACATTACCCATCCGGACATTACCCTCCGGACATTACCCATCCGGACATTACCCTCCGGACATTACCCACCCGGACATTACCCTCCGGACATTACCCATTCGTACATTACCCTCGGGACATTACCCTCGGGACATTACCCATCCGGACATTACCCTCGGGACATTACCCTCCGGACATTACCCCCGGACATTACCCATCCGGACATTACCCCCTGGACATTACCCCCCGGACATCACAATATTTCCATAGTGCAAGTATACATACATGCATACATAAATATATACATACATACATGTATACATACATGCACATATACCTGTGTGCATACCTATATGCATACATGCGCACGTGCATACTTACATGACTTAATGCATACATGCAGCATTGCATGTATGCATATATGCGTGTGGCAGAGTGGCCGATCGGTTAGAGCGGTCAGCCCGTAGCGTTCAGTGTGTGCTGAGTGCGTGTGTTCGAGCCTCGTCCGGAGCGTCAGTCACTGTGTAGGGACCTTGAGCAAATCCTTCGGCACCATTACCCTGCAGTACAGCTGCAATTGCGCCGCCGAGGCGTGTGTATGCACTTCTGAGCAAAAGATATCGGAAGAAGGACGGTATCAAATTTCGGAAATAAATGAATGAATTGCATACATCATTATATACATACATACATGCACACATACATACTCTAAGTATGTATTGGAATGGGGGTAATGTCCTAGTGGGGGTAATGTCCGCGGGGGTAATGTCCTAGACCCATATTTTCGACCCTCTGCTTCTTTTTTGACAAATCGGACCCTGATACCAGCCTCTCAATATCTGTATATTCTGAGTCTTCTAACCCATGGAAACCTAACTCGGACCTCCTTCGGACAACCCTATGGTTTTACGCAGCGTTCGTGAGTAATTAAAGCTTGTGCAATGCGCTTCGCTTTCCAATGTCAGTGGCGCTTTAGAAGTTACGAAAAAGTGCAACACGAAAGCTAGGTCCTGCGCAGGCTCTTGTCTAAAACATCTCCTTAATTCTAACAACCTAACATTCTAACATTCTATAATTGGATGGTGTTTTGCAAAACTGGACCAACCCCAAAACAGTATTGTCCAGAAAACAATTTTTATCAAAGTACTCTTTCAATTGTAATGGAAAAATTCTGATTTTATTCGTCTAAGTGAAAAAAAAATCTTTTAAATATTTGGATAATGTTGTATTTGGTATTTTTGAAAAGACTTTTCATGTGGAAAAACATATGTTGGTTGGTCCATTTGAATCCTGAGAATTTTTGGTTGGTCTATCTAAATTGTAATATGGTATTGCTCGAGGGTTGGTCCATTTGAATCCTTGAAAATTGTTAGCAACTGGTCCATGTGACATTGTGCCATGGATCCCACGATTAACCCACTATTTTCTTAGTTAATCAGAAGCGATATAAATGAAGGACAGACAAGCGATACAGACTGAAGTTATTTAATAATGTTTTATCAAATCCATAGCCAGCTTTCTCCAGCTCATTCGTTGTAGGACTAGATCAAACGCGGTTACAGCCCAAAACCTTTCTGATTCTTTACATTTCTTCGGTCTTTAACTACGCTATCTCTGGCTAATTCGGCTCTTGAATAATATGCTTCTTTCTAAGCAATCACGAGCTGTAGTTCAGCAGATATCCTGGGCTGATCTTGCTCTTTTGCTTCTGATCTTTGTAGCATAGGGTATGCGTTGCATTTCGTCCAGGTATCCTTCCTAGGCTGCTGTAAGCGTGTATTAAAATGCTTATAGGAAGTGGCTCAATTGGTCCAGTTGTGCATAACATAGTCTGGGGTTGGTCCAAACGTTTTTAGTCATTTATTAAACATTCTGATGGGTTGATAATAGCGTGTATGTGTTCATAAATTTATTCTGAATTTTATAAAGAAATAAAATAAATAAGTGAAATTTTGAGTGTTGGTCCAGTTTTGCATAACACCATCAAATTTTAGGAGCCACCTTTGTTGCGTGGAAAACTCAAGACAGATCTATTAGTGAAAGCGGTCCAGCTAGTTTTATTCAAGCGTACAAGCGTAATGATTATTAGGCCTATTTTTAATATTAACGCTCTTCTTACTCGACTCCATACGTTATGACGGTCATAACATATAGACACAGTTCATTTCATTTAAGTAGGCCTATGGCGCTGCATGTTCCCATTTAGTGCACGTTGTTGATCGTTTAAAATAAACTTTATTGCGGTCGCTCCAAAAACCATTATGATTATCGTAGATTCGTAATCGCAAATTCGCAATCACCAAAATCAAAGCGCCACTCAAATGCCAAACGCAAGGGAACCAGCTCATTCATAAGCGATGACGTCATATGCTAAGTGTAAAATCCAGTTTCAAATTGTTTTAACATTCTTAATTAGAACGGGCAACATCTATAATATGCGAGAATAGACCTGGTAGTAATAATATTAATAACAGTAATAATTTACAAAAAACAAGCATCGCTTAACCGCTGGTAGGCAGAAACTATGATTTTATACGAAATTGCAGTTCATGTAACTCACATCTCCTCCGTATAATCGCCTACGATACAATCTCTGTAATAATCGCTCTGTTTTAACTAGAAGCTGGTAAACGTATATTTTAGCGTATTTTATTATACCATTGTGCTTCTAGTGTATTTTAGCGTATTTTATTATTTGACGCGAATGGATGTCCAGTTGTAGCTTAAATGGAGACGGGATCGATGAAATAGTATAATGTGCAAGTAGACTCTGGATTGATAAAAGAAATCATGCATAAATGGAAGCTGGATTGATGAAAATGTCATGCTTGATTGATGCGAGGATATCGTTACGATGGACGTGGAATCGATGTAAGTAAGGCCGTGTACGCGCGCAAAATCCCGATTGATGAAAAGAAATATACATAAATGGAAGCTCGATTAATAAAAAGAAATATACTTAAATGGTAGCTGGATCGAAGAAAATATATGACATAATATTAGAAGTTCGATTGTTGATAAAATGGCGTTGTGATAAAATCTAATGGAATGTCTGATCAACATTTTGTTTGATTAAATACTCTAAAACACACTTCTAAAATTCCTTTCAAAGATTCAGCTGCCATCTGAAGCATAATTATTATCGTCAATTTAGTTTCTACTTAAAAAATATATGATATAATGAATGAAATAATTAAATATGCTAAAATACACCGCAAGCACATGAGGTAATAAAATGTGCTAAAATACATGTTTACCAAAGCTTGATTTATGAAACTATTTTAACTAGAAGGTTGGTAAATATAAAGAATTCATAAAATGATGCCCTTTAATTGGAAGCGTGAAAGATTAAAAAATCTTTCCTAGAGGGTGGATATCTGCCCAGGTGGAAGCGGGAATGATAAAAACATTTTGGTTTATCTAGAAGCGGGAATTATGAACAGAATCTTGCAATCCAAAATAGCTGCAAGTTCACCTGATCTTGCACTCTGATAATTATGATGCCTGCATACCCTTTCTAATAAGCATGCAGGGCTGTGAATGATGTCCTTTCTTTAGTCAGTAATGGCTACAATCAGGCACTTTTGAACGTGGTTTCAGCCCAACACTGGGGACTGGTGGTTAGGTCAACACATTGCCGATTAATGCTTGTGGCTTGAGAATTGACGACTAGGCTATCAGAATGGTGTCCGCTTGCTAATCCGAAGGTTCGATAGTAAAAAGGCTCAATAGTCCGAAGATTCTAAACTCCAACATTAATTTAACTACAAGGATTAATTGATGAAATGAATGTGTAAAACTGGGAGCTGGATTAATATGAAAATAATCATGCCTAAATGGAGGCTGGATGAATGAAAAGGAATGGTGCAACCAAGCTTCTACCTAAACATAATTATTTCATCAATCCAGCTACCATTAAAACCGTAATCTTATCACCTATCGACCGGACACCGTGCAATCTTCGGACTATCGAACCTTTGGACAATATAGACACAGAACCATCAGAATAGCAGCTGCCCTTCGTCCTAGAACCATTTTGAATTTAAATTCGTGTACATTATTCAAATGTAAGAGTTGTAAGGCACTATTCAATACATCAATTATAATGAAAAGAAATCTGAAGTGGCATCACCTCTCACAGCACAGTTTGAGATAGGCTCTGGCAATCATAGGAAAGAAGGTCCTAAAATTGATCAGTTTGTTAAAATGTTTTCTATTGCTGCGAGTTAAGGCAAGAGATAAGCTCTACGACTCCACCTTGAACTCTTCCACCCAACTGAGAACTCTATAAAACAAGCAAAAACTGTAAACAATAGAGAAGTCTTTAAAACAATAAAGAACTCTACCAAACAATAGAGCACTCTACCGAACAAGCAAGAACTCTACCAAACAAACAAGAAATCTACCGAACATGCGAGAACTCTACAAAGCAACAGAGAACTCTACCACACAAGAAGTGAAAACTCTACCAAACAAGCAAAAACTCTACCAAACAAGCAAAAACTCTACCACTCAACCTAGAACTCAACTACCCAACCGAGGACTCTACTACACACCTGAAAACTTTAGAAATCAAGCGAGAACTCTGCTACCCAGCCGAGAACTCTACTACCTGACCGAGAACGCTACCAATCAGGCGAGAAGTCTACCACCCAACCGAAAACCTTACCAAACTCTACCACTTAACCAAGAACTCTACCAGCCAACTGAGAACTCAATCACCCAACCAAGAACTCAACTACCCAATCAAAAACTCTACCAAGCCAGTGTTAATGTTACTATCCAACCAAGAACTCTACCTCCTAACCATGAGCTCTACCAAACAAGCAACAATTCTACCACCCAACAAAAAACTCAATTGTCCAACCGAGGAATCTACTACCCCACCGAGAACTCTTCCACTCAACCGAGAACTCTACCACCCACCCAATTACTCTACGACCCAACCGAGACTTCTACTATGCAATGGAGGACTCTGCCACAACACCGTGAACTCTACCTCCCCACCAAGAACTCTCCTACCCAACCGAGAACTCTACTACCCAGCAAAGAACTCTACCACCCATCTGAGAACTCGACAGTCAAACGGCGAGAACTCTACCACCCATCTGAGAGCTCTATCACTCAACCAAGAACTCTACCACCCAACTCAGATTTCTACCACTTAACCATGAAATCTTCTGCCAAACCGAGAACTCTGCCTCTCAACCAAGAACTCTACCGTCCAACTGAGTTATCTACCACTCAGCCAAGAACTCTACCACCACATCAAGGAATCTACCACCCAACTGAGAATTTTACCATCCAACCAAGATCTCCACTACCCACCCGAAATATCTACCACTCAATCAAGAACTCTGCCACCCTACCAAGGTTTCTGCTACCAAACCGGGAACTCTACCACCCATCCGGGTACTCTATCACCCAATCAAGGTCTCCACTACCCAACCGAGATCTCTACCGCTCAACTTAGAACTCTGCCGCCCAACTGAGAACTCTACCACCCAACCAAGGACCATACTACTCAACGGAGACCTGAACCAGTCAACTATGAACTCTTCCACATGACCAAGAACTCAACTACCCAATTGAGAACTCTACGACACAATAGAGAACTCTACTACCCAATCAAGAACTATACCACCCAATTGAGAACTCTACTACCAAATGGAGAGCTTTACTACCCAGCCAAGAACACACTAGTACCCAATCTAGAACTCTGCCACCCAGCCGATAACTCTACCATCCCGCCCTGAACTCAACTACCCAATCGAAAACCCTACTACCCATTCAAGAACTTTACCATCCCATCGAGATCTCAATTACCACATCTAAAACTCTTCTACGCATCCAAGAACTCAACTACCCAGGAGAGAACTCTATGACCAAACCAAGAACTCTACCACTCAGCCAAGAACTCTACCATCCAGCCAAGAACTCATCCAAACAAGCGAGAACTCTACCACCCAAGCATAATGGATCTCAACTTATATGGAGTCAATAACATTGTCTGTCCATGCTGGCAGAATTGAGCAAGGCATGAAATATAATTTCAGTGCATGAGCCTTGACTTTAGCTGATCGATCTTTAGCGCCTGTGCAGCAACGGATTCTAGATTCATTAGTATTTTCAATTATACAATGGAGCATACTAGTGGGTCATGGCAATTGAAATTAAGCTTCCAGATTGCATATTTATTAATGTCTATTTTCCTGTAAATTGCGTTTCATAATATGATATCAGATTGTCAGAACTTGTTGGAATTATTAATGGTATTTAAAGTGAAAACCAGGGCTGCAATATCTTCCTTAATGGGGATTTTTAGCCTTGAATTGAAACACTTGTACTTTTCGTACTATATGACTTGTAAATATACTGCACACTTGTATGCTGGAATAATTGTTTATGAAGGAACTATATGATATTATTACAATTGAATCATTATTAATGATGGAAAAGCTATTACTACAATGTATCTGTTGATTATAGCATCTAGTAAGCATTACAGGTTGATTTGTGGTGTTGTATGGAGCAAAACGTTTCTAGTTTATACATCTGTCGCAATAATTATCTTCTACCAGCCTTTCTTTGTCTGGCAGCTACAGAGTCACTCCAATTTGTTTATCCATGTGTAGTGCTACATAAATTTGCAATGAAAATAACGATATATAGGGAATTGATCGACGTCCACTTAATTTCAAAATAAATGGGAGAATTTTAAGTGTTCACTTTAAAGACTTTATTATGGATCAATCAAAAATATTCAAGAGAACAGCAGAAAAAATTATGACAAGTCGAAATTTTACAGAATGAGTTTAACCTTGTCACAAACGAAGATAGCGAAACTGAACTTTGTTCCTTCAAGCAATCAGACATCGATCACTAAAAATAATTTAAAATGACATTGAACTAAAAGCTACTTCCCCGTCGAAACAACTTACCATTCTACTAGAAAGCTAAAATACTAAGACTGTTCTAAATTGTTGCAAAAGGCAAGGTGAAAACTAATAATTAAAACAATTGGGGAACATCTGATAGAGAAAAGCCAATTTCGGTCTAATATTAACTTTGTTTTTAGAGACAAAAGACCAATTTGCACTTATTCTCCTATCAAATGGTCTCTCTTTTGTTGATTTGCACCTTTGTTGTCACTTATTGTCCTATTGGCCATTTTATTGTCTTAAGATAGAAAACCATTATTCTGTAGAAGTCTTCCACATCAAGATGCATTGAGCAATACCAAGATATCTTAAACAGCAACTCTAATAATGGTTATATAACAGTTCTTCTGATATAATGATAAAACTTCAGGAACAGGGTGGATACCAAATTTAACAGAAGTATCTGCAAAAGTCCATGAAAATGTTTCATGGTTAAAATACAGTTTTTGGAAAGGCTTTCAACAGTACACAATGATGATGCAAGTTTAAAATGTCATGAGAATAATAATAATAATGATTATTGTTATTCTCCTTAAAAGGTAAATCGAAAAAACCTTCAATTACACGCAAGAATTTCCTTTATAGCATAATCAAAGATTTTTCATTAATCTCCATTAACCAGAAATATGTCTTTTGTTAATTTTTCAATTTCTCATTGTATACTGATGTTAACTACTAACAATCCACAAATAAATAAAATTTCCAAAAAAATGTATGTGGTAATAATCTACACTAAATGATAAGTTTATTCTGGAATAAAAAAGTAACAGTAAATTCGGAATATTAATCCACTGTGATAAAGTAATAACATGAAACCAATCAACTATTATTAACGACAGAATATTACTAAGCAATATTGAAAATCGAAAGAGACAACATAATCTCTATAAACTTCACAATATTAGGCCCACAACAATGCAAGAACACTGAAAAGCCTTCATCTGGCAAATATGAAATCACGAAAGGAAATCGGACATGAATAAAAGAAACAATTCAACAGTTTTTATCTTGGTTTTATTCCAGCAAAAATGAGAATTTACTTGTGAAACTTATTCAACAAAAGTCTTAGAATCTCGAACAGAATCATGTTAAGCTAACTTTACAGGGCAAATTTTCTTCCATCATTTTGCATTACAGAGGCTTAAAAAGTCTCTATATAAAATGAACGTGTGAACATTCTACATAAATGCATATTATGTACATAATATGAATATTAGTATGTATGTACATACATAATTATATATAAATCCTTCATCGGAAGAACCGCGGAAGTCCATTTTCGGTTTATTGATATATCCCCCCAAAAAATTTTAAACCTACAGATATATTATATCTGTAGACTTTAAAAATTTTAATACAGTATACAGATATAATATCTGTAGACTTAAAATTTTTTTTAAAGTTTACAGATATATTACATCTGTAGATTTAAAAAATTTTTGGGGATATATCAATAAACCGAAAATGGACTTCTGCGGTTCTTCCGATGAAGACTTCATATGTGTGTATATATCAATATGAACAAGAAAAGCCATACTAATGTTAGAGCACAAAGTATTTTCAGACAATGAGACAAAATACCTTACCACATCTATACTATCCAGCATTTTTTTTATGATACAATTTTGTGTGGTCAGTACATTTCAGATGGTACACTTCACAGTGCAATGTAAGATAATGTGATGGCATAAATGTTGAAATATTTCTGAGGCTCTAAAATGTAACAAAGCAAATTGGAGATTCAAGTCACAAATCTGTCCAGTAAGAGACTCACAAATGTTAACACGAACACACGGCAAAAAAATAACAACGCTGAAACTTGGAAAGACTCCCGAAAATGAAAAACTGGACACTAAGTCACTATTCACAAAAGAGAAATTATGAAAAAATAGAATTCAATTAGTCATAATTGAAAACAACATAAATAGCATTAAATACGTGACAAGAAATTTTGAAGAGGCTTGAACTCAGTTGAAAAGAACCTCCCAAGTTGAAGCACATACGTTAAGACAAAGATAGTCAGGAAAAATGGTTCGGTGACTGAGAGATTCTCCTAAAGGCGCCAAATAACCCCTCCCCGACCTTTCATATCAACACAAATCCAAAATTTGCATCTCACTCACATGTTGAAGCCACAGTAAAGGGAAGATATCATCATGCTCTGATGTAGAAATCTAGAAGTACAACAGGAATTGCTTTAACTGCACATGTTTTAGTTGTATATTTATGTGGTGCCTTTGGTAGACCTCTTATGGTGCTATATAAATGCTATGTTATGCACACGCAATTCTTGTATTTATGGAGCCTCTGTAGAGTTAAACTCCAACAGGAATGTTTCTGCTAAGGACACAAGTAATCAGCTCAAAGAGTCCCTATCAGAAACTGGACTCGCTGTCACCCCAAGAGATGAGCAGAGGAATAATTGCAGATTATGCAATTAAGACATCTCTAGAAATGATGTGCCTAAGTACATTTAACATACAAATAATGAATGACAATCTCTGGATTCCAGGATATCCTTGACAAGAAAAAAAACTGACTAAAACTCAAGCTTAGAATAACAACTAAAGGAAAGGAGTGCTAATAAAGTAAGGCCTGGTGAGGTCAGGCAAGCAGTTGCAATGTAGGATAATCGTAACCAAGCATCTATATAGCATTTATATAGAGCCACTAAGTGAAAGGTGATCCTGAAACAGCCAGTGTCTTCACTGACGAATAGGGCAGTTCTAAGATGGTTACAGAACTGGTCAGAGGTTGCAGGAGAATAGTTGGTCCTAAGGGACTGAGGTAGCCAATTCCAGTGTTAAAACGAAAGTTTTGCATTTAGGTTCTTATATTCAATTTGAGAGAGGATACATTCAGCTTCAAGATAATACCTGAAGTATCACCCAAGCACATTCTTAGCCAAAGCTATGCATAAAAAAGTACTTTCTCATTTAGTATGAATTAGTATCATAAAAGTAGGCAAAACAAAAGTAATACTCTCAAATAAAGGGTCACAACTCTTGGGGATGTGAAGCATGACTAGGTAAGATATGGTGAAAAGATTTGCAAGGTGAGCTACACGCATGGCGAGGTAAGATCACTGCCTGATTGCTGAGGTACATCCAAGATCACTGCTCGATTACTGACAAATTGTTGAGAAAGATCGTTGGACTGATGTGAAAATATGATAAAGACACACAAATTATTTCCTAAAGACATGGCAAGTCATGTAAAAAGTTCATCCAATAGGTACCTTTTGTCAACATCTAAACTTCACGTTATTTGACAACACAAGACCATTAATTTCACAGGATAATGTCAACATTTGAACAAAGACTTCCAACACATCGTGCAAATACCCTCTTGCTGAAATCAGTTCCACAACAAATGGTTCACGACCAAAAAGTTATTATATCCCATTGTATTTGGTGAAATAAAAGTTGAATTGATAATTATAATGCTAGCTATACAAGCATCTCTTACAGCAAGAACTATATAATTAATCCAACTTCTATTTACGCAAGAATCCTTGTCAATAGCATTATTTCGATCTATATATCATCTATTTAAGAAGAATTTCTATCATTAGTCAAACTTCTATTAAGTAAGTACTATTATCATCAATCCAACTTATATTTTACTGAATACAGTGGGCGAATAATAACTTTATGTCTGTCAATCATTTGTCAGTGAAACATTTGTTGGTGAACCATTTGACATGACACAGTTGATAACCTAACGTGATCATGGCACATCAAAATGAACGTCAGTCCTAACGACATCATATTACTTGACCAAAGAAGTAAAATAATTTCACACAATAGATCAAGTCTTGACCACCCATCACAGCAGATATGGTGAATCTACAGAACTTCCCTTCTGCTCTGCTGATAACCTATCATCAACACATCAGAACGAACAAAACAAAACAATGTAAAACGGGACTCAACAAATAAGTTCTGTACATATCTCAAGAAATTTACATGATTAGAGTCACAAGAAACTTAAAGACTTGATTCCTGTAAACACCACCAATGACACTCATCCATTACAGAACCCTGTGGCATCTTTTAAAGCCCTCAGGGTTAAAGGATTCATTAACTGAGCCACACAAACAACATCTGTAATCAAACAACAAATGCAAGCAAATGTTGCTCTGCTTAACAATAACACTTGACTAAGCATTAAAGGACTGCATATACATTTACACCAGCATTTCCCAAACTTTTTCCCATGCCCCGGTTATTTTATCCTTCTCCCTTGTGACCCAAATTTTTATCACCTATACTGGCCTACAGAAAAAATAGCATAAATGAATGTTCATAAAAATTTCTCATGGTTTGGTGATGCCTATTCGCTAGAGGAATGACTGCTTGCTTGTAGCATATAATCATCTATTTATTTATTTAGTTTAATTAAAATTAATAAAATACTAAATAAAAAGACTTAGGCATCACATTAAATAGAAAGACTTCGAAAGGCATCACAGAATTTTTATTTTAGAATCTTTCTTCCGTGGCCTGGCGCCGGATCCACCATTTGGGAAATGCTGCTATAGACTACATTAGATAGTTTCTTATCTGTAAATGCTTCAGGACCATACAGTTTCAATGTAGTTTCATTTAGCTAAATTTGGAGCGTGCACTTCTGACAAATCTTGTATCAAGTGGTGCTATATAAATTTCAAATTATGACAACTTTGTCTGACAGTTTTGATAATTATTGTTATTAGCATTAACTTTTGAAGCACAAGAGTTCAATGCAAAAGACAAAAACCATAATGTATGTAAGTCATCATCCAGTGTAGTGTAATGGCACAGTATGCCCGGAGCACAAAATTCTGATGTATACGGCAGCAATCTAAACTGTAACAGATAATATTTATTTTGCATATCCAAGAGACTTTTATGAACCACTGCTTACAAAATACCGTCCAGAACAGCGTAGATTTTTTTTTTTTTCAGACATAACTATAAATTGGCCTTCAGTTTTACATTCATGATAGTCCTCCCCTTAAAATAACATTGGTTTCTTTCCAATTTAGAGTATCAAACAATTTGTTCATTCACAACATCAAACCTCAATTTCAAGACTCATTTAGCCTTTACTATTGACACCATAAAAAAGGAAACAACAACTGCTCAGATAATAAACTGAGGAAAGAAAGCAAGACAAAATAAAATCTGTGACCAGAAATCGTGGGAGACAGAATAATAAAAGACAAAAACAAAGTCTTAGCAACAGGACATAGCAAAAAATAATCAATGCTTTGACCATTGTCTGTATTCAATGGGACAGAAATCAATAAACTATAGGAGAAACTGGAACCACCTACTGCCTTGCATATTCAAGGAGGTTGATCAATGCTATGTCATCTTAGTTTACATGAATAAAAGTTTCAAAGTCAAAGGATTATTATCATTGCTATTATTATAACAATTCTTATTGTTCCATTTGCTAATTGTCATTAATAATCAGATCCCGATGTTTGTAGCAAGCAACATATAAAAGTGGACTAGAATTCTTGAACACTTCACAACTATCATCCAATTCAATCTCTTCATAAAACACCACAGAATTTTCATCCATAAATCTCATCTCACATTCCTTAAGAACACAAGTTACTCTGACAACAACCTTTCTAACCTTCTCATCAGAAGAACAATTCAGAAAAACGTAAAACAGAGAACAGCAAGTTAAATGACTCCTCAAAACCTGAAAACAATACGTTATGTAAAGTTCAAGAATTTCAGCAGCAGAGTAACGATAAAATACAGAAATTAAATCAACAAAACATCCGACAGTTACTTCAGTAGTGACGGCAAACATACAAAAACAAGCAAATGTAAATTAATTTAAATAACCAAGTAACTAGTAAGGAAGATCCAATCTATTGTGAATTAGCAAAACATCGAGAATTACCAGTAAGAAACAAGCGACATTTCTTGCCGGTACTTATTATTAGGTGACTGTTTAGAAGAGACTCTCTCTCTCTCGAAGACAATTAGAAAGCAGGAAACACCAAATGCAAGCTATAACAATCAATCGCACATTGAAACAACGCCGCAATTTTGTCTAAAAGCTCTGAAATGAGGAATTGAAAACAAAGCAGATCAAAAACATCAAACTAACTTCAACTTTATTAATTAGGCATAATTAATTACATTAGACAATGGGAAACAACAAAGTCCAAGGTTGCAATGGCCACATCATAAGACAGAAGCGAAACCTTTTTTCGAGGTTAAAACTTATAGTAATTGATGAGATTTGCCTCATTTCTGAAAATTACTTCTGCCAAATTGTACATCTTGTTCTAATATGCATCTTGCATCACTGTACAACTAACTTACTGGCATAACAATGCACATCTATAATTTTAATGCACTTATCGAAAGCATTAATCGAACGCTCTCCATCTCATTTCAACCAATAAAATTCAACTCAATACTAACAAAAGTGAAAATCCCTTTTCATTTATCGATTGGCAGAACCTATTTTACAAGTGCAATCACAAAAGTTGTGCATTGAAGCTAGGCTTCCTTGTAAATGGGTGCCTCTGAATAGTTACCTTCAAAGGAACCATATAATTTCAGTAGTCTTAATTCTCAAACAATTTGACAAATAAAAAAATTAAACTGATAAATCTTAGAAGATGTCATCCACTGCTGCAGCCGATAAAATGCAAGAATTTCTTGTCTTTCAGACAAACGTTTCCACCCAACCTCTCATAAACACCCAATACCTTTCAACCACATCTCCCACATTACAATACAGTAGCTAACAAAAATTCAATACACTAAGTCTTAAAACACTACATGGGATTTGTAGCTCATTCCAAGTAACCAACATGAACACTGGCCTGTGGACATCACTTTAATAACAAAATGCAGATTCTTTTTAGAATAGGTATAAAGTGGGTTAAACTGCATCTGTTTCAAGGCTAAAGGTTCTTTCTATCCTTTGCACAATTTCATTTTATGTACATTTCTACAAAAAATAAATTTGATCGCATTTTGTCCGAATGACATCCTGTTTTTGTCTGTCACTGAAAAAAGCTCACACACAATAACAGGCTGCTAAGAATCAAGATTTGGGAATCCTTTCCCAACAGAAACAAATCGAAATAATCACATCTCTACTAAGCTATGCGCTGTACCTCTAAAAACCCAAATACTACACAATCTATGATGTTCTGTAGCAAACAGCTTTTACACAGAAATCTAAAGAACAACAAATGGGATGATTTTCAACTCTTATCAAGTAAACAAAATGAACACTCACCCCTTGGTAGCATTTCAATAAAAAAGATGCCAAAAATAAGTCGAAAACGGTCAATCTTACCGACCACAGTTTACCAAAAAACACTATCCCGTATTATAGGATAGTGTGTGAAGTCAAGTACTATATGTCTATTCTTTTCCTTGTAAATTAAACACACAAATATGTGATAGCATTATACCTTATGCTACAAAGAAACTATCAGGTAATCATAATGTATACTGTGGTATGGTGGTACTGTACACAGTATTAATTCACAGTCAGACGTGCTGTGTGATCAAGACCACATATACAAGACTTTACATGCGCTTTCTACGATATAATACAATACGCTCTCGGACCTAATTGAACAAGATGTCACTGATGCAATAAATACAGTCCGGACATCTTTGCTTTTGCTGCTGAAACTCGTGGCGTGAAACAAAAGGTTTATCAAATGACACAACTCCTCGCCCCAAGTCCCTCGTAAATCCAGTATCACCCTAAAAGAAGAGTTTGGCTGGCATAGATTCAGGAATTTTGGAAGTGACATTCGACATAAGACGTTGGGACGAAACCTTCCTCTCCGTTGCTTCTTCGAACCCTCAGCCAACCGTCGCCCTGATCCTGTTCAACGATGTTGAACTCTTCGCCCTCATCCATCGATATCGACCCCTCGCTCGGCGCTAAATCAACAAAGCATAATAGCAACCGTAGTAATGATAATAATGGGATGTAGTAGTCCAGCAATTCCCAAAGTTGGGTCAGCACAACACTAGATTTCCGTGAGGTAAAAATAAGGGTTCTGCAGAAAACTTTCATTGTGAGAACAGATGGACGCTTTTCGCTTAACTTTAACTTTATATGAAGATAATTCATACGTCATTGTCGTCGATATTTGTGTAATTATTAATCTAATCTAGGCGTAAACCTATAATTGTCTGCATTCTCAAGCGTTTGAACCTTCAACAGCATATGTTTAGTTTTGGATGGAGGGTTTCACGGCCAAAAAAGATTGGAAAATAGTGCAGTTACATCCATTGTAATTATAATTGTGATCTAACATAAAATGCAAAATGAAAACTCATCCTGACCTGAACCAGATATATCAAGCAAAAATGCCTCCAACTTGGATTTAAAAAAAATTCTTTCCAATAATCCAACTTTTATTTCAACAATCACCATTTCTATCTATTTACCATCTATTTAGGAAGAACAACTTCCATTTAAACGAGCATTGGACATATCATACCATGAAAGGCGTAGAGTGCAACACAGGTCCCAATCGTTTTTGAATCTTCGTCTATATCCTCGAAGCTGTCATGTTCGGCGCTTTCGCTTCCTCCTCTTCCTCTTTCGATACCAGAGGGTTGCGGAGGAGGTGGATCATCTTTGTGGTTGACCCGCATGACGTCCTGAGCACTTCTGAGGAAGAAAGAGCAGGATAAGAGATAATAAAAACACTGCAGTATGCGCGATCTATCCAGTGACTTGCTGCCTTGAATAATAACACTTTTGCTTGATTATAGTTTAGTTTTAGTGCTGTTTACCTTGCTTCTAGTTAAGAGTTAATGCTAAAAATTACTTAGGTGGGTATACCTAGCAGGAGTATTGTCATTTATGGGTCCCCTGTTGTTGCTGATTGATGAAAAAAAAATTGTTTGATTCGTCTTGGTTTCAATGGCTGCAATAAAATGAATTTAAATGAATTGGAAACAGGCTCTTCTACCTCTCTTCTGGGTTTCTGCTCTCCTTCAACATTCAGTCAACTCTCTACATTAAATCGCTCTTTCTCTCTCTGTCTCTCTCTCTGTCTCTCTCTCTATCCCTCTGCATCACTTCTCTCTATTTCTCAATGCCATTTAAATGTCTCTGTCTTATTACGCTCACCCTTCATGATTTATATAGCACCTCAACAAAGAAACCTAGAATAAGATACACAACCATGGACCGCTACGCACAAGAAAGTTGATAATATCATATTCTATCAAACACAGTTGTATGGTACCAAATAAAGTTGTAATTTAACATATAATGGAAATGATTTGACAGAGCCATACCAACTACAACCCAAAACAAACCCACTATCTACTACTCCCTCTGCCCAAAGCCCACGATTGCATTATCCCCAGTAAACAGATAAGATAAGAGTAAACTCCAAGCCCTATTAGATATTCACTGAACATCTAAGATGGATAACAAAAAAAGCAACAGCGCAATAGAAGCCAGTGATTGTAATTCAACATAAAAGTCTGATAGCCGGGAGAGCCGAGCGACATACGCGTGATGAGCGATGACTGGCGTTGTAGGAAGTGACTCGTGTAGACTCGACGTCAGGCTGAGGCTCGAGCGATTCGCCGCTCGTGAGTCTCCGTGGGTTCGATTCCCTTTGTCCATATCCGACAAGTAGCCCTAAGACAGAAGAAAAGTTCATCTGTTAGTTATGACCCCCAGCAACACCATGTGTCACACCAAATGATTCACGGACAAATTGTCAAGGAAAAATGCTTCATGGACAAAAGGTTCACAACTAAAAAGCTATCATTCGCCCACTCTATTAGGTAAAATAGAAGTTGGATGGATGATAATGATGTTTGCTAAAATAGAAGCTGGATTGATGAAAGAAGTTTCTTTATAAATATATAATACACAGATTAAAATAATGCTATGTAAAGTATAAGTTGGATTATTGAACAGAATTCTTGCTTACATCAAGAAGTCAAATTGATCAAAATAATTCGTGCCAAAATAGAAGTTGGATTACCAAGCATTATTATCATCAATCAAACTGCTATTTTATCAAATACAATGGGTGAATAATAACTTCATGGCTGTGAACCCTTTGTCTGTGCACCACTTGTTGTCAGCTATTTGTTGGAGAATCATTTGTTGTGGAACCAATCCACCATGCTGACATTTGTATGGATTATGGTTGGCAAATAACAAGCCACACCATAGAGCAACAGCTGAAAGAAGTAGAGCAACTACTTAAGCTAGCAACAGAGAGGCAATCATAGGTATGAAGTGTTAGCAACTTTGCTTTTCCATCCTCAGCACATGAGGGTGGGTGTTATAGCCCTCTCCCTTGTCATTTCATCTTCCAACTAACAGCACTCACTCAAAGTGCCCATCATAGCCAACTTGGTCAGGGAACCCATAAACGCAGCACATATCAGAATCTAACTAATTTTTTTTCAGAAAGTCTCAGTAGGTGGCAACACACTTCAAACTTCTGCAGTTCCTGTCGGAGTTTGTCCAGCTTCTGTGCGTTCTCCTCCAGCTGTTTCGAAAGTGACTGTGGATCTCCAAGCGCCTGGTTCTGTTTGTATACATCTTGCATCTTCAACATTCCATCCCTACACAGAAAACAGAGTTGTAACCAAGAGAAAAGCCCACATACTCGTTGTTTAAAGGCTCTTTAGATATTAGCCAGACCCAGATAAGAGGAATGAAATGAAACTCTGCTCCATCCAACAGTTGCAACAAATGACTTGGTATCTCTTATAGTAAAGTCACAAAACCAATTTTTGAGAAAATGAAGACATGTGAGGAGAGTCAATACAAGTAACATGTTCATCACACAACTTTGAAAGCATTAAATTGGTAATATTTGTGAGCTCACATAATTTCCAACTGATGTGTGGAATTCTCCATTGATGTAAAGAATTTTTCATTGAAACAAGAAATATTTCACAGGAAGCCAGTACAAGATATCACACATGTAAGCAGTAACTGGGGCACAAATTGGAATATGAGCAAGAAATCGGGTAGGAGCGAATGACCCGGTCAAGACGCAGTATATATATAAATACACTGCTGCTGATGCAATACTCCAGGACAGTACCACACACAACTCAAGGTCACTGCACTGGCTTCCTGTCTTGCAGAGCAGTTCCTAAAGGTCATCAGCCCTTGTCTGCAGCACGTCATTGGTAGTGCTCCGTCCTATCTAAGTCATCTCTGTCCCCATAGGGTACTATGTTCTTCGGATATGGGAGCTCTTGGTCCCTCGAGCTCGACCTTTGGTCTAACAGCTGTGAACCCTTTCTTGTGGCTACATAAGTTGAAATACCCAATGAACCAACCGCTCCGCTGTTTCCTTGGCGAGTGCTGCCTTGATGTTATCAATTCGTTGTATGAGTTTCTTCTTCTGTTGGTTCGGAGGCAGGTGACTGTAGTCCTCCCTCGATTCATCCGTCTGTACAGGAGATAAGAAAAATGAAAAGTAAACACTCAGCACATTTGGGTAAAATTAAAGAAATGCCTTTATGTTTTTGTAAATAATGCAATGTAAGGAAGGTACGAACAAGAGGCAGTACCTGGATAAGGATCTGCGAAAGAACAGCATTTTCAGCACTTCGAAAGAGAACACAATTAGCGATGATAGTGATAGTATATCTATTGGCCACAGTCCATGTCTAGTATTGATCAGTCCATTATTATTTTTGTCTTTGTTGAACATTGTCATTAAGTAAACAATACTGCTTTTTTAAGTCCTGGAAAATCAGATGTCATTGTTGAGCTGAGATCATGAGTAACTTATATTTATACCAAAATTGCTTATCATGAACGTGGAATGGATGAAAAAGTGGTGACCAAAGACTACTTTTATTCTTCCCCTTTGCACAGCATAAGGAGTTGTGACTGGAAGTTTACTCTAAACTACCATCAACTAATAACAGACAGACCCTAGATCACATCATATCCTTAGATCTATATATATACATATATATAGCACCTCTCACTGAATTCAAAAGCAAATCATTAGCTTAGCCTTCTAGTTATACTTCTCAAAATACATCACGACTTAGAGTACAGAAACAACTATTTATAGAAACAACTATTTATAGAACTTTAAACATCTTACAGAAACTATTTATGGTTAGATGTTAAAATAAAAGCAAAGTTGAAGAGTGCAGCAAAACCATTCATTAACCAAAAACAACCATTCATAGTTAGACTTCTAATATGGAAAACCCTTTGAAGTCAGTTAGTTCAAAGTAAGCCAACATTTAGGAATGCAGAAACAGCAACTTAAAGCTGGACTTGTTGTAGAAACTGCTAAAGGTCAGTTAGCTCAAGAGTAAAAAAAACACAATCGCCTGTGCAGACACAACCGTCAACAGTTAGGCATCATGTTTTAAAAAAAGCATCCATCATAAGATCGACTTTTCCTTCATTGCTCGGTTAACTTAAGACGTATTACATAAAAATACAAGGCTGCCGAAAATGAAATTTAAGCAATCACTATTTATTGCAACCATTTTCAATTTTCATCTCAGCTTTTCTAGCAAAGGAAAAGCCACAGATAATCTCTAAATTCAGTTGTTTTAAGGTGACACTCTCTGAAGCATTAATTTATGTTCACAGCAGATGGAAAACAGACAAACAGGCAGAAGGACAGCAAACAAGACAACCAGCAAGGCAATCAAATCCATGCAATGAACAGCTAAAAAAAAAAATCACCACAAAGAGGCAATTTCTTATTCAGAGATATCAATCAATCTGAAATTATGTTGATTATTGATATGTTATTTTGAAGAATGCATCATTAGGTGCTTTCACGGTAACTTTGAACCAAAATTTGTTGAACCATTTATTGTTGCACATCTCACAGAAACAATGAATTATATAAGCAGACAGCTCATAGTTTAAGAGTATATAAACAAATATCTATAGTTTATATCTTCAGAAACAAATTACAGGTAGAGAGCTAACAAGTAAACCAAAGGCTTTTAGAACCAAAGTTTAGTAGTACATAAACATATATCTATAGTTTGATAAAACCAATCATAGAAAGAGAGCTCAAAAGTAAACCAAAGTTTAGGAATACAGAGACAACAACTTCCTACAATTAAACGGTTGATAGAGTAAAACAACACAAAACAACCATCAATTACTAGATATTATCAATATCCGATTCCTTTGTTTCGGTTGTGCATAAATTATTATAGAGAATTGTGCACAAAGAATATTCAAGCATAACATAACTGTATGCTTAAAAGTATGTTACCGCCTCAAGTTTTTACTTCAAAGAATAATTAGGTGTGCATATTATATCCATGCATTTGAAATGCTTTTAGTTTCGCAGAAGTGCTCAAGATTAGCTTGACAAGCGAATATTATTCAACTGTGTGGTTAATTAATAATTAATTAATTAACAATTAAAACATCTATGACCATCATCAAAGAGGAAGCTTGCAACTAACACCTACCAGAAATCCTATAATCTGTTTCAAAAGAAAGCAAAGGTTAGATGAAATAGTACACCATTCATTGATGCGCTCGCAATAAATGTCATAAGTTAATAATTAACAAATAATCAATTAATTGGCTTTTACTTCTTATTAAAACAGCATTAACAGACTCAATAAAGAAGAATGCACTATAAATCATCTTCAGGCCCAAGATGATTGCTCAAGCAATGCTCTGGTGGAACCACAAGCTCAAATGGAACCACAAACCAAAGTGGAACAAAGAAATTGAAGTGGAACCGCAAAAGAAAGTGGAACCATAAGCCTATGCAAAAACAAAACCTAAGCTCAATTTATATAAAAATATTTATTAGTTTGTTATTCAGTTCTATCGACTTTTGGTTTTATTGTTCACTGTCACTCGTGTTAGCATTTCTGTGATTTGTGCTTTTTTTCTTACTAAATAAACGAAAATCATTATCACAAAATGTAATAATACAATAAAAAAATAGCAATCTAATACTACAACACAATAAGAATTAAAAAATATAATAAATATTACTAATCTGACAAAACACAACAATGTAATATTATAATAAATAATAAAACCATCAAAAAAAATCATAAATAACATAATAATAATCTGATAATAAAAAAAAAATTCAAATAAAAAATCAAATAATTCATAAAAATTAATACTCAAATAACCATAACAATCTAATGATGTTCTAAATATAAAACAATTAATAAAAAACAATAATAATCTGATAATACAATTAAATCCATCTCAAAGCCCCATCAACACTTAACAGTCTCAACTACCAACCTTAGAGCTTCCGAAAATTCCGAATATTCCTGTACGTCTCTTAGACCTCATTCCACTCGTCATCATTCCTTTGAGCGAGTCTCCGCGCATCGTTGGCCTCGAATTCACGGTTGGTGAATGGTTGTCTGTGACGCCAATGGAACCGCTCAGGTCCTCAAATGGAATGGCACCAGGCGGAACAAAGCCAGACTTATACTTCTCGATCACCATCTTTGAATCCTAGAATCACAATAAAGGAAACTGTTGAAAAAAGGCACTAAGTAAACCATTGGATAAATACCAACAAACTGTTCTACATTGGCTTCTTACACTTTCAAGGCATTTCTTTTAATTAACTACTAACTTGCTAGAAATATAAGACATGATTGTAATAGACTGAAGATGTGCAGTTACCTCAGTTGCGCTGATGAGGTCAGCTGACTTGATCATTCCATCTATACACGTATTGACAATCGGAAGAATATTACGTTCTACGTCAGAACAGCCTTTGACGAGTTCTTGCACTTTATTCACTCGCTTCTCCTCCATCTCTTGCAACTCCTATTCATTGCAAAATACTTATCATTACTTTCATCATTAATATAATCAATATTATTGTTATTATTAATATTATTATTAATGATAAATTTGTCACACTGAAATGTGAATCTGAGGCGCAAATAATAAGGAAACGATGCACTTAGATTTCGAAATTCTTGAGAGCCAAAGAGGAACATTGAGTTTGAGAGCTCTGTTTATTGAAGGAAGGAATTTGAGCCATGAAGAGCGAGTGGCTGTCTCTCCGGTTCCTTAGGAGCAGAGACATGAATGCATGAGAGACCATAACTGTTCTGTGTCGTGGCTCAGCTAAAAGACCCGTACTTGAAGATCACAGGCAAAGAAGAGGGATGTTAGGACTAAGTAGTGATTGAAGATAGGTGTGTTGAAGACAGAGACTCTGTAGGTCAAAAAGGTCAAAATATATTTTATTCTGAATATAATAGAAAGCCAATGCAGCTGATGGAGTACGGTAGAGGGGTTTGTTCATCATGGGACATACGGCGGCACATGAGCTAAGCGGTATTGGATGTCACCCAAATGCTATAAAAATTAATCTATTCTTATGGTGATCGTAATTCTCCATTGCGTGCTTTCACTTTCTCTCATAACTCCGAGGATGTTTGATTTGTAATTGCCTACTATGATTAATTTGTGATTGTACATTCTTTGATTGTTCATATCTGATGTTATCCACACAGCGCGTTTGAGGCGGATCAATAATTTACTTACTTACAGATTTATATATTATTGTTGTCACCCGAGGTAAACGCAATCCCAGTATTATAGTCATTGTGGTTGAAGAAAGACATATGAACCATAAGCTCAATTGGAACTGAAAAAACCCACTAATTAGAAAAAATAACTATTAATTTACAACTACTAAGTAAAGTTATTAACTAGCAATAAATGTCAATATAACTATTTAGATATGCCTTTTGATTGCTGATGAGAGAGAAGCTCATTCAGATCAATGGATCAGATGGTTCATCTGAAACACCTGACAACAGATCAACGGATGACGACTACAGGTAGCTCACCTGAAACACCTGAGGAACGAGAACTTCGTAGTGTTCGTGTTGGACTGAGTTCGTCTTTTGTAGCTCAGAAGCGTATTCGTTCTTACTCTCTTCACAGATCTGTTGGCGCTGAACCATTACATTCTTTGCCTATCATTAACATATTTCAATTATGCTGTAATTTCTGTAATTATTGAAGAAATGATTTGTATATTTCTCATAAATTCCACTGTAATAATTCTATAATTATCAACTGAAACCCTATTCTGGTCTGTGAAGAGGAGGACAAGAAGAATAAAATCCTGAAGGGAAACTATATTAATTTGTAATTTTATTTTTAAAAGATTAAACTGCAAAAATGTGTGAACTGTTACTAAAACCTGTCATACATATTTTACAGTCATATCTCTGAGCACCTCTTATTACATTGTACTGGGAGATGTGCTATTAAAATATGTAAATACAATACAATATTTGAAGTATGACTTACTTACCTTCTCTACATCTGCTCTTGACATATGTATGTCGGCATCAGCCTTCTTGTAGCCTTCCTGAGCCTTTTCAGATTCCCTAAATGCCTTCTCGTACTGCCTCTTCGCCTAAAACACATTTCATACCAGTATTCACTTATTTGCTGTTTCAATTGACTGTACAACTGAACTCCTTCAAGAAATGAAAAGCTGAAAAACATTTTCAGATAGACCACAAAGTAACATTTAGCAAATTCAATGAACCATCAATAATCGCTTAAATCCAGTCAGTACGATCGGCAGACGTTTCATCATGGAAAAGAGGTGATGTGACAAATATCCTCCTCATCATTTGCATCATCACCACTACCACAAGTGCAGCAATCCTCATGAGCATCAATAATTAATAACTATCATCTCCAGTGTCATCATATCACCATCACAATGATCACCATAGTCATGTCATCATAATCGTCAGTCCCTGATATTTGCTGACGATGTAAGGGAATCTGATCTCTGATACTTCAAACACAAAAACGCTGATATCTTGCTTCTCTTGGCTTTCAGATCTTACCTCTTCTTCTACCTTTCTCTGTATTTTGCTTCAGTATGAGAATCAAAAGGTGCAAACTGCACAAATTGCCTGCTCATTACTAGATATTAAGGTCAACCAGAGTTTCAAAATATCAATAAAGACCCCACCAGCGTGTCCCAAGTGGTGGGTTGCGACCCGGCATCGGGCCACGGAAGAAAAATTCCAGGTCGCCTAAATCTTTAAATTCAATATTTGATTTTACTAATTTCAATTAAACTATATAAACAAAAGATAATTGTATGCTACAAGCAGTTAATTACTACCATGTAGCAACTAGGCAACACGAAAACACAAGAAATTTGAATGGACATTCATATATCTATTTCATCTCACTTATAGACCAATATATGAAGTACAAATTCAGTGAGTCATGAAGGAAAAGTATAAAAATAACTAGGTCACAAAAAAATAGCTCAGGAAACGCTGCTCTACACAAATGCTTCTTAGATGTTCACACAAACACACAAGGAAAGATGGAAGAAGACAGGCAAAGAGATTTACCTTATCGAGCTGCTGCAATTGCGTCTGCATTATACTGAACTGTTTGTTGCCATCTTGCAAATGCTACAATGAACAGACATCCAGTTCAGTAACAACTTCAATCAATCAACCAATCAATGAAACTTGATATAGAGCCTCCTGAAGAATGTCAACTGAGTCGCTCCCATTCCAACCTCGGCCAATGAATATAGATTTCAGGGTAGAATAGAAATGGGGCAGAGGCAGAGAGTTCCTACCCCAGAGACAAAGATCCAATGGAAGGCCATTCCAAGCAGTCAGGCCCACAACCGAAAAAAGCATGATACTGTATCATAGAAGTTCGAGAGAAAGGGACAAACAAAAGACCCTGTGAGGCAGAGTACAGTGTCCTGCCAGCACTTCTACAAGTAGCAACAGGAGAGCAAAGCTCCAGAAGGTAAGTAGGAGCAGTGACGCAAAGGCAGCGCCAGATCACGGAAGAAATCCTAAATGCAATTCATTGAAATCAAATCTCACTCAAAACTTTATTGTTATCTATTAATTCTCTTATTTTTCAGCAATAATTTAATATATAGCTGTGTTCAAGAAGATGGATTTGGTACTTAGCATTTTATCACTTTCACAGTGAATACTGGAAAGTGCAAGAACAAATAAAATCAGGTATTTATTTAAAGTATAATGTTAACCTTGTTTACCAAGAGAATGAGACTTTTAAATATATCGATACTCGGTACTACTCACTCGTAACACTCGGTAATCGGCAGGAAATTAACACTCGGTTCATCCCTAGTAAGTGACACTCTTAGAAGGTGGAATGAGAGAATCAATGACATGGCTTTTATGTGGGACAACCTTAATTAGATACTAATGAGAAAAGACATTAGCATGTTAACTAAGGCTGTCAACGGGTACCCGAGTACCCGACCGAAGGTGACTACCCGGGTAATGAAACCCAAAATTCCGCAAAACTGTGCGATTTTACCTGATCATATGCCAGAAGTATTCTGTTGGTCATATTGGCTGAGTGCTCGGGCAATAAAAATCGGTTCTCTGTGCCCGACATTCCGCAAAAAAAGCAATTTTCTACATTTCCTAAAAAAAATATTCGTGCGGTCAGATACCCGACCATGCGGGTCGATGGGTACCTGGGTCGTCATTTCAATATTTGTTGACAGCCTTAATGCTAACATCCTTTTCGGAAGTGTATCAATCTGAAGGATTGAGCATCATCCAAATTATGAATCTGCACATCTCAGTTTCCAACTTCCTGGTCAGTAACCTTTTCATTCTGCAGCACAATGCCTTCACGCTGTTTGGCAACACCTTACATCCACAACGCAACTTGCTTAACATGAATTAAACTATAAGCAACTGGCCTTACAGTCCAACTTTGCTTGAAAATGAATTTTTAACCCTGCTTCAGCCCTGAAATTTGGTTCTGTGATGTCTAACTGATACGAAGTTTTCCATTCGGCAAGTGCTATTAGTGATGCATTCGAGTTTGAGCGTGGTTTTCTAACTAGCACACCTGATATGCATATTAAAACTTGCACAGTCTTCAAATGATGCCAATGTGGTTGTTATCCTATCGAATGTCAGATAAGTGTGCAATTTTAAACAAAGAATGTCCAATTATCCAAATATAAAGTAAATTGTGTGCTGAAAATAGTCATGTGCACCTTGAAATTTGCATAAAAAAGTTTTGTATAAATGTTCTTATCACTAGAACATTCCGATTGTGCGCCTATCCTGGCAGCTAAAGTGTTAAAGAGTGAGGCAACTCACTTCAAGATTTAACTTTACATCAGACATAAATGGAAATCTAACATTGAATTTCCTTTCTTTAAGACAAATAATTTTGTGTAAGATTTAAACAACAAAATTCAATCTAATTCCTAGAGCTTTCCTTAATTAAATCAGATGAGATTGAGTGTTAAAAAGAAACACGTGAAGGCTATTTAGCAAATAGGCCGGTGTACAAAATAAATAGGATGTCATTAGTACAGCAGTAACATCCCAGCCAAGTATACCTAATGACTAATGACAGGCTGCCTCAAACTGTGTTATTGCATGAACGACAAAGACCATCACATGATGATTGAGCTCATTGCAAATATTAATTATCATGTCAAACACATTTTAGACAGCTCCCATCAGCATGATTACCAACTGTCTCTCTGTCTGTATGTTCCTGTGTTACGTCAAATGGTTCACCGACAAACGGTTCAAGACCCCAATAGGTTATTATCCACCCAGTGCATTCGGCAAGATAGAAGTTAGATTGATGATAACAATATTTGATAAAAAAGAAATCGATCAATAGATACTAGATAAAATAGAAATTGGATAGCAATCTAGGTCGATGATATATATCGATGCAAATACTGGTTGCTGAAATAAAAGCTGGATTGGCAAGTATCAAAATCGTCAATCCAAATTATATTTAACTGAATACAATGGCTAACATAAACCTTTTGGTCTGAACTGATAAAGTCGGTGAACCATTTGCTAGTGAACCATTTGTCGTGGAATGCAGCCTGTCTGCATAAACAGCATTATTGTTTATCTACTGAATATTCCTGGTTAAAATAACACACCATAGGTTATAAGGATGACAGATGCTGTGGATATTATGCAGAAAATCACTTTGAATTTTATACTTGATTGACTTCTATAGCACAATGTTCAAGTATACTGTTTTGCACATGTCATCATTAACATGATTAGATCTGTTGGGTAGCTACGTTTAGCGCCTTCCGAGAGGTTCTTATAAGGCGCTATATAAATAGCCTAATACATACATACATAAATACAACACTGGTCACTTTGAGTTAAACTGTTGCCAATGTTGAACACCACTTGGAGAGTATGGCACATAAGACGACCTGAAACCACTCAGCATGCCATACTTCAAGGGTTAATCAATGGAACCAATGCAAGTGGGATGCTAAGCAAGAGATCCTGTAATGAGACTGCTGTCATCAACGCTCCAACTTACTTATATATATTTTTTAAAGGATATACTTTATCAACACAAATTGCTTAGAAAAATTTTTTCAGCTCATCTATGAATACCACATTATAGATCTGCTAGAAAACCATCTGAGTAGTCGTCTTGAAGAGACACTATATTAAATTCATACATAGATAAGATACATAGATAGATAGAAGATAGATGGATAGATAGATAGATGCGATATTCGTATCTGAGCCGAAAATATTTTCTTATCAATTTGTGGTGGCAAAGTATGTCCTCTAAAAACATAAACAAACAAACAATTAAAATAAAGAATTTAAACGAAAACACAGCGAATGACCCCTCTGACCTTTTTCCGATCCTGTTTCACTTGTTGAACGAGAAGTTGAATGTCGCGTAGAATGACGCACGTTAGATTCTCAACGATGACTTCGTGCTGTCCAGCAATGTCGTGGATTTCGCCGATCATCCCCATGAATCCTTTGATGCAAGTAAACCTGGAAAACAAAATGGAAAGAAAATGTTCCAGGTGCTTTTCTGAGTAAACCTTCCCCAAATAGATGATGCAACTGAGCAAATTGGACCAAATTGCAATCAATTGGTGTTGGTGATCCATTGATTGGAGCAAATTTCAATCAATTTTTTTGGTGTGCAATGGTTGACCCAGATTGCAATCAACTGGTCTTAGTGGGTCATTGGTTGGAGCAAATTGCAATCAATTGGTTTTGGTGTGTCATAATTTCATGCATAATTCAATTACAATCCCATCGTAATAAACTGATCTACCGATCCATATGATAATACTGTGACGCTGTGAAACTCCTGGTTGCGTATCATTCCATTCTGGCTCAATGATCTGCAGATATGAAAGCACTGAAATGCCTTTGACTCATCATATCCTGTGCCTGGCTATCATCCCTTGCAGGCTCATTGGTATGCAGAAAGCAAGCGACCACATCTCTATATTATACGACTGTCAGATCATATGCAGCCAGATGCAATCGTCCGATAACTTGGCATCCATCCATACAGATGTATCAGTGCTCCTCCTCAGATAGTGAGCTCAGTGCACTAAGTCTGGTAATATCAGCCAATGTAGACCATTAACATCAACTGTATTACTATTAGTGTGGTAACAGGAGGCCAGGCTTAAGATGCTATGATACATAAATGATATTCCAGTAACATCAATTAGCATCTGCATGTCATGTCAAATGGTTCACTGACAAATAGTTCACAGAACTATATTCGACGACAAATGGTTCACGGACAATGAGTCATCATTTGCCCATTGTATGCAATAAAATAGAAATATCAAAATTATGAGAAGAGCCTGACCTAAAAATTCACATAAGAACGTTTTGTAGAAATACTCATAGAGCCTTTCATGGGCCAGAAAGAACAATTTTTCACTTTATAGTATAGATGACGATAACTGTTTGCCTCCCAATGGTTGCCGTAATCCCTGACCTAACATAGTAGTCGCTGTAGTTTCTAACATCATTAGCGCAGTCCTCCTCCTTTTTCCAGGCTTGGGAATGGCACTGGAAAAGTAAATGAAGCATAGGAGTAACATAGCATAGGAGGCATTATACGAAGTGGCCTGCATTAAAAGGGGCAGCCATGGTGAATGACCTCACCCTGTCAATTCATTGAGAAGTCAAGACGAACCAGTAGTAATACAAAAAAACACGTGTACATTGAACCCCAGTGTGCTCCACTTAGGCATAAACCCGTAAGCTAAGAGGTGGCGACATATGTGCCCCACCTTCTGCATACAGACAAGAAGCTGGTCAACCGGTTCAACATGAGTAATGGTAGCTGCACAGAGGGAGGGAGAACAGCTAGATGGAATTTCCAATCATCTGGGTCTCTAGTTTGTGGGTTTGCCGTATGGAAAATCTTTCCCTCTGCAAGTCTCACTTTGACAATTTCCATTGGTCTCCCTCATTAGAAGCCATTAGCATTAAGTGATTGGCGTTGAATGAACCAAACTTTAAAATATGGCATCATACAGATAAATGATTTCATGGGCCTCATAAAAGCTATTGCGAACAGACAAAAAATTATTTATTAACCATTTTATTGGGTCAAATAAAAGTTGGATTGATGATAAACATGCTTGCCTATCCAACTTCCATTTCAGCACTAATTAATTTTAATAAATCCAATTTTATCTAAGAAAGGAATTCCTGTCAATTATCAACTTCAAATCCAGCAAGCATTACCTTCACATACATATCATATATTTAGGAAGAACTTATTTCATCAATTCAACTTCTGTGAAGCAATCACTATATATCATCATAAATCCAATAAAATGGATGAATAATAACCTTTTGTGCGTGAACCATTTGATATTTCAAGGCTAAGAAAAAAATGGTAATGCATTCATACCAGTAGCTGCCTGAGAGAGAGGGAGGGTGGGTGGTGGGGAAATAGCTGCAAGCATTGGTCTACAGTCTGGCCATGTGCCATTCTGACTCATAAGTCTAACATAATTTGCTTTGGAGTATTCTGTGGCGCTGTTACAGACAAGATGACCAAAATTCCAATTATGGCTTTTCAATGGGTACAAAATTGTGGATTGGGTTCCACCTTGAAACCAAAAATAACACAGCAAGGGAGCAAACACAAATCCGCTGCATTGGCACAGGAAAGGACCTACTTCCTGTCACCCACGGATAAATTTTCTGATTGGATACCCGGCACTTGACCTCTTGGTTCCTCGTACTAGAACTGCCATGGCTCAGTCTCGAACCCTTGCTTCAATTGGTCAATCTCACTGGAACTTGTTTTCTCCTTCTAAACACTTTAAAATTCTATCTGGCGCCTCTCATCCTCTTTTGAGTTTCTCAAAACCTGCTTTTTCTCACAGGGCTTTAAACACTGGCAGCTGTCCAAACGGTTCACTCTATTAGAGGTGAAATGCCTTTATTGAAATGCCTGTATCGAATAGATGATTATCACAATTCGGCTGAATAGGAATAGTGCACAAAACAGATCTACTGAAAACATTCAAAATTTCAAATGCAAGCAAAAGTTGCAGTTGATTTAATTATATACATAAACTAAAAGTAAACAGTTAACTGACTGCAATCACAGAATATATTATGTTAACGAGATAACTACTTGAGTCCACTCGCTAGAGCAGCCACATATGCAGAAACAGACGCCGTGTGACCACTATTCGTATTCAGTTAGATCTCTTTTATTCGACCCAATAACATCACAGCTTGGAACATCCAGGCCATCTCTCATCTACCGACAAAAATCCTGTTGGTCGGTTCCCATGGGCCCACCACTGGTGACTCTTTTCAGCTAATTGGGCACTATTTTGCAAACTGTTGTGACATATTCGCAAATAAAGACATATAACATCACATAGGCCAGTGCAGTGTGCGCCTCTGAGTAGATATCTTGTGGGGTGCTATATAAATCTTTGATTACATTACAAAAGGATTATCTCCTGGTTGCAAACAAGATCTACAGTTTCCAAAATAGCTACCTAGGATATACAGAGACAGGCCCACCAAGAGGATCAAATGCCCAGAGGTCCGGCACATTAAATGCCCAACTCACCTTCTTCAATGATATGAAAGACTCTTTAAATGGTAACCAAAATGTTAAAAATGAATGAGAAATGCACCACCGAAATGCTAGACAGCATTTACCAAGAAGTCCACAGTTACTTGTAGCAGTAACTTGAACCAGGATCTGTCTCCTATCAAGGCATTCATTACCAGCATAGAGAAAGTGAAAACAAGAAGATATAGAAGAAGAGCAGTCCCTTGAGTTAGACTGAGTGGCAGCCAAGGCCATGGTGCAAACAGCCTATTGTATCATATTGCATTTTAAGCATTTGTAAAGCGTCTCTACTAGGATGAACCGTTCAGAAGCGCTGCCAGTGCGCAAGGCCCCACAAGAAGAAGCAGATTTTGAGAAAAGCAAAAGAGGATGAGACACTGACAGAATTTTAGAATGAACAGGAGGAGAAATCGCATTCCAGACAGCGGGACCAATTGAAGCAAAAGATTGAGACTGAGCCACAGTAGTTCTAGTACGAGGAACCAACAATTCAAGTCTAATGGACTTAACTTCCAAACCTGATAAGGCTGGTGGCCAGTCCACTCCCTGAAATTTTCTTCCATCCCTTGTAAAACACTACCATACCATCACAAACCAAAATAAATGAGAAGTATTGTCAAATGCTTACTCGTGATCTTCCTCCTTTCTCTTTGGCTGGTAATTCTTTGTCAGTTTTCTGCAAATGAAAAATAGCAAAACAATGGAAAATAATTCAACGAAAGACAACAATGCCTTACAAGCAGGGATGTTAAGCGATAACCGGAATTCTGGTCATTGATTTTTAAACCGATAATCGATTTCTGTTATTTGCAAATCGATAATCAAATTTTTCGCCTTATTAGTTATCTCACTTGTCCAGGATTAGTTACCATAAGAAAGGGCTCAAGTCGGTCAACTTCAAAGGTACATATGCCGCTAAGCGAAATATTTCCCGGTCGTGGGGGTAGGAGAGCTAGGGTAACCCAAGCCAACAACGATAAACAGAAGAGCTGACTTCAAGGCACCCAAATTCGACACATAATACATAAAATAACATGCACAGTTGTGTCACATTACAATTTGCAATATTTCTCTTAGAATGTCAATAAAATCCGAAAACCGGCCTTTAATCGTTTTTTAAAAATCCTATAATCGGTTTGTCCCAAAAACCGATATTAACAAAGTATACTTACAAGTAATTTCACAAAATCATACAAAACAAATAGTTATTCAGTACTTCATTCATAAACACAGGTACAGTCCGTCACTCAGTAATTAATTCAGCAATCGTTCAATCAATGTCATCTTAAAATGATAGAATGTCATTTCAAATGTCCAAATTCTGTCATTAATAATATTCATCACATCATTAACTAAACACATGTTCAGTAATTCATTCATTCATTAATTTTTTCGGTCATGCCTTATCCTTAACTTAAAACTGACAAACCACAGTATGACTACATACATAGTATGAAGGAATGATGACAAGTTATTACCAGAATCGAATATCTAACTGCCTGCAGCCATGCAAGGCGCCAATTACGTTATAAATCTATAATTGTGCACCATTTTTTATATAGGATAGAAACACACAGCGCTATTGTAAAGAGTCTGAATCCAATAACATTAGCCAACGAAACTTAACAGGATTTGCTTTCATATTGAAACATTGCAATTAAAACCAAACTATCGTGGAATAATGACTGCCTAGTGGACTCCTCTAACCAACTGCCTGCCTGATATAGACAATCTGCCTCCCTACCAGCTAAAACAACCGACTTACCCACGGCCTGATTAAGAGACTGAACAACCCAACCGAATAGATGGCCGACTTTCTCGATGACTAACCAACGCAAAGTCGAAATTAATGTAACATTATATAGCATTACAGAACAGACGGAACCCAACTACTTTGAAGAGGAGCTCTCACGCACCTACATAAAAATATATATATATATATATATATATATATGCATAAAACTTCCTATGTATGAATGTGATGAAATTGATGTGGCATCCATTAGTAACCTAATAATCCTCTGATTGTTTATGAGAGGCTCTTAACGGCATTGCATAAACAAATTCAAGTCTGTGGTTAACTCAATCAGTGTCCTCACTCAATATACACCAAATCAGAATAAGGAGATGAAGAGAATAGCCGCCAATTAAGCCATTCCCAACGGGTGACAGTGTTGTCTCTAGAAAATGCTGGCGACTCCATAGATCTGTCTTCATCTTGGCATACGAGTGTGATCAACCTTGAACTTCTATTTTACTGAATATAGTGGGTGAATAATAACTTTGTAGTTGGTGAAATAGAAGTTGGATTGATGATTAAAATGCTTGCAAGTCCAACTTCTATTACAGCAAGAATTATTTTAATCATTCCAACATCTATTAAAGCAAGAATTCTTGTCAATAATCGAACTTCTATTTCAGCAAGTATTATTTTCATTTACACGTCATCAATAAAGGAAGAATTCCTTTCATCAATCCAACTTCTATTTAAGCAAGCATATATTCTCATCATCAGCCCAACATCCATTTCACAGAATACAGTGGGCATAAAATATTTTTTTGGCCGTGAATCCTTTGTCAGTGAACCATTTGTCGTCAACCATTTGTCGGTAAACCATTTGTCACAGAACCTGACGACTTGTACTAGAGTTGTCTTGACTATATATCTGAGTGTGCCAACAGAAGAATGTATATTTAAAAAATTCAAACATACATGGAATTATCTACAGTTCACCCGAATATTCTCAATGAATCAGTCAATAAATCAATAAAACTGATATAGCACCTCTTCACAAAATCTACTCAAGTCTAATCTTGACAAAAGACTAATTTCAGAGTAGAATAGAGAGAGCATATGCAGGACCCAGAGATCCAATGGTAAGAGCAACAATGCAACCTTTGTGGTAATAATTAAGATTATATTTTAATACCTAAACAATTTCCTTGAAGAAGAGCTATAAGAAAAAGCAAATTTAAAGCTATGAATGAATGACTGGTTTTATTGCTGCCTATTGGTCATGGACTTCAGCAAGCAGCTACGAACATTCTCGTTGCTAGTCCTGCAAACTGGAATGGGCTCTCTGTCGCTCATCGCCTAGTGCACACAGGTCATTCCACCATGTTCTATGCCAACCTGAAACTGTCTTATTTAACCGAGGTTGGGTCGGGAGCGCTCCTAAGTAGATAAATCTCCCTAATAAATAAATAAAATAAATATTTGGAGATTCTGGACAAATGCCTAAAAATCATTGATGAAACTTACTTCAATTTGGCCGCATATTCATTTTCGATGATGCAGCGTTCCTTGATAAACTGTGTGAACCTTTCGCAGAATTCGATTCCGCGTTGCGTGTGGATGGCAATGTTCTCGAACTGATCCTAAACAAGAGAAACAACAACAATGTTCAGTATAAGTATTTCTAAAGTGTTTCTCTACAGAAACATAAATTTCAGGCGCCAGCTAGGGATGAACTGAAACTCAGCTGAGAAACTCGACCTGGCCGAGTTTCGTACAAACAATGAGTCTGAGTTTTAATAAAAATTGGTTTTCAGATTTTCTGTTTTGAAAACGAAAATCAGATTCTCTGATTTGCAAAACAACGATTGACCCAACTAAAAACACAAATACTGTAACTAGTAGTACTTATTAGCTACAACTTAGTGCAAACAGAGGCACAACCAAAAATGCATAAAACTTGGGCAAACTAACAAACTAAAACTCAAGATAATGAGACTTTTGTAAATATAACAAACTCAGTATGCCTATAACTCAACTTGTAAATCTCTGTACTTCTCCAGTCAATTCTAACCTTCACCATCTGAGTTCAAAATTCAATCCCAGGCAAAGCTGGGCTTTAAGGCTAGTATGGTAAAATTCTCCACTCAATTCTAACCTTCTCAGATCACCCATTCAACACATACTTTCTCTGTCTTAGCTGACTGATTGCTTGGAATCTAACCAGGCAACAGCTTGGATATGTAGCACCATCCGTTGATACTTAACATATTATACATGGGCGAGATAGCAGTACACAGCAAAATATAGTGGGTGAATAATAACTTTTTGGTGCTGAACCATTTGAGGTGACACGCTTCAATGGACATTGGATGTGAACATATGAGAGGACCTGCAAGACACATTGACAATTGGGACAATTTGAAGGATGGATATGAGGCTGTGGCTGGAGGGCGAGAGTTGAGGTGATGGGAGAGAGACAGAGAGAGATCTGTTCATGTTCTTCCTTCATCTGGGTCTAATGACTAATACACAGCCCAGTCAATGATGGCTCGTTGACTCAGATGAACAGACAAATAACACATATACTCCGACAAATAACACAAATACTCAGACAAATACCACAAATACTCAGACAAATAACACATATACTCAGACAAATAACACAAATACTCAAGACAAATAACACAAATACTCAGACAAATAACACATATACTCAGACAAATAACACAAATACTCAGACAAATAACACATATACTCAGACAAATAACACATATACTCAGACAAATAACACAAATACTCACACAAATAACACATATACTCAGACAAATAACACATATACTCAGACAAATAACACAAATACTCAAGACAAATAACACAAATACTCAGACAAATAACACATATACTCAGACAAATAACACAAATACTCAGACAAATAACACATATACTCAGACAAATAACACATATACTCAGACAAATAACACAAATACTCAGACAAATAACACATATACTCAGACAAATAACACAAATACTCAAGACAAATACTCAGACAAATAACACAAATACTCAGACAAATAACACGAATACTCAGACAAATAACACGTATACTCAGACAAATAACACTAATACTCAGACAAATAACACAAATACTCAGACAAATAACACGAATACTCAGACAAATAACACGTATACTCAGACAAATAACACGTATACTCAGACAAATAACACAAATACTCAGACAAATAACACAAATACTCAAGACAAATAACACAAATACTCAGACAAATAACACATATACTCAGACAAATAACACAAATACTCAGACAAATAACACAAATACTCAGACAAATAACACGTATACTCTGACAAATAACACATATACTCAGACAAATAACACAAATACTCAGACAAATAACACATACTCAGACAAATAACACAAATACTCAGACAAATAACACACATACTCAGACAAATAACACACATACTCTATGGATGAGCCGAGTGTCAATTTCTGCCGAGTACCGAGTATCACGAGCGAATGGTACCGAGCACCGAACATTTGTTTTTTATATTTTCAGTTATTCACTGTGAAAGTTATAGATAAAAATGAAATATGATTGTTGTTATGTAAGAAAAAAATCCGATTTTCGTTTTCAAAATCTATATTTATATAAATATAAAGAGACAATTCTCTCGGTCTGTCTGTGTGTCCTTTCCTTGTCAGGCGATGCATTAGAACAGTTTTAGAGCTATTAACTCGCAATCTTTGCCGTTCGCTCAGGGAACACCTGGGACACCCAGTAGAGGGGTTGGTGAACCCCGCAGTCGCCGTCTTCCTGCTCTCCAGGGCCAAAAACCTGTCTCAACCCAGGCAACGCCAGGTACCCAAGCTAGTAGAAAATAATTGGAATTCTGAATTTTTTTCACAAGCCCACTTTTATTAACCTAATACTTGAACCCTATGTTTGTCCCAGTCCATGTAATGCCGAATACTACTCGGTTGGCCGAGTCAAGTATCCGAGCAAAGTTTCGGTTCATCCCTAATAACATACTACAATATTAAAGCCCTTGTCCGTGGTTAGCAACTGGAGTTGAAATCCCTGTGCCTCTTTCTGAGAAGTGATTGGAACCCTGGTGCGGAAGATAACCTCTCTCGTTCAATTATGTGTAATATTATATATATGCAACCAAATTCCAACTCATATGTAAGGTCACTGTCACAAAACCAGCAGTCATTCAGTCTGTCCAAAAGTCATTTAGTTAGTCATTCAGTGTTTATAATTACATTAGGGCTGCTGTTTGATTAAAAAATGTAATCGTGATCAATCGAACGATTAAAATTTGTAATTAACTGTAAATTAATTAACATTTTACATACAGTATATTGTCAATTACATTAGTATGTTTTATACAAAGCAGAAATAACTGAATGCCCAGACTACCTTCAGATACAAAACAGCTTTAACCCTTTCAGTCCTACCCATTAAGAAATTGAAATCCCAGATGAAATTGAACGAAATTTTTTTTTTTTTCTTTCATAGTTAATTATGATTTAAATTATGATTATAATTAAATATGATTAAAAAACCAAGAGTGATTGCTAAGTAAAAGTAAACAAAGTTAAATGAGCATATCAAAGCCACTGTTTGAGAGAAATGTGCACAGAATTTTTTACCATTGAGAACAATTCCATAAAATTTGTGATTTAAAAAGAAGTTTTTAATCATTGTCACCAAGGTTACTATTTGTCAGACAGTGAAAAAAATTGAAAGACTAACGTTATAACAGAGTCCATGTTATGTTGCCGGATTAATCCAGCGTATAAGGGAACATAATTTTTCTAGGTCACCGGATATGTCAAGCAATCAAGTGGTTAATAACCTTGCTTAATTTTGCAAAGACTAGGTCTGAGCAACCACTGCTCAAATCAGTGAACTGCTCAAATGAAGATTATTAGTCTGAGCCTAGAGCATAACCGGAAATTGGCTCAGAAATTCGCCTCAGCCGAATATCCTGTTTTTAGGACTCTTCGGAAGTATTCGCCAATATTACACATACAAATAGTTAAAAATAATTTCTTTGTTCAATTATTGTTTTATAAACATTTAACAATTTAAAAACGAAATTTAAAAAGGTGAAGCCATATGAGTAGTTGCTACTTGTAAGCACAAACACGTATGGCACAGTTGCCGATCGGTTAAAGCGGGCAGCCCATAACGTTCAGTGTGCGCTGAGTTGGCGGGTAAGACCCTCGTCCGGGGAGTCCCTGTGTAGGGACCTTGAGCAAGTCCATTGTGCACAATTGCTCTGCAGTACAACTGCAATTGCATCATCGAGGCTTGTATGGGCACTTCTGAGCAAAAGATATTGGAAAAAGAGCAGTATCAAATTTTGTTAATAAAAATAAACATTTGTTTTGCCAATTTTGAATTATGTGAAATGGCGAAAGTGACATATGTCAAACATTTCAAGCTTTGCCTGTGGATGTCACTACCATTCGTTTCATACCGGGACATCTAGTGGTGGTGTTACTGAACATTGTTTATGGCACAGAAGCATCTCTGTGCAGTTGACAATGGAAGGATGGATGAGCAGATGAATGGATGGGTGAATGGAGCAATGAATGGATGAATGAATGGGTGACTCTGCGATTGGCTGGATGTTGAACTAATGGATGGAAGTGCCTCTGAGGATATATCTTGAAGGGGTGCAATATTAAGTTTCATTGATTTGAAGGACCCGCGTGCTGGTGCACAACAGCCCATTCAGGGTCACAACATATATATACAAACAAATCAGTGACAACACACACGCATAATTTGCATATCAAACACTGACCTCTATGCATATATAGTCCGTACATATTTTACGGGAACCAAAGACAGCAGCAGACAATATTTAAATATTTAAACCATGCATATAAATGACGTACCCTGATACTAAGTGGGTAATCCTGTATTTTAGGTTCCAAAGTTATTTAGAAGCAAATTTTCTCATCAAGACAGCTTCTTTTTAGATATGATCATTTTCATTAATCGCGCTCCAATTTAAACAGATTATTTCATCAATACTGCTTCAAGAACAACTCTTTTTATCAATCCTGCTTCCATTCAAGAACGATTATTTTCATCAATCCTGCTTCCACTTAAACGGATTTGCTCATCAATACAGCTTCTACTTACATATGATTCTTTTCATTAACCCAGCTTCTATTGAAGAATCATTCTTTTCATCAAATCCATATCCATTTAAACATATATTTCTCATCAATCCGGCTTCACGTTAAGTATTATTCTTTTCATCAATCCAGATTCCACTTAAATATCAGCAAATTTCATCGATCTCGCTTCTACATAACTCATATAGATGGATAGCTAGAAACTTATACAGCACCTGCTTGGGTAAACATGAAGGTAAAAGTGTATTTCAGTGTATTTTATTACCTCGTGTGATTGCAGCATATTTTAGCGTATTTAATTATTTCCTTCATTATATCATGTAATTTGTAAGTCGAAACTGGATCGATAATAATAATTATGCTTTAAATGGAATCGCTAAAAAGAATTTAAAAAGCGTGTTTAGAGTATTTAATCAAACAAAATGTTGATCAGAAACTCCACTAGATTTCATCGCTACGCCATTTTGTCATCAATCCAACTTCTATTTATGCATGCTATTTTCACCGACCGATCCAGCTTCCATTCAAGCGTATTTCTCTTCGTCGATCCAGCTTCCACTTAACTGTTTTTTTTTTCATCAATCCAGCTTCCATTTAGATATATTTCTTTTCATCGATCGAGATTTTGCCCACGTACACGGCCTTGTTTACATCGATTCCACGTTCATTGCAACAACATTCTTGCATCATCAAGCATGATATTTCATCCATTCAGCTTCCATTTAAGCATAATTTCTTTCATCAATCCAGTTTCTACTTGAACATTATACTTTTGCATCGATCCCGTCTCCATTTGAGCTACAGTTGGACATCTATTCATGTCAAATAATAAAACACGCTAAAATACACTAGAAGCACAATGATATAATAAAATATGCTAAAATACACATTAACCCACATGAAATCAGCTCCAGCCAGAAAGGACACTGGAAGTAACGAAAGCGTTACCGACAACCAATGAATTGGCCATTTATGATTCATCTTCAGCTTTGCAGCGTGCAATAAATACATTTTTCGGGACACCATTGCTTATTCGAAGTTACTTACACGTACTCAGAGTTAACTCATTTTCGTAGGATCATCACTGGACAATGCAAATGAATGCAATTGTGTTGCAATATTTCAAACAAGTGAATGAAACTTCGTTGGTGATCAGCTAAGTGGTAGCAGCCGATACTCCATCGTTATGCGATGTGCCACTAAAGAACTTCAATTTCAATATTTATTTAATCAGATCAAATAGGTCTGCTTACCCATAACTCGATTCCCCAGCTCATGACTGTCTAATCCAAAGATTTACACTTGATCTCAATTAAAATAAATTGTCATATAACCGAAAACATCATTACCAACTCTGACCTACTTGATTTACGGTGAAAAATGGCGTCATCAACATAGCCTTTGAAAAAGAGAATAATTGTTTAGCGCTATACTTAATGATCGCTAATTAATTTTCCATATTATCTCTTTCCTTTATGCGATTCAATCTTGGGAGATAGTATTTCTGATTTTACAAAGGCCTAGATCAATAGCTGCTCGAGCAATAACTTCTGCCAGAAAAAGTCCAAAATTTGGCAAATTTAATAAACACTTCATACGTCGTTGCCCACAGAGACTACAAAGTACAGCGCCAGCACTTCAGGTGCCTGACGCTCCCGAGGAAATAAGGTCTTCGAGCAACGAAGGGGTAATGTAATGTAATGTAAATCTTCGAAAATATCCTCAGCGCCCATAAAGGCCACGTCAGTGAGACCAGCTTATTCACCTGCGCAATTGGGAGCACAGCTAAAACGTAGTTAAATCAAAGATGGTAGAGTCGTAGACTAAGATATGACACTTCCTATCTCGCTGTGTATTTGTTTGTGTGGTGGTCGAAGCACACAAAACACTGAGCCAATCGCTACGTGGCGTGGCTGACACCACGTCAGCAGCGCCACTTAGCGAATGGTTCAATGGTATCTTAAGTGGTATCTTAGCAACGACAATCGATCCCAAGGTAGGTGACGTGAGCATTCAGATACACAGCGGAGATAGGAAGTGTCACATCTTAGTCTACGACTCTACCATCTTTGATTAAACCACTAACCCCAGAGTACTCTCGCATCTGTCAGTTATTGCAAAATAGCAACTAGTTGCTGCCTAGATAAATCTAGTTGTGGCTGATCAGCCAGATGTTCTTTCAAACGCATTATAGGCTATTGTATTGCAACGATGAGTCCAAGAATTCATCACATATGATCGAGTTATCGCCAGAGGGCACAACATAACGAGGAAAACGTTATTGACATGGTGTCAGTGAGATCTCTTGTACGGTACACCATGGTTATTGACGAGAATGCTCTATGCTACTAAATGTTTTGTAAATCTAAGTACAATTAACATATTAAGCAGTACTGTTGGTCGAATAAATAATATATTTACTTACTTACTTGTTATGAAAATCGTCTGCCATGATTGTTACAATCGAGATTTTACAGTGACAAAGTCAAGCAGTAGGCTAGCTAGGCCTAACAAAAGACCTAACTTCTTCACAGATGCTCATACAATTTTTACGCATCTCTATCATGCAACATTAGGTAATAAGTTTCAGTCCCAAAAAGTCGTAATCAAAGCCATAATAGGCCTAATTAATGTGCATTTTATGGACCCCAAAACCAGTGTTGGGCACGACACCAAAATCTCGAGACCAATTAAGATCGAGACCAGGACCGAGAGGTTCGACACCAATTAAGACCAAGACCGGGTGGTCCGAGACCAAAACCAAGACCAAGACCGGGCGGTCCGAGACCAAGACCAAGATCCATACTCTAGCTAAAGCAATAAACTACCTGATTATGCTGAAATAGAATATGGACTGATTCCTACTTAATCAACATTTTTTAAAATTAAATTAGAATTGTATAGGCCTATTGCGGAAACAGTTCCTTGTGAAACTTGAAGAAGTTTCACGAGGTGTGGCGGGACAGTGGCCGATCGGTTAGAGTGGTCAGCTCGTAATGTTCAGTGTGTGCTGAGCGCGCGGGTTCGAGCCTCGTCCACAGTCACTGTGTAGGGACCTTGAGCAAGTCCTTCGCGCACCATTGCTCTGCAGTACAACTGCAATATTGCGCCTACGAGGCGTGTGTATTCCCTTCTGAGTAAAAAGATGTTGGAAGAAGGGCGCTATAATATTTCGGTAATAAACAAACAAACAAAGAAGTTTGATTGTTGAGAATACACGTGTAAAACTTAAAAATATAATTTGAATTGAAAGGGGAATGAACATTTGCCCCAGGACAAAAGCCCCCCCCCCGGACAAAAGCCCTCCGGACAAAAGCCCCCGCACAAAAGCCCCCCAATTTTGGGTGGGACATTTGCTCCGCTCCGGACAATTGTCTCCCCTTAGTGTGAAGTTTGAACGGATGACGACAAGTTGTATATTTAACTGCCATTATTTAAAATATATGAAAACAAGCAACTAATTATAGTGTCGTATAGGAGACAAAGTGACACAAAGTGAGTCCAGTTCTGAATCTTTATTTGTCTTGCATAAATACTGCATACAGTCTGTGAAGCGGTGAAGGTCAGCTATAGTAAGCAGCTACAGATGGTCAGTGACACGCGATAAACATCTTCCGTTAATAAGAGTGATAATGAGTGAATACCTCAATATAGATGAAATTCTCAGAATATAGGCCGTGAAGATGTCAATGTCGCATAAAAGCACTCATTATTTACTACAGCCATTATATCACTTGGTATCCAATTGGCTTCTTCACTCGTCAACAAACTTTGCAGGTATTGGAACCAAAGCAATATGTCAACCCGCTAAAAATAAATATTTTACAGGTTTGGTAACAAGTAGCCGACACATCCATGCACACATACATATTGTGCATACAACCATGCGGGAGGGGGCTCAATTGCCCTAGTCGGGAGAGGCTTTTGTCCGGAGGCTTTTGTAAGGGGGGGAAATGTCCTATGATCAAATTGAAGATTTGTATCAAACTGCCTTGTATATAAAACGATGCTATGATGCGTAGACCACGTAATGAGCGACAACAAAGCGATGGCTTATCAAAAATGTAAAAATATGTATAGTAAAAAACATAATAATATAATAAAGTTATGATAAGCTGTACCGGCAGTGTTGGGAAATTTGAAAAGTCAGACTTGTTCTCTCTCTCTCTTTCTCTGTCTCTCTGTCTCTCTCTCTCTGTCTCTGTCTGTCTGTCTGTCTGTCTGTCTGTCTCTCTCTCTCTCTCTCTCTCGGTGAACTCTGGGACTAGTCCCTAATGTCGGTCTAAGACCAGCCATCTTTGACGTGACACGCTCATTCGCAAGAGATGCAGCAGTGGTGATGCCGTTACGAATTATGGTACTCCAGTTGTGATCAATCCAATGGCGAATGTCAATGGCTAGGGTCAAACGCCATGAACGAACAAAAACGTGTTGCCGTCCAAACGTCTACGAATCTTAATCAGAAAAGTAGAAAACACTGACTCAAAGATATTGATCATCATTCTATAATGTGCAGAAACTTTGGCACAAGTTTGTCATAGACACAAGGGCCACAAGTCATGACAACCTCGGAACAAAACCAATAATCATGAAATTTCCTAAACTATATGACAGTTGAGGTGATAATGACAAGCTCTTCTAATATCATACAAAGTAAGATTAATTACTAAAAATAAAACTACGATAATTAATGGGATAAGAATACTGATGTTATTCAAAAGCTGGCCCGAATCCAATAAGCCTAGCCTTAATTCTCATTCGATTCCAAAACGATAATAGAAGATATAATTGTAATCAATCGTAAGAGTGATAATCCGACTTTTGCATAATAGTCGTTTTCTTAATGTGATGACTTACTAATACGCCATTTTTAACTTTTAAGAACTACATCGTGGACGCGACTGCTAACATCGTTACACAAATACTGTGAGTTGTTTCTTTCTGTTTAATTTACTGGCAAAGTAAGAAAAACGTTGTATTTAGTTGTATCTATAGACCTATTCTATAATTATGACCATTGAAGAACTAATACTAGTAAATTCTCAATAAAATAAATTAGTTTAATATACCCATTACAACATGCGACCCAAGCCACATGGTCTCATCCTGATTAGAGGTGATGCCTTTGAAAAGAGATCTTTTATCATGCGAAAATTGCGAATGTTATATGATTTTGCTTTAAATTGTAAGCTAATGTGCGTTTGTTATTGAGACTAAATGGCTGATTTGTTAGTCCTATTGCTGACCCAGTTGGTATGTTTGCGTACTATTAATGGCTAGAGTTGGTATATTTGCCAATGGTAGGCCTACTTTCATTATGTGAATGTTATAATTATGACCTTGTTTAAAATCGATGCTATTATTTATTCCTTTTGTACCTACTGTGCGTTTGCTGGTCGTCTAATAAATAATATTATTCTTACTTACTTAGTCCTAAAATATGGAATTATTTAACTAATGATCTTCGTCTGATAGGCCTACCCTTCATGTGCTTATTTAAAATTAAGTTAAGATATCATCTCCTGATTCAATCTAAATAATTGATAATTGTCTGAATCCTATTCTTGTCAAATCGTTATTTTCACTGTTGTAACTTGTATAGCGTGATTGAATTACCACAGTGTTTACTTAGGAAATTTACTTCTAAAGATAAATAATATTGACTTCTGTAATAATGTTACCTCAGCCAAATGCTGTACTTTTGAAATAAGTAAAGGTGACCCTGCTAGCAGGACCAATGTTCCCTAAGGGTATTATGTATTCCTTATTTTCCTGGTCATTCTAGGACTATGTATTTTGACCACTGGTGACACCATGTCAGTTGTTTCACTATTTGTCTGATAGGATTACTAAAAATAAACGATGGTTACGGTTATATATTTGCGTATTCTGTATTGAGAAATATGATATTAACATTGATTCAAATCTTCTCTGTCTATGGTTGTATGATCTTGGTTTAATTTGAATGTATTAATATTTATCTGTTGTTAAAAAATTGCATACATGTTCGTACTTAGTCTGCGATTCCATACTTCTTGTTTGCTTCACTGAAGGAGTGTGTGCAGCGTTGGGCAGTTTTTGATAAAGGAACATCATTGTGTAAAATGGGTTTATTTGACAAGGAGTCATTCTCCAGCTGAAGCAACACCTGAAAATGGAAATGCTTCTGAAGATCGATCGACTGCTTGTGTTAATTTGAACTATTTCGTTTTGATATCTTCTAGTTGTGGGATGTGTACTTAATTGTTTGAAACTGAATTAAATGTCAGCAATATTAACTCTACCAACCATAGGCTAGAAGATCTGATATTAGATTATGAATAAAATTATTTATGCAACGCACCATAACATCGATATACAATTAATGTGAATTTTATACCAACCGATTGCATAGAGTAAGTGTATCAGCTACTCGTGTATGAAAAATAATTATAAAAATAATATTTTTAGAAAACTGTCATCTGAAAGAACATGCAAGAACTGAAAACAGAAAAAACCATCGTATTGCAACTTTGACAGAATGCATTTACAGAGTTATGGTCGCAAGATACATGTAGGCCTAAATTTTTGCAATCATATCATGTAAAACAAATCCATATTTGATTTATGAGACAATGCATTTGGATGCATTGATCAACTGAAACATCGAACAGGAATGGACCCTGGGGAAAACTCTTACAATCAGAATTTATACCACAAAACATTTGCACATATACATGACCATGACTACCACAAAGCAATTCACATTGGACATAATCCATACACGTACAATTTATGCTATGATTCATTTTCACAGAACAGTGAATTAGACAGGCATGGAAGTACCAATAATGGAGATAACATATACAAATGCAATTCATGTCATGAATTGCTCTCACGGAAAGGTTATCTCGGCCGTCATGGAATAACCAACATTGGAGAAAAACCGTACAAATGCACTTTATGTCATAAATCATATTCACAGAAAAGTTATCTGGACCTACATGAACGTTCCCACACTGGAGAAAAACAACACGAATTCAATTTATGTTATGAACCGTTTCCACGGAAGAGTGACTTGGATATGCATGAAAAGACCCACACTGGACAAAAGCCACATGAATGCAATTTGTGTCATAAATTGTTCACGAAGAGAAGTTATCTCTACCAACATGGAAGAACCCACCCTGGAGAAAGGCCATACGAATGCAATTTATGCTGTAAATCGTTTTCACGGAAGAGTGTCCTTTACAAGATTGTTAGGGCTCACCCTGAAGAAAAACGATATGAATGCAATTTGTGTCATAAATCTTATTCAAAAAAGAGATATCTAGACCGACATGAAAGAACCCACATTGGAGAAAAACCATACGAATGCAATTTGTGCAATATATTGTTCACAAAGAGAAGTTATCTTGACCGACATGGAAGAACCCACGCTGGAGAAAAACCATACAAATGCAATTTATGTAATGAATCATTCTCACGGAAGAGGGACCTAAACAAGCATATAAGGACTCACCCTGGAGAAAATCATCATGAACGCAAGTTTTGTCATAAATTGTTTACAAGGAAATGTAATCTGGACCAACATGGAAAAACTCACACTGGAGAAAAACCATACGAATGCAATTTGCGCAATAAATTGTTCACAAAGAGAAGTAATCTCGACCGACATGGAAAAATCCACACTGGAGAAAAACCATACATGTGCAACTTATGCCATAGATCATTTTCACAGAAAGGGCATCTGGATTCTCATTCAAGAACCCACGCTGGAGAGAATCCATTTCAGTGTGTTGCATGTTGCAAGGCATTTGAATGCAATAATTACCTCAAAAAGAACCTTAAAATGTGGAGTAGAAAAATGTAAATAAATTTGTATCATGTGAAACTATTGATTCCACAAAAGAATCTCTGCACCAAAGCAGAAATACTTTGCTCTTATTGACAGAATACGACAACTGTCTTGATAGGATAGAATTGTCGCCAAAAGAATCTACGGTCGTGGGAGATTCCTTATCTGTGTCAGACATTAAGCCAGTTTTGGATGAAACACAAGTATCTGAAGATCGATCGAGATGTGTTAATTTTAACTATGTCGTTTTGAGATCGTATGGTTGTGGAATGTGTGATGAAACGTTTGAAATTGAACACGAATTCGTGGAACATTGTTTCCAACATTACGCTGATGCTCCTGAGAAAGATACGTTTCTTGAACTATTTGAAATGTGCCTTTTGGGTTATTTTCCATGAGTACAGGAGGATGATTTCATGCAAAAGTTTTTGATCAATCTGACACTCATTACACTACAGTAAACCATTAGATGTGAGAAATTTAAGAGACAGAACAACTAAGATACCTGCACGTGGGAGAAATAAACGATATTGCCCATGAATAAGTCAGTAGATAAATATTAAGTGTTCAGTGTGTGAGACAGGACCATACACTCAGTGCCAACATTCATCGTGGATATTCTGATGGAAGTGAAAGCGATAAGGGTAATGACAGCCTGGTAACGGTATCAAAATGAATCTGAACAAAATCGGTTTTTAATGTATGATGACAATGCAACATTCAAACAGTTTTGAAACTATTTCAATTTGAAATACGTTCAGTTTTGAAACTATTTCAATTTGGAATACGTTTAGTATTTAAGTGGATTGAAAATCTTAATCACCACCTCTTTAACAGCCAAGCATGTCCGTCTCATTATTAGCGTCTCAACGCTCAGGTGTTCGTATCGATTCGGCGCGTATATATATATATAAATAAATATATATATAAATATATTAATAAATATATTAATAAATATATATATAAATATTTATATAAATATATATATAAATATATATATATACATACATTTTCTGAAATTATCTGATTAGCCTATATTGTTAAACATTGTTTGACTTATACAACTGTTTACAACTATGATGTGGTAATATGCTCCTTACAATGTTCAAAAGTGCGCATGAAAGCCCGCAACCATTAAGATCCATAAGCCATGGGTTGACTGGAAGCGGCAGGTTTCACTTTAGATCGGTTTCCTGCTGAGAGAGGCGTGAACATAAGAAACTAGAGGTTCCAGATGAAGAGAAGAGACCGGATATGGTAGATGACTGCCTGCCGATGACAAGGCGTGTACCGCCTGCCGATGAGAATACGTGTAGGTTACCAGAAACAACATGTATGTACTTACCAGCAGATGTTGATCGAATAAAGGCGTGACCTTTAACATGGTTGCAAGGTGTAACCATGGAAGACGACTAAAGGAAGGCGGATGATCTGTACGTGCTCTGTTCACGAGGAGTGCCAGCTTGAAGCAGATACGCTCGAGATGGGAAGCAGCGTAGAGAATGAAGAGCAGGTGTGATATGACTTCGGTAGGAATAGCTTGGGCCAATCACAAAGACAAAACGAATGGTTACTCTTCAAATTTCCGTATGCATGCTTTTCTCTTAAACAATTCTGGTGTTTTGAATCTCTAACGGCATTTTTTTGGTATTTTGCTGACATTCCCGGTAGTCATTCGTAAATTCGGCTTCACGACAAGACAAGTTGGACCATCAAGAAATAAGATAAAGAAAGGATTGAAGCTTTTTAGATGAAATGCATAAGACAGATTCTAAGGGTATCGGTAGACCATTTGACAACTTACTAAAGAAGACGAGAGACACGAAGAGATGGAGTAGACTTGTCCATGAAGCGACCAACCCTGGGATCAAGGATGGTTAAGACCAGGATCGACGAAGAGAAATACGCGTGACAAATTAGTATCCATCAAAATACAAAACGTAATAATTTTAATCAAAATTTACGAATGACTACCGGGAATGTCAGCAAAATACCAAAACAATGCCGTTAGAGATTCAAAACACCAGAATTGTTTAAGAGAAATGCTTGCACACGGAAATTTGAAGAGTAACTATTCGTTTTATCTTCGCAGCCATATGTAACCACCGGCCATACCAATGCTTTCATTTGTCTTACTTTGGTGGTTAACTTTATGCTTTAAAGTGAATGAATTTGGGACAAAAACGATAAAGTAGATTAATTTGGGACAAAAACGATAAAATGAATCAATTTGGAAAGCTAAAACGATAAATTACCAATAAATTGCCTATGTCTTCAACAAGGAAAAACGGGGTAAAAAAATTATTATTATATCTTCAATGAGCGGTTAGGTTTACTTTATGTTATCGGTACACAGCAACGTGCTGCTCCTACTGCTATCATCTTTATGAATGGCCCGGTACTCCAGGGATGAATGTTTTGTTCGAAAGTTCAAGTTAGAGCTCATCTATTAAGATGGATTGAAGATATCAAGCTTGCTTACACTGATATGCGATCGAGAAATCGATAGTTTTTATCGAGCAGGAGCCTTCTGTAGCCATCCGAGACAAAATATCTAGAGATAATCTTTGAATCCATTAATTCACGAACGCTATTAATTCTCTTATAATAGCAAAAGGTGGTCCACCTTTTGCAAGCAGACATTCAACGCACAGACGGCGGGCGTTTACTGAAATCAGAGAATCAACTGAAACCAACGAAGAATACGACAATTTGGTGAACTATTTGAGAGATAATTATTATCAAATTATGATTTTCAGCATAATTTTTATCAGATTAGTGTTTTATTCGGTAAAACTGTAGTTTTGCGTATTTCAATATTCCATAGTTCATATCCTGCAGTTTGCGTATTTAATTATTTCGTTGACTAGGCCTATATCGTGTGCTTTAGCCTGGCATGCATTTCGAATTGGTGTTTTTGACGTGAATGGGTGTCTGATCGTAGCTTACATGGAGGCGGAATCGATGAAAATAAGACGGAGCAAAAAGAAACTAGATTAATGAGTAGATGAATGCTTGTTTGAAAAGAATCACGTCTAAGTAGGAGCTGGATGTGATGAAAAGATTCATACCCAAGTAAAATCTTGATGTGATGAAAAGAATTCTGCTTAAAATGGAAGTTGTATTGATGTTAGGGATCATGCCTAAGTAGAAGTTGGATGTGATGGAAAACACTGTGCAATTACAAGCTGAATTGATGAAAATACTCATACCTAAGAAGAAGCTGGATGTGATGAAAATAGTCCCGTTTAATTCTATGACTATTAAATCACCGCCTGGCTAAATTTATGAGTGATGAAGCAGGCATGAAAGGAAGTTTCTAACGCTTCAAAACCATTCTTACTCGGTTCTAAACTATTTTTATGCAAAGGGTTTTGAACTAATACAATAGCACTAATAAAATTTCCGAACAAAAGGTTATTAGCTTGGAAAACTAGAAAATGAGGATTTTATAATAATAGCGCGTATTAATCAATCTACTATTTCAGTAAGAATTACTTTAACCAGTCCAGCTTCTATTTCAGCAAGGATTAATTTAAATGATCCAACTTCAGCATCCTTTATTTTCTTCTGTGATTGTATCATAAATTCAGAATGAATTTATTTCATCAATCTAACTACTGTTTAGCAACCATTTTGCATAAATCCAGCTTCTATTTAACCGAGTATATTGAGTAGGCTTAAATAAAAATAACTTTTGGTCGTTATACATTGCCGGCGAGCCATTAAACGTGAAACGTTATATAACAACGTTATGCTGTGCATCTGTTTTCTTTTCAGAGCAAAACAAGCACTATGCATTCATGTCTACTGTTTGTACTTTGTCTAATGGCTTTGAGCAATACCCTAGTAATCAGTATGAGGAAATCCAACTCTAATGACGAACAACCGGAGTTTAAGACGTCTGCGAAATTCAAAGGAGATTGGAATGCTTTCAAATTGAAATATGGTAACAGCTTTTGATTTAGGGTCAGAGGGTAGGCCTTAGTTCGTCCTTCTAGCGCTTGATTGCCGCTCTCTTAGATTCGCGCCAAGGCTCTCCTTTTATCGACGTTTTGGGCGCCAACCTTTCGCGGGTCTTGCCGCCAAGATATTATATTGCCCCATCGCTGCGTCGCGTCAATAGCCGCTGCTTACCAAATAGCTGTATTATGTACGAAAGCGCCCTCTATTAAGATACATGGCCGTAGTGCAGTGGTTCGGCACAGACATGTTATGTGAAGTGAATCAAGTGATGCGATAGGCATCAAATTCTATAGTTATGTGAAACGAATAATTATTTGAAGTGATTACGATAATTATGTGATGCTTGTGAAGTAATAATATGAGAATGTGAAGTGATGTGATATAAGTTTATGCGATATGATAATTATGCCTATGTGATGCATGTGTTGTGATATAATTATACGTGGTGACTGTGAATTTCTGTATGTGAATTAATGCACGTTTTCGGAAAAGAGAGACACCTAAAGTGCCTCTAATTTGTATCATCTTTCATACTCTAAGCAATAAAATACCGTAACTACATGTACGTACGCCTCTGGCTGGACTGATGTGAAACGAAACATGCACAAATGGAAGCTGGATGAATGAAAATGAATGGTACAATCCAGCTTCTAGCTAAACGTAATTATTTTAATCAATTCAGCTACCATTAATACCGCGATCTTATCAGCTATCGACCAGACAACGTGCAATCTTCGGACTGCCGAACCTTTTGGCAATCGAACCGTCTGACTTTAGATACATTATAAACACAGAACCCTAACAGTTTGCCGACGATCTGGAACAGCTTTCAATACCTTTTGTTTTATACTCATTTAAAGAGAAAAATTATAAAGACGCAGCTGAGGAACAACGTCGGTTCAAAATCTTCGCAGTGAACATGGCAGCAGTTGAAGCTCACAACCTTCTGTTCCAAAAAAAGCTGTCGAGTTTTGAAATGGGGATGAATCCATATTCTGACATGGTACGACATCATAAATTATGACATCAATTTCAGGAACATGTATGGGACTAGAATATTATTTAAGAATTATATAAAAACGTCTATTTAACATTATCCATCCGTCGTGGAAATCGGCGATGCGCTTCTTGACGATCGACATACGATAGCGGAATTTTTTTGTTATCATCATCATCATAATCATAATCATCATCATCATCATCATCATCATCATTTTTGTTGTTGACGTCGTCGTCATCGCCATCGTCGTCATAATAATAATAATTATTATTATTTTTATTATTGCTATTCTTATTATTGTCAGTGTCATCATTTCCATCATCATCATCATCATTATTTCAATTCCATATATTTTTCTATTCCGATTTGTTTTTGTTGATGTTACTACATGTTCTACTATTAGGCCTATCAAGTTTTATTTTCTCATCATCCTTAGCCAACTTTTGCTAACAGGAACCATCAGAAATTGTAGGATCTATGACTGGCTACAAACCTCGAAATCCATCCAATAAGCCGCATGCCTTCTATAGCCGTAGGACTCGGCCTAAAGACCGCGCCTCAGTTCGAAATAAAGTCGGCGCCTCAGTTCCATATACAGTCGGCCCCTCAGTTCCAAATAAAGTCGACTGGAGAGACAAAGGTTGCGTTACCCCAGTCAAAAATCAGGTATGCTCTTTAAAATGGATTCTGAGCAATAAGGTAATTATCCAATCGTCCGTTTTGTTAGTTGAGTTGAAAGTGTTTTACATCGAAAGTCTTCTGCTGCCGTGGGTCATAAAGGCAACTGGTAGTAGTATTACGCCTACCTATCAAAATATCGCAAATTATTTACACAAGCATCTGAAGGAAACTGTAAGATATGACCGCACCACGTCTGTCTTCTGAATTTGCATTTTCGGCTCTTATACCATAATTGCCTATCACCCAGCATGACCTCCTGGTTCATGCTACTCTACCAATCACCTCTAGGGCTTAGCCTACCATTCGAAACTTATGTCTCACCTTTTCAGACGCTCTCATCCAGACGTCCACCTTCAAATCCTTGACAAAAAGGACACCCAATAAAACAACTACACTGCTACACAGCTCCTTCTATTCTTTGGAAACTGGACTCTGACCTCCCTCGGACTACCCTTTAAACGACATTCTTTCAGATATCTAGATGCCATTAACAGTGGCCGATCGGTTAGAGCGGTTGGCCCGTATAGTTCAGTGTGCGCTGAGTGAGCGGGTTCGATTGTTTGGCCATTTCCTCAACGACGAATGCCGGAGATACGTTGAGTTTCATGATCTGGTCTTGACAACTAAATAATCGGATGATCGATTCTTTCTGTATATTTTCTTCGAATGCTTTCTTAAGTATTTTATACTCTGGTTGAAAGAGAGATCTTCCGAATACTTGTAGGTTATCGTAGTCTAATCATCCGGGTCTAATTATTGAATCTTTTCGATAACGAATCGTTCCACGATAAATCTTTCACTTCCATCGTAGTCGTTTTAAATATTGTATTTAAAAAAGAATTTTCTGCGTTAAATGTAAAACACAAACCGTTATACAAACAATTATATAAAAAAATCGGATATGTATTGCAAGTTCTTCGAATCATCAGAAGACGTACCAGACCCGAGAGAGTTGAATCGTGAAAAGAAGAACCTGATGATTTTCGACGATTTACAGTTAGAAAAACAAATGCGAGACGTATTACATTAGAGGACGGCATATCAACGTGGATTGCTTTTGCCTCGCACAGAACTATTTCAAATTGCCTAGACAGACGATCAGAGAGAATGCAAACTTTATCTTTATCATCGTCCTATGCGTCAGTCACTGTGTAGGGACCTTGAGCAAGTCCTTCGCACACAATAGCTCTGCATTACAGCTGCAATTGCGCCGGCGAGGCATGTCTGTGCACTTCTGAGTAGCAGATGTTGGAAGAAGAGTGGTATCAAATTTCGGTAATAAATAAAATATATTGATGCAGAAATCTGTGCATCAATGCAGCTTTCATTTAACAATAATAGTTTTCACCTATCCAGCTTCTACTTCTACTTAAGCATAATTATTTTTAATTTAAGCCATTTTTCCATTTTTCATCAATCCTGTTTCTAATTAAACATAATTTTCTCATCGACCCCGCTTCTGATTATGCACGATCATTTTTATCAATACGTTTCATCATAAGCAAGATTAACACTTTTGTGTCGTAAAATATTCCAAATGGCAAATCAGGTTATGCCTCGGTAGCGTCGGTCGTTGAAGAGGGAGTAGTTAAAAATATCATGTTTCATGCTTAAATGGAAGCTGTCTCCATGAAGATAATCATACTTAAATGGACGCTGCTGGATTAATGAAAATACTCATGCCTAAATTGACGCTGGATTGTCGAAGATAATTATGCCTAAATGGAAGCTGAATTTATGAAAAATATTTCCGTTTAATTGGAAGCGGGATTAATGGAAACATTGTGACTAAAAGGGTTCCACTACGAGTAGAATTCTTATATCCATCCCGCCTCTATTTAAGCAAGATTCTCTTAATCATTCTAGTTCTCAACATAGCATAATTATTTTCATCGATCATGCTTTATATTAGGCGCCTACATTATATAATTTATTGTATAAGACATCTGCGCCAAAACGTCCTGCATACATGCATACACACGTGTTTGACTTTGAATCTAACTATCTAAAGTTCATTAATGCATTAATTTAATTCAGACATTAGCACATACATGAATGCTTTATAGGCTACATACTGTAGGCCTATCTACATTACACGCTATGCATATAAGCAGACAAACATAGAGCATGGATTCCATACAGGTCTATGAAGACATATCTATAAACCTATGTCAATCATTAAAACTTTTTCCATAATTGAATGGTTCAGTTTCAACATTGAGTTCCATGATCATCTCTAATCATGACATCTACATGTATCTCATAATTAATTCCACGTTTGTCACTAGGACACTTCAAATAGAAAATGTGGAGCCTGCTGGGCCTTCGCTGCTGTAAGTAGCTAAAATATTATTCAGAATATAATCTTTGTGTTGTGTCACAGCATACCTATTGAAAGTCAGTAAATTCGTGTTCACCCATCCATTTTTCCACCTACCAACAAACCCATTCATCCAACCCAATATCCATCCATCCGTCCGTCCATCCATGCAATTCGCTTTTCTGTTCTTTTATGACTATCCACTAATCAAGACTTCTTGCTGTCCAGAACCTCTATCTTCAACTGGTTCACGACAAATTATTGTTCTCGGACAAAATGTTATTATTCGCTTCATATCTATTAAAATATAAGTTGCATTGATGATAATGATGCCAGCTAATCCAACTTCTATTTCAGCAAGAATTATTTTAATAACAAAAACTTCTATTTAGACAAGAATTTTTTTTCTGTAATTCAACTGAAATTTCAGTAATTAATCATTATTTTCATCAATAAGTCAGTTAGTTGGAATGAATTATTGCACTGTTCGGCGCATACGATTAAGTGTATATTAATTTGTGGAACAAAAAAATTGGAATGTAAAACTATGTAAATGATTTGAAGAGTCAAATTAATACTGTTATTGATGTAAGTTTTTCTGATTGCCAGTGTCATCCATATATCATGTATGGACCGTATACATGATTGTATAGCCGTCAGAACGCGTGTGATATTCCTATAGAATCGGAAATACTTCTTGGCAGCTTACATGAACAACATAATGATCACAATGTCCATGCAGTGGCATAGTAATGCGGTTCCACGACATAGTGGTTTCCATCTATGCCTTATACTTAATAGGCTGATTTGACCAATTTTTATTCTGATTTAGTGCCAAGTGTGAATATAACTTTCAACTGCTGGACAAAATATTTTAATTGTCTTGTTTTGCAATGTCCTCTCAGATTGGTACTTTGGAAGGACAGCACTGTCGTAAAACAGGGAAACTGGTGTCGCTCAGCGAACAACAACTTGTGGACTGTTGCACAGCAAATAAAGGTTGCGACGGTGGTGTTAGGTTTAAAGCGTTATTCTACATTGTTCAGAATAAAGGCGTTGACACAGACAATTCTTATCCGTATGAAGCAAAAGTAAGTGATACAGTCTTTCCCGTCCTTCATAAGACATTTCACGTCAATATCCTCCGGTTCATATATTGACGCTATCTCCTCGTCTTCATCCATCCAGGTTCACAGACAAGAAGAAGAAGAAGAAGAAGAAGAAGAAGAAGAAGAAGAAGAAGAAGAAGAAGAAGAAGAAGAAGAAGAAGGAGAAGAAGAAGAGTTGTTCACTGGTCGGGTTGACCCTCGAATTGGGTCGGGTTGGGTCGGGTCGGTTCAACATCTTGGCGGGTCGGATCGGATAGGGTTTCAAACCCTGACCAATTTCGACCCATCAGTTTTTGGCAGAGCTTAACTTTCAACTAAGTGCTATTCATAATAATACTCAATTAAAATCAAATAAGTTGAATATGTCGAAGGAATTAGAGCAAAAACATAGGGCAACACCGAATTTGTTTTTTTTTACACTGAACTCGACTCAAGATGTCGTATGGAATAATAAAGTAAGTGGGCAAGTAAGTATGTACTTTATTGAACCGCTTGCAAACGCACTGCGGGCACATTATAATATGTACATTATGATTATAATCACTCATGAATTTCTGAAAAAACCAAAGGTCGCAGATTTATTACAAGGGTGTGAGTTAGATGAGGAGGCAAAGCTGGGACATGCTACCGTTACCATACGTAGCCAATAATATTCGAAATTCTTTTAACATATTTATGGAGAAAGTAAGTTTAGGCAAAAATATATGGAATAAACGAAGGGTCTCTTCCCTGGTAAGTCATCTCAAATCAATATAATGATCAGATATGGCGGTTTGACTGTACCGCGTTTTATGATATTATAGTTTGACGGTAAATAATATTAGTAAAATTAGCACAAAAGGAGGAAAGAGTACGTGGCGTTTATGATTAGCCGAAAAACAGTGAAGCACAACAGTTTATTAGAAAATTGGACCAATGGACAACTCTGGAAGAAATTGCTTGCATACTACTTTAATTAATTCAAATAAAATTTATGTTTGTCTTCTACCAATTGATGAACGACGCCAAACTATGCATCTAGAGAAGCGTTTGTCTCTGATCTATTCATCATTCCATCTATCAATTAACATATATAATTCAATCATTTAGTGCTTATTTTCTGGAAAAAAGGTTTCGGAACGCATCTGAATTGTCGAATAAAATGATAGCAAAATTAGCTACCAAATACATTACATTTTATAGAGCATATTGATTACAATCTATAAACCTACACTTTCATATTTTAGAATGTAAATAATTGAGATAGTAAAGTTATAGGCCTAGTCTATATATAATCTCAGAGTTTATGCCAATTTTCGTACAAATGTTTCCAGTGACAAGTTTCTCACGCGTCAAATACTTTAGAATAATTAATGTTCTCAAGGGTTTCTCTTTTAGCTTCCGCAACCATCTTTAATGTAGTTTCATGTTCAGCAGATTCATGATTGTGATCAAATATTCTCTTTCACACCGACGTCAGCTGTTGCTTTCTATCTTCGCCATTGTTTAATAGGCTATGATATTTCATTATATTTTTTGCCCATTCAATAGATGGGCCCTATTTTTATTCCCATTTTGGCTTTTACGATAAGTGTTCCCACTTTTCGGTAGGTTATGCGGCCAAGCTTCTTTTATCGAACGCAGAGCCACTCACTTTTTGAACATGAATCAGTTTTTTTGCTATAATCTCAAGCAACTGGTCCAGTCATCACTATGTGCTCGTCTACATGAGGTAAATCCGACGCTGTAATTTCGATTTCTTCTGTTTCTTCTGTGCTTGGTCTGACGTTTTTCTTGACCGGAAAGCCAGATGAAAAGAAAGCTGGTGACGCTTTTCTTTTTCAAATTTGTGTTAACTTTTTAGATAGCTTATTTATTTTATAAAATATTTTTATTATTTTCAGATAAAAATATTATTTATTAATTTACAACCCCGATGACCGGAAACGATATTAATGGCGTAATATTTACAGTGGCGCGTTTTAAATAATACCACAGAAGAAGCACATACCGAGTCCTAGTTCGCTTGTTCACTGGCTTAGAATTTAAAAGTGCGTAGTACATAACAGTCCAGACAGTCATAAATATTAAGCCAACAACAAAACCTATAGCTTAAAATTAGTTAAAAGCAGCATTGACTACAAATTGTTCGGAACAACTATTATTTTTATTTTGTATTGATTTTTGTATTGATTTTTATTGATTGAAAAAAGATGCCGGAACGCCGTTCCGGCGCGTTCCGCCAGAAAAAAAGCACTGGATAAAGTCGTCGAAATTAGTCATGTTTCTTGCGAATATCAATTTCAAACTTATAAGCACTTATTTCAGCGTTACAAATATAATTATATTGAAAAGCAAAGGTAAGAAATATTTCAAAACGTTCCTTGTGAAAATGACTTGTCACAGAAAGGATTGTGCAGATACAACGCCTCGACGATTGGAGCAACTTGCAAGGGTTTTGGTTTTAAGTTGATTGATGAATCTGAATCAGAACTAAAGAAAGCCGTTGCTAAATTTGGACCAATATCGGTGGGCGTTGATGGCAGTCTCACATCTTTCCATCAGTACCGCAATGGTTAGTGAAGCAGATTCCAAAAAAATCGATCACGAACCAAATGGTTCATGAACAAAGGGTTCTCGCCCAAGAAAATCTTTTGCTCCAGTTGTATTTGGTGATTTATGATAATAATGCTTGCAATCAAACTTATATTTCAGCAAGAATTATTCTGACCAATCCAGCGTCTATTTGAGGAATAATCTTTTTTCATAAACGAACTTCAATTTCAGCAACCTTATTCTCATTTATATTATAATCATCTATCTAGGAAGAATTTCTTTCATGAATCTAACTTTAATTAGGCCGATAATAATCCACTGGAGATTGTGTGGGATCGCCTGTGAATGGTCCTCTGCAGCTGATTTTCTTACTTTCTCGCCCAAAATGCCCTTCTATACATTTTGTTTCTCGCCTACGTATTTGTCTTTCATTCCTTGCCGCTTCCTTGTTTATATCGTAGTTCATCCCTTGCTTAACCACTTACTCTTGTCTTACTTATAAGCCAACTTACCTGAGTTACCTCCAATAAATATTTATCTGATAACCAACGACACTGACTATTCTAGCAAGACTATACGCATTCTTACCTAATTGCGAACCTTCGTATTGGCAATCGTAATCTTAAAACTCCAAAATCGCCACTCGAAAGTCAATTGTTGGGCACCAGCCTATTCACAAGCGCTGCGTCGACTAAGAGGGTTGTCCAACAATACAAAGACACTCTTACGCTAAGGGGTCGTTCACATATTATATAACGCTCAAGGGGTAGGTGGGTGGGTTCCGATTTTGTTAGCGTTATATTTTGTAGGGATAGGGGGTAGGTTGAAGGTTTTGGTATAAAATAAGCTTTTTTCAGCTTATGCTATTTTGCCTGTTTTCTTGCCAATTGGAAATTGCATGTACCACGGACCTTCATTGTTTAATCGAAGTTCACAATACGCTGTTAGCCAAAACTAGCACCATTAGCCGCCACCTAACGAATTGATTTGACGTTCGTAGCTAGTATTTTATAAATTCAATTTTAACAATTTGCTGTTTGCAATCTTAACAATTTCATGTGCATAGCTTTAAACGATCTAAAGTTCAATTCTGTGTGCTTTGATTCTGGTTTAAATTAAAATGAATTCACTCGAAATAATCATTTTGGAAGGTATTATCATGATGTTTGATTTCATTTCCAATAGTATGTGTAAATAGTTTGTTTGCTGAAATACCCAATTGCAGTTGTAGTACGCACTCTGTATACATCATACGCTATAAATAGGTAGAGTTGCACCGCGAAGTTATCGATAAATACCTGATAGTGCAATATTAAACCAATCCATTCTGTGAGATACCGTAATGCTCATTTCTAGTGCAAAACAGGAGGGAAACTAAAATGGTGCTTTTAAATAGGATGTAAGTCACCACCATGTATCATCATGCTGTATTAGTAGGCCTATATGTAGATACATGGTGACAATCGTCGACTACCCAATTAGTTACCATAATTAATGCAAGTGAATTTAGCGCCATTAAAAGTACGATTATTAAGATGCGGAGGAGCTCCGTATATCCGGACGAGATGGTACACAATTTTAAGATGGCTTTTGTTACATTACTAATTGGGCGTATGATGATTTTTACTGCAATTGTTGAATTAGATAAAGGCAATTATCAGCTGAATCACTACTATTAAAGTGCGAACTAACGTCGTATTGTTATAAAAGTGTCCAATTGTGCAATACAATTATGACGATTATATGTCTTTTAATGTGCTTATAGGCTGAGGTGGGGTAGAGGGGTTGGTAGCATATTTGTGATATAATATAGGGGTGGGGGTCACTGCTGCTGTTATATAACGTTATTAGGGGTAGGGGGTGGGTCAGAAATTGGGAATTTATGCGTTATATAATATGTGAACGGCCCCTAAGGTTGTTTTGATTTAGGCATTTACGATGATCCGAACTGCAACAATACAGAGGTCAGCCACGATGTCTTGGTTGTCGGATATGGAGAAAACGAGGCAGGAAAAGAATACTGGATTGTAAAGAACAGGTGAATGGAGATAAATTGCATTGTTTATTATTCAAAGAATGATGAAAAGCGCATACTCCAGTTTGAATCTACATCAAAGTCATAATCATCGTCGTTTTTGTAATTACCTTCAATTTCGTCATCATCATCATCATCATCATCTTCGCGATTATCGTCGTCATCATCACAATTATTGTAATGAGTTCAGCATGTAAGTTAATGGTCACTCTGTGTACCTTTCGCACCCCTTATGTTCCTGTTAAATGTTGGATTCTTCATTCATTCAAGGTTCCATGCTGGGTACACTCTATATCATGCTCACTGCTGATATCCCTCTCCATCGTCTGTGTTCATTGCGAAGATTTGTGTATTTAGGCATTTGTAAAACGCCTCTGGCCTGGCAAGGTGAACAGTTCAGAAGCGCTACCAGTGCGTAAGTTGAAGCAAGTTTTGAGAATATCGATAGAAAATACAAGTAGAATTGCTGAGCAAACAGATGGAGAAGGTGCATTCCAGAGACAGGGACCGATTGCCGCAAAGGATAGAGACTGAGCCACAGCAGTTCTAGCCAGTGGGGGCAAAACCTCTCTGAAGACTAGGGGGCCTGGGAAGTGTCGTAAGCTCCCCAGCGTGGTCTGGGGCAAAGCCCCAGGAGCTTTCTAATTTTTGCGCATTTGATGCCAAATGGAGTGCATTATTCCGAAATAAAGGTACCTAAATCGTCTCTAATATTTGTGACAAATTTGCCTAAATGATACGCGAGGAAGCTCAGAATTTAGACGCTAGAAAGCGTTTGGGCGTTCGCAGTCGAAACATTAAAAATTGAATGTATTTCTAGACTTCAACTGCAAGCCATAGTCCGATTTTGAAATGAATATGAAGTTAAGTTTTAGAGTAAAAACACAGTGGTGTATACAGAGCAATGGAGGTTGGGGGCAAAAAGTGCCTAACGATAATAGGACACGATGAGCGTAGTGAGCCTATGCTTTTTTATCAGGGTATAGAGCGGAGCCTCAGAAGTCCTTTGCAATTTTAAGCATTTGATGCCAAATGAAGCACATTTTAGGCTCTTGTTCACCTCAAATTTTTCAAATATAATTTCGAAATAAAAGTACTTAAAGCATCTAGTTTTGTGACAAAGTTTGCTTATGTTTTATTCAAAGGACATTTATTGTGAAATGTGAGATTACTAATCTCGTAGAGTAACCCCCAGTGGCGTAGCGAGGGGGGCGAGTGGGGCCAACCGCCCCAGGCGGCACTTGTCCTAGAGGCGGCATTTTCGTAAAAAAATAAAAAAATATTGTTGCACTGGTTGCATAATATGTATTCTTCAAGATTCTTGTAGCTCTTGCTTAAACCTGGCACCATGGTTTTTAGCTTTTTCTCGACTTAACATGCACGATATACCAAAGTCCCGTCAACATGATCGAATGGTACCTAGTGCTTTAGACATCAGGGCGGTCCTCGGGTAATTTGACGCCCTTGGGAATCATCTATATAATATCGCCCTCACCACCGTTGCATAAACAGTAAGATGTGAGAAGATATAGGGTCAAGCACGGGGCACATAAAAATGGTTTTGTTCTCAGATTTATAGACTATCCTGGCAAAGAAAAAATGAATAGGCGAAGCGCGGGAAATTCAATTGAATATCGTTGTTGGAATTGGAATTAGCCTAAAACTACTTTTTAATAACTAATTTATGAATTTCTTTTTGTATCATCATTAAACTTTATTCATGAAGACATAACTGTATTATCCCTAAAATTCGGTGCCCATAAAATTTGGCGCCCTGGACAGATTCCTGTGTCGGAAATAGACATGGAGCAAGAGATAGTTTAGACATTATTATTATTACTAAATTGATTTCATTTGATATTTACGAAAGTAATGGCGGAATTAAATTAAGTAGCGTCCTCTTTCGATTAATATGATACAAACTTGCAACCAACAAGATAATCTGCACTGTTTTTTTATATTTATTTTTTTAATCTAAAATTTGATTTCAACTTACCGGCCAAATATGTTTACATTAACTTTAGTTAAGTCCGTATACAACTAAAACATATTCAATTATTTTGCATTTTTTTTACTTTTGTACATTTAATAGATTGTATTGACTGCGTTTAGTCGCGGATATATCCAGGAATTAAGGACTTTCCAGTACCAATTGTGCCTACAGCCTATATCCATGCTGTTTAATATTTTAATTTAGTGGGAATGAAAGTATGAAGCCGTACCGTATCCGTAATCTGCATAATAAATAACCAGTTACTAGTATATTCTAAGTACAAATGCCCTGGTAAAATATCTCTGCCACTTGTCAGTTGTCACCAGCCGCCAGACTTACCATGGTACCAGGCTCCTAGCGTGATTAACTGATATTATTTAGGACTTTCTTTCAATATGTGGGATAAATAATACATTTTTACTGTTAAGTTTTAATTTTATGTGAACTTTATAATTTTAGATCTAGCCTGCAAGACGCTTAGTAACTTTATTGTGAGGCTTTGCTTTATAGATGATTTCCTTCTTAATTAATGCTATCATCTTCTATTTTCTTATATTTATATCAAATAACAGCGCATTTTTAATTAGTCAAACACTTTTAGTTCTTACAGCGCAATGTGCATGCTATTGCTGATGCTGTTACTAACTGTATATAGCCTATAATGAATTGAATACTGAATAGAATAATCATAATGTATCTAATGAAAACACTCAAAACAGGCGTCGTATGCGTATCTTCCCTTTGTTCATATCCAGGGATATGCACAAGAATAAAGTGATGGAAATATAAGACAGGGGCGGTATTTTGTACCTTCGCCTCAGACGGCAGTTTGCCTCGCTACGCCACTGCCCCCCAGATAAAAACTCCTCGGATTTGCACGAATTCCAAAACCCAGCCTGAGCCGAGATGGGGGTAGCTGCCCCTTGTCCCCACCCGTTGCGACGCTAATGGTTCTAGCACGAGGTACCATAATGTTCAAGATGTCCATCAACTTTATTTTTTCTCGATACATTGAGTCTCTGTCTTCAGAAATCTCTTACTGGATGTCCTCGAATCACAGACCTCTCAATTCAACGAATACTTAGTTGATCTGTGTTCGCATCCGCCATCATCTCCTTCAACTCAACTATGATATAGCTTCTAATCAGTTTTCATTGCTTACCCTTCGACTTTTGTTCGTGACGTGGATGTTACAATTCATAACAGTAATTTCACTGCTTTAATTATGTCTATACAACTCCGCATTCACTTCGCTGCTCATAGTCAACATCCATTCAATCTTACTTCATGTCCAAATCCTTGTATGAGTTTCATCGACACCTACAGTGGTATCCAATTCCCAAACTGATAAAATAACTATTTATGTCAATTTCATGTGAAGTCATTCCACGTTTCTTTGTAAATATTTTGTTTGCAGCTGGGGAACTGAATGGGGAAAGGATGGCTATATCCATATGTCGAGAAACAAAGGGAACCAGTGTGGGATCTCTAACGATGCTATCTATGCTAATGTCTGAAGACTTTGTATTATGCAAAATACTATGCCGAGTTTTGAGTTGGAAACAACTAAGAGATAGTAAAGCTACATCAGAAATACCAGCTACTTTGCGCTATTGACAATGGTGCATGTTTAAAATAATGTCGAATAACTTTAACTTTAAATTAGGGCCTATATAATTTTGTAGGGGTAGACTTATCAAGGCACATCGATTGACTTCGCAAAATACTTGATAAACCATATAAATTTCAGACGAATTTTCATGGAACCTACATTCTCTCATCAACCCGGTCTCCATTTAAGCAAAATATTTTCATATATTCAACCTTCAGTTCTGCATAATTCTTTTCATCAATTCAGCGTTTATATATGCACGATAATTTTGAACAACAAAAATAATCTCGAGCCCGAGAAATTGTATTGATGATAGTAATGCTTCTGATCCAACTTCTATTTCAGCATAAATTATTTTAATCAATCGGACTTCTATTTAAGGGGCAATTAACATATTATGTAACGCAAAAAATCCCAATTTTTGGCCCACCTCCTACCCCAAGTAACGTTATACAACAGCAGCTATGAACCCCACTCCTCTATTATTTAACAGATATGCTACATGTACCTACCCCCTAACCCACCCCAGTCTATGAGCACATTAAAAGACATACGATCTACATAATTGTATTGCAAAATATGAAACTTTTATAACAATATAATGTTAGTTAGCACTTTAATAGTAGTAATTCAGCTGATAATTGCCCTTATCCATTTCAAGAACTGCAGTAAAAAATCATCATGCATCCAATCAGCTATGCAGCCACAGCCATCTTAAAATTGTGTACTCTCTTGTGCCAATGATGATTAGACCAGATGTATGGAGCTAATCTGCATCTTATTAAATGGCGCTAAATTCACTTGTATTAATTACGGTAACTAATTGGGTGATCGATGATTGTCACCATGTATCTACATATAGGCCTACTAATACAGCATGATGATACATGGTGGTGACTTACATCCTATTTAAAAACACCATTTTAGTTTCCCTCCTATTTTGCACTAGAAATGAGCATTACATTATCACGCATAATGTATTGGTTTAAGATTGCACTAGGCCTATCAGGTATTTATCGATATGTTTACGGTACAACTCTACATATTTAATAGCGTATGGTGTATACTACAACTGCAATTGGGTATTTAAGCAAACATAAACTACTTACACATACTATAGAAAACGAAATCAAACATCCTGATAATACCTACCAAAATGATTATTTCAAGTGGATTAATTTTAATTTACACCAGAATCAATAAAAAACACATAGAATTGAATTTGAGAGCGTCTAAAGCTGTGCACAGGAAATTGTTAAAAGTGGATTCACAAATAATAAGTAAGAACGTAAAATCAACTGATCAGGTGGCAGATATATGGTGATAGTTTTGGCTCACAACGTATTGTGAACTTCGATTAAACAGTGAATGTCCGTGGTACACGAAATTTCCAATTGGTAGGCAAACAGGCAAAATAGCATAAGCTGAAAAAAAGTCTGTTATATAACGAAACCTTCAACCAACCCCCACCCTACACAATATAACGCTAACAAAACAGGAACCCACCCACCTACCCCTTGAGCGTTATATAATAAGTGAACGGCCCCTAACATCAGCGAAAAATATTTGTCCGTAACGATGATATTGACTGAGCTGGAAAGAACAGAGTTCAAGCCAAGATGTCGGTGTGGTCAAAATGCAAATACGTATCCATTTTCTGGATATCATGACTCATTCGATAGGAGTTTTGAGTGGGATAGAATTGTCTATAATTATCAGTTTCACTTTCCGACAGTCATAGGTAAGAATGCTCAACGCCTTACATTGCTGCCGTACAGTTAGATTCAACTCCTGTAATAACATGTCAAAATTCGTTCATACATGTAGTGAGCCGAGCTATGCCCCCTCTCATCATCTGGACTCGTACCTCAATCGGGCAAAAGGGCTGTCCGCCCTTTTGCCCGAAACCATTACTTGACGCGGAGCTCGATAATTAACTTTTCCTTGCGCATACTTCAAGTGGCACTTAAGAAGTTTGGAGTTCATGATAATGCTTACGATTAGACATAAACTTATTAGCCCTTATACATTTTATCATTTTGAAAGGGGTGCCCTGAAAAATAAGCTCAAGGACGACAAGGAGACTAACATTGGCAATAGATGTTACTTCAACTGTCAAATAAATAATTGGGACATTAAACTGACATCTTTTACATGTTTGATCATAGAAACACCATTTCGGGACGTTTCACTGTCCCGGAACGTACCGGGACATTTCTATTAATTCTCAGACTGTCCGGGCCAATTCGAGACATGTGATAACTCTACTCATTCAGCTTCTACTTTGATGGATGAGTAATTGGTGCGAAGCCTGTTCGCTCAAAGATTCTGCCGCTGTCTGCAGATATTGTGCTCTTCTAGGTCTGTCTATCACTCTATCGCATACATGTTGACGTATACCTATGATGCTTAGTGATTTGACGTTGACGACCGGACTTCTATCATACATCTTCATAGGTGACAACTTCCGTTTTTGGAAAAGTCGGCATCCTTTCGCTTATGTTGTCACCAGTTACCTCTTCTCGTCACCTCATAGCATTTGATGCGATGGCAAGAATTTTATGGGACAAGATTACACATGGACTAATCCAAGGCGGTTGCTATGTTTGTAGTTTACATTGTGCGAAGTCCACTTCAAAAAGTCCAAAATATTATATACAATAGCCCAGAAGTTTAGCAAGGGTCAATTCTCATTGCCATCTTGGCATCAGCCAAATGCGGACATCAAACAAATTAACCCACGAAACGTTATTCCAACAAGAACTTACTTGAGCCGAGTTCAACAGCAATAGAAAAAGTTGCTGGCAGGTATGTGTAATCGAACTTCACAACGTCTCCAGTTAGTGGGTAGTTCGGAGTACCAGTAGCGTTCGTCAAGTTTACTTTGGCAAAAAACGTGCGATGTCTCTCGATATACGTGAAACTGATTGGTCCGTAATTGCCTTCGTTTGTAAATAACAACCGACCAATGATGATTTAAAATTTATGAAATTTAACAGTGGATGAGGTCTATTCAAATCACGTGAAATGTAGGTCATCTAATAACGCGCCTGACTCTGTCCATTGTCGCATGTTCTGTGTTATGAGTGAAGCGTTTCAAGTCCTTTGAAAACGATTTCACCGTGTTTTAGGTCTATGCATTCATAATGCATTGAATCTTACCTACACACACAGGAGAGAATAGCGTTGATGGCAACGTGGAATACTTTATTTCTATGCCTACTTGTATTCTTTTATGCTTGTGCAATACAAATGTTCAGAAGCTCACTTCGAAATAAGCCGAGAGGCATTAATTAATTAAGAGCCATATGTATAGACTGGAAGAGATGGGCTTTCAGTGTCAACATCAGGGAACTAGAGGGGCACAGATGGAAGGACTAGCAACAGGCAAAGGCGAGGTGTGTTCCAGCAACTGTACACTTTACAGCTGGTCGAGCCCCTAACAGAGTTACATGCAACATATATGACCATTGAAGACAAGCAAGAAGGCAAATGTTCTGTGCGTAGGCCTACATTGAACATTAGGATTGCCAGCTGTGTGAATGCAAGCTCATCTGTAGGCCTACACCGACCTATGTTGACGTCTCTCGTGGTTTAGCATGCTCTTCTTAAGCATAATTCATGCACGGTTCGAGTGAGTTCGCTCAGGCAATTCCTTTGATCCTATACAGCAAAGGCACAACAGGTCCCATTCATGAAAAACTGAAACAAGGGAAACAGATTGGTGGATTAATCGACATAAAAGCTCATCTGCTCAATTTTCGATGATAATTGTGACTTTATCTAAAATCAAATAATAGCATATTCACTCCGTGTTGTGAAATTGAGATTAGTTCAGATGCAGGCCTATACCGTGATCGGCGCCTTACATTGCTGCCGTACGGTTAGATTCAACTCCTGTAATAACATGTCAAAATTAGTTCACACATGTAGTGTAGGGTTCAATTCGTAAGCATAATGCGATTTTTCAATTTTAAATTGAACGAAGATCGTTATTATACACATGTAAATATGTTATCAGAGAAAAATGCAGGCTACATGTATGCTGGCTCTGAATGTTGCAGTATTTTCTTCATTCAACTTCTCTGGCTCGGTGTTCTGAAGTATAGGCTGCCCAGGTTAGGAGTATACTTCAGTGTCAAAATGCATCTGCCTGAAAAATCACCGCACAGGTCTTTAACTCAAAACTGAAAACAGTGAAAACTGGTGTTTTTCCAAATCCTATCCTGATTTCTACTCTTCGCCAACCCACCCTCGCTATTTCAATCCCAAAAGTATCCGAAAATCCGATTTTACCTTACATGCAGTGACTTAATATCTTGTTTAAATATCGTGATGTAAGTACAAGTTTTTAATTGTTTTCAATTATTGCGCTGGACTTTTTAAAGAATTCTCTTTTTACAGACAGGAACCAGCAGATCAGTCATTTTAGCATAATTCATGCAGAATAATCGGTTCTGTGTCTAAAGTCCAACATAATTGCCTAACATACATAGTTCACCGAACAATGCCCATCATGAGAATTCAACTACCATTGTTGGATTGGAATGTCACTGGTCATGTCCGATATAGGCCCTACTTGAAGACACCATACCATGTTGGCATTCGGATATGTACATTATGAAATACATATAAAATGTGGTAGGAATCGACCTTGCTAGACGAATCGAATCAGAAAGGCAAATTTTAATTTCACGCGATGCCTGAACAACATAGGTTTAAGTGGCTGCATACGGCCTCGACCTTGCTAATTTTTCAACGGGAATTTTATTTGGCAAAATCTTCACCACCACTTGAATGGCTGCCACATCATTTATGGACCCCTATATAAAAATCTTTTTTCTCTCTCTTTCACAGAGGTGCACAAGACACATACCTCTTATGACCTACCAATGAATCTAACTGGATCAGCACCAGATTCACACTCAAATTGAAGTTGGCAGGTAGACTTTGACAGAACAAATACTTTTAACCGCATTAGTATTTTATCAATGTAGGTACAAGTGAAAAATTGCAAATCATAGAATAATAAGATGAAATAGATATAGAAATCCGTCAAGATCTGTTACTTACCGAATAGAGGGCTCCTATTGCCGTGTAATTTATCTCCACCTTCTGTTGCCAAACAAGAAGAAAACTCGTAATGTTGGGGTCTCTCTCTCTCCAGATCTGCAGTCTCAAACGTTGACTTTGTGCGTCAATAGTTGGACGTAGGCTATGTATGTAAGTGTAAAACCTAACGAGAACTCCTGCAGGTAATGGAGTTTCAAAGTCCACCCAAGATTGTTGCGAAGAATCCTGTAGATCGCTTGGTCTGTATGTCACATTATTTCCATAGAGATTGTTGTCGTCGTTTTTGAGAAATGATATATTTCCACCTGCAAGACATACACGCACACAGGTCTAGGACATTACCCTCCCGGACATTACCCCGCGGACATTACCCCCCCTCGGACGTTACCTTCCCTAGGACATTACCCCCATTCCATTCCATTACATAATTAAAGCATATGCGTGTATTTATGTTTGTATATAATTATGTATGCAATACTGCATGTAAGTATGCATGATTGTAGGTATGTATACTAGCAAAGTCAGTTATACTTGGATGGCAATATATTCTTTCGGGAAAATAAAAACTATTAAAATGTAGAATATCTCTAGCATTAATGAGATGCAGTTATAAGAGTTCTCAAAGATCTATGTAAAATAGACACAAGAAATCTTGATGCTAAAATAATGCTCGCAACGACATGCTCTTAGAGAATTTATTTGTATTCTTAAACATTCATAAACTGCATTGTCACAACTGGCATATTTCAATCATGTCTAGTAGCTTTAATTAAAGCTCAAATCGATCCTTCATGTCATTGCTCTTACACAATTCCTAGTTCTCTCTGTGTGTCTCTGTCTGTCTGTATGTATGTATGTATGTATGTATGTATGTATGTATGTATGTATGTCTCTTTCTTTCTCCATTCTCTTGATACTGACTGAATTTAAACTTGATAACTCAGACATAACAAGTTCAACTCCTCACAAAGACAGGCATGAATCTCAAGTTTTCATTTCAATGTCTTCTAGAACACTCAAAACATGGTATTGGCCAAGATGGCCTAGTATTTCATAGATGGTCACTTATTCAAGTACTAACAGGCTCCATACTGTTATACACCATTGTATAGGTTTTCATGTCTAAATTACCAAAAAATGCGCCTCTGAGCAGTCACCTTGAAGAGGCGCTACACTGAAATTCGCGCAATGAAATACACAACAGCGTTTACTATACGAAACAACATCCGCTGGATCACCCAATGCAAACAGTTATTTCCAAAATGGTCACTCTATAAGACCATCACAAAACAGTTTAACGATTGTCTTAGCAACAACCATCTCTTACAAACCTCCTCCACCTCCAATGACTATTTATGAGTCAATTTCATTTCTGTCTCGTTTATCGCGTGTGAGCACCCAAAACAAAATTTAAAACCAAAATCAGTCTAGTTTTTCCAATGCAAGAGCAAAAATCTAATCTGCTAACCTAAAAATCCAAATTTGTTACGATTACTATTAATAAATTAATAATAAAAGTCAGATTTGAACTGATTTACCTGGTAATACATATTCTGGTGACAAATCTGTAAAGCAAGAACAAGAAGACAATTTTCAAAGCAATGCACGAAAGTGTAACCTAATAAGTAGTTATAAAAGAATCACGTTTCGAGAAGAACAACAGATGTTCTGTGAATAAATGACTTTTATACCGAGCTCCCAAAAGCATTCAATGAGATAAATTATGCATCCAGTGCAGGCTCTAGCAGAGGTTCGTAAATGTTTTGACGCAGGGACCAGCAGTGACTTTTTAATAATTGTTGCGGACCGCTAACACCAAACGCGACAACACGTTGATGTATGTAATGAAGTCAAATTTAACCCTCATTCGACCAACATATTTGCCGGACCCCAACAGTAAATGACACGTTTAGCTACTCTACTTTGCTTCAAGTTCAAGCTCTAACTGTTCATTGTTTACCTGGGCATTGCTCACCATCTAATGATGTGGTGACCGTGCCCTTGCTATATAGAAAAGATATTGCATTTCCGAACCATAATCATTTTTCCGAATTTCGGGATTTTTCTGTCCAAATCCGGAATTATTCCGGAATTTTCGTTGTGAGCGTATTGATCGACTCATTACTGTCAATTTCAAAAAAAGTCCAACAAATTAAAATACTAAATTTATGTCTCCTTAACTAGTCTATAACAAACAGTCCAAACTACACAAGGCCATGGAAGTAGCACCGACGGTATCACAAAGTTAATATTCAGTGACAATGGTCAAAGAAATAGTCAAATAGATAGATAAATAGTTACAAACTTGAAGAACAGAGATATCTAATCCACGGTGTTAATGAATCCATAATGCATCAAGCATACTTCTGAAAAATTTATTGTTAACGCTGAGTCCAAAGTTTCTTCACCGAGACTGCATTGTTCGCAACCTGGAGCGGATAACCGATAACGCCGGCAGAAACGCCCGTTCAGCTTCAACACAGTCTATATGCTATAGGTGTTCAATCAAAAAGTAGTGCCAACATACTGCTCATAATTAGCCTTTCTGTCATGGCGTTTGTATCTTTGTAGAGAGTTTGTAGTCATTTTGAGGGCTTTCTCCAGCGTTCCCGGAATGTTGGTAGAAATAGGCCTACAGAAAAATACTAGTCTTATTGCGCACAGTTCCGAAATCTAATAGCGCAATTAGGCCTATGCAAATTCATAGGCCTCTCTCAAATGAAATATATGGCTTAGCTACTATATTATATTCATATAATATAACAATTATGTAAATAAACTAAAGTTCTGCATCTTGTGTTCTGTGAATTATGATATTAATAATGATATTAACTGTTATTTAAACCAATAATTTCACTTCCGAAATTCCAGATTTCATGTTTGAAAAATTCCGGAATTTATAAAATACCGGAATTTCCGGAATTGCAATCTCTAAGTGTAGGCTATAGCAGTGGTTCGTAAACATTTTGACGCAGGGACCAGCAATGACTTTTTAATAATTGCTACGGGCCACTAACACCAAACGTGAGAACATGTTGATGTATGTAATGAAGTCGAACTTAAGTGGACAAACCAGCGCCGAAGGCATGAATCCCATCAAAATTAGATAGCCTGATGCTGCGTTTCGTTTCGCTTTCTTTCTAAGAAACAAATTGGTTTATCTCTGTTTTAGGGTAAATCGACGGTTCTGTATCTATTTAGTCCGAAGGTTCGATCGTCCGAAAATTTCATATTGCTCGGTCGATTGGTGATAAGATTGCGGACTGCTGACTGTATCTGAGAATGTCATATAACCGAAAACATTATTACCAACTCTGACCTACTTGATTTACGGTGAAAAATGGCGTCATCAACATAGCCTTCGAAAGAGAGAACAATTGTATAGCGCTATACTTAATGATCGTTAATTAATTTTCCATATTTTCTTTCCTTTATGCGATTCGATCTTGGGAGATAGCATTTCTGATTTTACAAAGGCCTAGATCAATAGCTGCTCGAGCAATAACTTCTGCCAGAAAAAGTCCAAAATTTGGCAAATTTAATAAACACTTCATACGTCGTAGCCCACAGAGATTTCAGAGTACAGGGCCAGCACTACAGGTGTCTGACGCTCCCCAGGAAATAAGGTCTTCGAGCAACGAAGGGGTAATGTAATGTAATGTAATGTAAATCTTCGAAAATATGCTCAGCGCCCATAAAGGCCACGTCAGTGAGACCAGCTTATTCACCGGCGCAGTTGGGAGCACAGCTAAAACGTAATTAAACCAAAGATGGTAGAGTCGTAGACTAAGATATGACACTTCCTATCTCGCTGTGTATTTGTTTGTGTGGTGGTCGAAGCACACAAAACACTGAGCCAATCGCTACGTGGCGTGGCTGACACCACGTCAGCAGCGCCACTTAGCGAATGGTTCAGTGGTATCTAAGTGGTATCTTATCAACGACAATCGATCCCAAGGTAGGTGACGTGAGCATTCAGATACACAGCGGAGATAGGAAGTGTCACATCTTAGTCTACGACTCTACCATCTTTGATTAAACCACTAAACCACTATTGACGAGAATGCTCTATGCTACTAAATGTTTTGTAAATCTAAATACAATTAACATAGGCCTATTACATTAAGCAGTACTGTTGGTCGAATAAATAATATATTTACTTACTTACTTGCTATGAAAATCGTCTGCCATGATTGTTACAATCGAGATTTCTACAGTGACAAAGTCAAGCAGTAGGCTAGCTAGACCTAACAAAAGACCTAACTTCTTCACAGATGCTCATACAATTTTTACGCATCTCTATCATGCAACATTAGGTAATAAGTTTCAGTCCCAATAAGTCGTAATCAAAGCCATAATAGGCCTAATTAATGTGCATTTTATGGACCCCAAAACCAGTGTTGGGCACGACACCAAAATCTCGAGACCAATTAAGATCGAGACCAGGACCGAGAGGTTCGACACCAATTAAGACCAAGACCGGGTGGTCCGAGACCAAAACCAAGACCAAGACCGGGCGGTCCGAGACCAAGACCAAGATCCATACTCTAGCTAAAGCAATAAACTACCTGATTATGCTGAAATAGAATATGGACTGATTCCTACTTAATCAACATTTTTAAAAATTAAATTAGAATTGTATAGGCCTATTGCGGTAAACAGTTCCTTGTGAAACTTGAAGAAGTTTCACAAGGTGTGGCGGGACAGTGGCCGATCGGTTAGAGTGGTCAGCTCGTAATGTTCAGTGTGTGCTGAGCGCGCGGGTTCGAGCCTCGTCCACAGTCACTGTGTAGGGACCTTGAGCAAGTCCTTCGCGCACCATTGCTCTGCAGCACAACTGCAATTGCGCCTACGAGGCGTGTGTATTCCCTTCTGACTAAAAAGATGTTGGAAGAAGTTTGATTGTTGAGAATACGTGTAAAACTTAAAAATATAATTTGAATTGAAAGAAGAATGAACATTTGGCCCAGGACAAAAGCCCCCCCGGACAAAAGCCCTCCGGACAAAAGCCCTCCGGACAAAAGCCCTCCGGACAAAAGCCCCCGCACAAAAGCCCCCCAATTTTGGGTGGGACATTTGCCCCCCTCCGGGACAATTGCCTCCCCTAAGTGTGAAGTATGAACGGATGATGACAATTTATATATTTAACTGCCATTATTTAAAATATATGAAAACAAGCAACTAATTATAGTGTCGTATAGGAGACAAAGTGACACAAAGTGAGTCCAGTTCTCAATCTTTATTTGTCTTGCATAAATACTGCATACAGTTTGTGAAGCGGTGAAGGTCAGCTATAGTGAGCAGCTACAGATGGTCAGTGACACGCGATAAACATCTTCCGTTAATAAGAGTGATAATGAGTGAATACCTCTATATAGATGAAATTCTCAGAATATAGGCCGTGAAGATGTCAATGTCGCATAAAAGCACTCATTATTTACTACAGCCATTATATCACGTGGTATCTAATTGGCTTCTTCACTCGTCAACAAACTTTGCAGGTATTGGAACCAAAGCAATATGTCAACCCGCTAAAAATAAATATTTTACAGGTTTGGTAACACGTAGCCGACACATCCATGCACACATACATATTGTGCATACAACCATGCATCATATGTACACACATACAAGCATGCAGATATAATTTGGGCGAGCTTAAGGTCTACACTGGGGGGGCTCAATTGCCCTAGTCGGGAGAGGCTTTTGTCCGGGGGCTTTTGTAAGGGGGGAAAATGTCCTATGATCAAATTGAAGATTTGTATCAAAATGCCTTGTATATAAAACGATGCTATGATGCGTAGACCACGTAATGAGCGACAACAAAGCGATGGCTTATCAAAAATGTAAAAATATATATAGTAAAAGACATAATAATGTAATAAAGTTATGATAAGCTGTACCGGCAGTGTTAGGAAATTTGAAAGGCCAGACTTGTTCTCTCTCTCTCTTTCTCTGTCTCTCTCTCTGTCTGTCTCTGTCTCTCTGTCTCTCTCTCTGTCTCTGTCTCTGTCTGTCTCTCTCTCGGTGAACCCTGGGACTAGTCCCTAATGTCGGTCTAAGACCAGCCATCTTTGACGTGACACGCTCATTCGCAAGAGATGCAGCAGTGGTGATGCCGTGACGAATTATGGTACTCCAGTTGTGATCAATCCAATGGCGAATGTCAATGGCTAGGGTCAAACGCCATGAACGAACAAAAACGTGTTGCCGTCCAAACGTCTACGAATCTTAATCAGAAAAGTAGAAAACACTGACTCAAAGATATTGATCATCATTCTATAATGTGCAGAAACTTTGGCACAAGTTTGTCATAGACACAAGGACCACAAGTCATGACAACCTCGGAACAAAACCAATAATCATGAAATTTCCTAAACTATATGACAGTTGAGGTGATAATGACAAGCTCTTCTAATATCATACAAAGTAAGATTAATTACTAAAAATAAAACTACGATAATTAATGGGATAAGAATACTAATTTTATTCAAAAGCTGGCCCGGATCCAATAAGCCTAGCCTTAATTCTCATTCGATTCCAGAACGATAACAGAAGATATAATTATAATCAATCGTAATAGTGATAATCCGACTTTTGCATAATAGTCGTTTTCTCAATGTGATGACTTACTAATACGCCATTTTTAACTTTTAAGAACTACATCGTGGACGCGACTGCTAACATCGTTACACAAATACTGTGAGTTGTTTCTTTCTGTTTAATTTACTGGCAAAGCAAGCAAAACGTTGTATTTAGTTGTATCTAAAGACCTAAAGATTCTATAATTATGACCATTGAAGAACTAATACTAGTAAATTCTCAATAAAATAAACTAGTTTAATATACCCATTACAACATGCGACCCAAGCCACATGGCCTTATCCTGATTAGAGGTTATACCTTTGAAAAGAGATCTTTTATCATGCGAAAATTGCGGATGTTATATGATTTTGCTTCAAATTGTAAGCTATTGTGCGTTTGTTATTGAGACTAAATGGCTGATTTGTTAGTCCTATTGCTGACCCATTTGGTATGTTTGCGTACTAATTAATGGCTAGAGTTGGTATATTTGTCAATGGTAGGCCTACTTTCATTATGTGAATGTTATAATTATGACCTTGTTTAAAATCGATGCTATTATTTATTCCTTTTGTACCTACTGTGCGTTTACTGGTCGTCTAATAAATAATATTATTCTTACTTACTTAGTTCTAAAATATGGAATTATTTAACTAATGATCTTCGTCTTATGGGCCTACCCTTCATGTGCTTATTTAAAATTAAATTAAGATACTGATTCAATCTAAATAATTGATAATTGTCTGAATCCTATTCTTGTCAAATCGTTATTTTCACTGTTGTAACTTGTATAGCGTGATTGAATTACCACAGTGTTTACTTAGGAAATTTACTTCTAAAGATAAATAATATTGACTTCTGTAATAATGTTACCTCAACCAAATGCTATACTTTTGAAATAAGTAAAGGTGACCCTGCTAGCAGGACCAATGTTCCCTACGGGTATTATGTATTCCTTATTTTCCTGGTCATTCTAGGACTATGTATTTTGACCACTGGTGACACCATGTCAGTTGTTTCACTATTTGTCTGATAGGATTACTAAAAATAAACGATGGTTACGGTTATATATTTGCGTATTCTTTATTGAGAAATATGATATTAACATTGATTCAAATCTTCTCTGTCTATGGTTGTATGATCTTGGTTTAATTTGAATGTATTAATATTTATCTGTTTGTTAAAAAATTGCATACATGTTCGTACTTAGTTTGCGATTCCATACTTCTTGTTTGCTTCACTGAAGGAGTGTGTGCAGCGTTGGGCAGTTTTTGATAAAGGAACATCATTGTGTAAAATGGGTTTATTTGACAAGGAGTCATTCTCCAGCTGAAGCAACACCTGAAAATGGAAATGCTTCTGAAGATCGATCGAGTGCTTGTGTTAATTTGAACTATTGCGTTTTGATATCTGCTAGTTGTGGGATGTGTGATTAATTGTTTGAAACTGAATTAAATGTCAGCAATATTAACTCTACCAACCATAGACTAGAAGATCTGATATTAGATTATGAATAAAATTATTTATGCAACGCACCATAACATCGATATACAATTAATGTGAATTTTATACCAACCGATTGCATAGAGTAAGTGTATCAGCTGCTCGTGTATGAAAAATAATTATAAAAATAATATTTTTAGAAAACTGTCATCTGAAAGAACATGCAAGAACTGAAAACAGAAAAAAACATTGTATTGCCACTTTGACAGAATGCATTTACAGAGCTATGGTCGCAAGATACATGTAGGCTTACATTTGGCCAATCATATCATGTAAAACAAATCCATATTTGATTTATGAGACTGTTTACAACTATGATGTGGTAATATGCTCCTTACAATGTTCAAAAGTGCGCATGAAAGCCCGCAACCATTAAGATCCATAAGCCATGGGTTGACTGGAAGCGGCAGGTTTCACTTTAGATCGGTTTCCTGCTGAGAGAGACGTGAACATAAGAAACTAGAGGTTCCAGATGAAGAGAAGAGACCGGATATGGTAGATGACCGCCTGCCGATGAGAATACGTGTAGGTTACCAGAAACAACATGCATGTACTTACCAGCAGATGTTGATCGAATAGAGGCGTGACCTTTAACATGGTTGCAAGGTGTAACCATGGAAGACGGCTATAGGAAGGCGGATGATCTGTACGTGCTCTGTTCACGAGAAGTGCCAGCTTGAAGCAGATACGCTCGAGATAGGAAGCAGCGTAGAGAATGAAGAGCAGGTGTGATATGACTTCGGTAGGAATAGCTTGGGCTAATCACAAAGACAAAACGAATGGTTACTCTTCAAATTTTCGTATGCACGCTTTTATCTTAAACAATTCTGGTGTTTTGAATCTCTAACGGCATTTTTTTTTAAAATTTTGCTGACATTCCCGGTAGTCATTCGTAAATTCGGCTTCACGACAAGACAAGTTGGACCATCAAGAAATAAGATAAAGATAGGATTGAAGCTTTTTAGATGAAATGCATAAGACAGATTCTAAGGGTATCGTGGACTCAAAAAAACCGAACGAGCGGGTATTGGAGAAAGCAGACATAGAACGAGAGCTACTTAATCTGATAAAAAGGAGGAAATTAACATACTTTGGACATGGGATGAGAAAAGAGGGAAACCGTCTAGAAAAAGAAATCATGCAAGGAACTGTAAGAACGCTGAGGGTTCTACTTAAAACTAGCTCTACTATTTTATCAGATGTTGACGAGTAGATTATGCTAGGGGAAACTAGCTACACATGAAGAGACAGTTAGAATACAACTTATCTTTATTAAATACAGAGAAGAAGAGGTAATAATAATAATATATATAATGATTACGACTAATACACAACAGTTACATGTACTTACTAATATGAGTATGGATGAGATGATAACGTCCAAGTCCTAAGATGATATGAGTTGACGAGCCTGACAAGATAGCTAGCGTTCTCCGGTAGTCAGACTGCAAAGTTCTTAACAGTGCTGTAGGTTATAAGAGACTTTCCTCAGCCAAAGAGGAAACTGGCCTATCCTAGATCAGACTACTTTGATTGGCTAGTTACTGACCACTCAAGGATCAACTATTGACCACTCTAGCAATGAGGGCTGACTGCAACTGCTAGAGCCTACACGAGTGACTGACAGAACCTATACTCTCAGAATTAGTGAATGTTCAGCTAAACCTAATGTATAATAATGATCTATATATATATTGTCCAAGCCTATCTATTGTAATGTAATGTTCAGAATAATAACGGTTACAGAACTATACAGGAAGCAAGGAAACGAGCAAGACCAATGACACGATGGATAGACAATGTGGAAAAATGGACCGGTAGACCATTTGACAACTTACTAAAGAAGACGAGAGACACGAAGAGATGGAGTAGACTTGTCCATGAAGCGACCAACCCTCAGATCAAGGATGGTTAAGACCAGGATCGACGAAGAGAAATACGCATGACAAATTAGTATCCATCAAAATAAAAAACGTAATAATTTTAATCAAAATTTACGAATGACTACCGGGAATGTCAGCAAAATACCAAAACAATGCCGTTAGAGATTCAAAACACCAGAATTGTTTAAGAGAAAAGCGTGCATACGGAAATTTGAAGAGTAACCATTCGTTTTGTCTTCGCAGCCATATGTAACCACCGGCCATACCAATGCTTTCATTTGTCTCACTTTGGTGGTTAACTTTATGCTTTAAATTGAATGAATTTGGGACAAAAACGATAAAGTAGATGAATTTGGGACAAAAACGATAAAATGATTCAATTTGGAAAGCTAAAACGATAAATTACCAATAAATAGCCTATGTCTTCAACAAGGAAAAACGGGGTAAAAAATTATTATTATATCTTCAACGAGCGGTTAGGTTTAGTTTCTGTTATCGGTACACAGCAACGTGCTGCTCCTACTGCTATCATCTTTATGAATGGCCCCGTACTCCAGAGATGAATGTTTTGTTCGAAAGTTCAAGTTAGAGCTCATCTATTAAGATGGATTGAAGATATCAAGCTTGCTTACACTGATATGCGATCGAGAAATCAATAGTTTTTATCGAGCAGGAGCCTTCTGTAGCCATCCGAGGCAAAATATCTAGAGATAATCTTTGAATCCATTAATTCACGAACGCTATTAATTCTCTTATAATAGCAAAAGGTGGTCTACCTTTTGCAAGCAGACATTCAACGCAGAGACGGCGGGCGTTTACTGAAATCAGAGAATCAACTGAAACCAACGAAGAATACGACGATTTGGTGAACTATTTGAGAGATAATTATTATCAAATTATGATTTTCAGCATAATTTTTATCAGATTAGTGTTTTATTCGGTAAAACTGTAGTTTTGCGTATTTCAATATTCCATAGTTCATATCCTGCAGTTAGCGTATTTAATTATTTCGTTGACTACGCCTATATCGTGTGCTTTAGCCTGGCATGCATTTCGAATTGGTGTTTTTGACGTGAATGGGAGTCTGATCGTAGCTTACATGGAGGCGGAATCGATGAAACTAAGATGGAGCAAAAAGAAACTAGATTAATGAGTAGATGAATGGTTGTTTGAAAAGAATCACGTCTAAGTAGGAGCTGGATGTGATGAAAAGATTCATACTCAAGTAAAATCTTGATGTGATGAAAAGAATTCTGCTTAAAATGGAAGTTGTATTGATGTTAGGGATCATGCCTAAGTAGAAGTTGGATGTGATGGAAAACACTGTGCAATTACAAGCTGAATTGATGAAAATACTCATACCTAAGAAGAAGCTGGATGTGATGAAAATAGTCACGTGTAATTCTATGACTATTAAATCACCGCCTGGCTAAATTTATGAGTGATGAAGCAGGCATGAAAGGAAGTTTCTAACGCTTCAAAACCATTCTTACTCGGTTCTAAACTATTTTTATGCAAAGGGTTTTGAACTAATACAATAGCACTAATAAAGTTTCCGAACAAAAGGTTATTGGCTTGGAAAATTAGAAAATGAGGATTTTATAATAATAGCGCGTATTAATCAATCTACTATTTCAGTAAGAATTACTTTAACCAGTCCAGCTTCTGTTTCAGCAAGGATTAATTTCAATGATCCAACTTCAGCATTCTATATTTTCTTCTGTGATTGTATCATAAATTCAGAATGAATTTATTTCATCAATCTAACTACTGTTTAGCAACCATTTTGCATAAATCCAGCTTCTATTTAACCGAGTGTATTGAGTAGGCCTAGATAAAAATAACTTTTGGTCGTTATACATTGCCGGCGAGCCATTAAACGTGAAACGTTATCTAACAACGTAATGCTGTGCATCTGTTTTCTTTTCAGAGCAAAACAAGCACTATGCATTCATGTCTACAGTTTGTACTTTGTCTAATGGCTTTGAGCAATACCCTAGTAATCAGTATGAGGAAATCGAACTCTAATGACGAACAACCGGAGTTTAAGACGTCTGCGAAATTCAAAGGAGAGTGGAATGCTTTCAAATTGAAATATGGTAACAACTTTTGATCTAGGGTCAGAGGGTAGGCCTGTATTGTATGAAATTAAGCAATGCGACTTGGATTGGTTTAAAGGGATGTGAAATTGTTCAAATAGAGACATGTGCCGACCACGTCCGCCGCGCCGCCGCCGCTCGCGTCGCGTCTAATCTCCGCCTTGGCGCCAAACTCCGTCTCTGCGCTTTTGATTATTTCGCGTGCCCGCGGTTCTGCGCGCGCCCTCTTCATTTTATATTTCATGGCGGGAAAATGCATAGGCGGAAGCGTCGGCTTCAGGAACTCTGGCTGAAAATGCTCCATCTACAGAGGCTGGCGGCTACGACTTCCCGCCACGACTGCTTGCCTACGAGCCCTCGCTTCGTAGACTTCTCTCGGCGGCTACCTCGTCGCAACTGTCGATCGACCGCAAACGTCGAATTTCTCTCTTTCGCCTGTTATCCCGCGAATCAGCTCTACTGCACGCGGCGTTCTCCTACCTCGGCCACTGTCTCCCGCGTATCTCTCTTAGATTCGCGCCAAGGCTCTCCTTTTATCGACGTTTTGGGAGCCAACCTTTCACGGGTCTTGCCGCCAAGATATTGCCCCATCGCTGCGTCGCGTCAATAGCCGCTGCTTACCAAATAGCTGTATTATGTACGAAAGCGCCCTCTATTAAGATACATGGCCGTAGTGCAGTGGTTCGGCACAGACATGTTATGTGAAGTGAATCAAGTGATGCGATAGGCATCACATTCTATAGTTATGTGAAACGAATAATTATTTGAAGTGATTACGATAATTATGTGATGCTTGTGAAGTAATAATATGAGAATGTGAAGTGATGTGATATAAGTTTATGCGATATGATAATTATGCCTATGTGATGCATGTGTTGTGATATAATTATACGTGGTGACTGTGAATTTCAGTATGTGAATTAATGCACGTTTTCGGAAAAGAGAGACACCTAAAGTGCCTCTAATTTGTATCATCTTTCATACTCTAAGCAATAAAATACCGTAACTACATGTACGTACGCCTCTGGCTGGACTGATGTGAAACGAAACATGCACAAATGGAAGCTGGATGAATGAAAATGAATGGTACAATCCAGCTTCTAGCTAAACGTAATTATTTTAATCAATTCAGCTACCATTAATACCGCGATCTTATCAGCTATCGACCAGACAACGTGCAATCTTCGGACTGCCGAACCTTTTGGCAATCGAACCGTCTGACTTTAGATACATTATAAACACAGAACCCTAACAGTTTGCCGACGATCTGGAACAGCTTTCAATACCTTTTGTTTTATACTCATTTAAAGAGAAAAATTATAAAGACGCAGCTGAGGAACAACGTCGGTTCAAAATCTTCGCAGTGAACATGGCAGCAGTTGAAGCTCACAACCTTCTGTTCCAAAAAAAGCTGTCGAGTTTTGAAATGGGGATGAATCCATATTCTGACATGGTACGACATCATAAATTATGACATCAATTTCAGGAACATGTATGGGACTAGAATATTATTTAAGAATTATATAAAAACGTCTATTTAACGTTATCCATCCGTCGTGGAAATCGGCGATGCGCTTCTTGACGATCGACATACGATAGCGGAATATTTTTGTTATCATCATCATCATAATCATAATCATCATCATCATCATCATCATTTTTGTTGTTGACGTCGTCGTCATCGCCATTGTCGTCATAATAATAATAATAATTATTATTTTTATTATTGCTATTCTTATTATTGTCATTGTCATCATTTCCATCATCATCATCATCATTATTTCAATTCCATATATTTTTCTATTCCGATTTGTTTTTGTTGATGTTACTACATGTTCTACTATTAGGCCTATCAAGTTTTATTTTCTCATCATCCTTAGCCAACTTTTGCTAACAGGAACCATCAGAAATTGTAGGATCTATGACTGGCTACAAACCTCGAAATCCATCCAATAAGCCGCATGCCTTCTATAGCCGTAGGACTCGGCCTAAAGACCGCGCCTCAGTTCGAAATAAAGTCGGCGCCTCAGTTCCATATACAGTCGGCCCCTCAGTTCCAAATAAAGTCGACTGGAGAGACAAAGGTTGCGTTACCCCAGTCAAAAATCAGGTATGCTCTTTAAAATGGATTCTGAGCAATAAGGTAATTATCCAATCGTCCGTTTTGTTAGTTGAGTTGAAAGTGTTTTACATCGAAAGTCTTCTGCTGCCGTGGGTCATAAAGGCAACTGGTAGTAGTATTAGGCCTACCTATCAAAATATCGCAAATTATTTACACAAGCATCTGAAGGAAACTGTAAGATATGACCGCACCACGTCTGTCTTCTGAATTTGCATTTTCGGCTCTTATACCATAATTGCCTTTCACCCAGCATGACCTCCTGGTTCATGCTACTCTACCAATCACCTCTAGGGCTTAGCCTACCATTCGAAACTTATGTCTCACCTTTTCAGACGCTCTCATCCAGACGTCCACCTTCAAATCCTCGACAAAAAGGACACCCAATAAAACAACTACACTGCTACACAGCTCCTTCTATACTCTGGAAACTGGACTCTGACCTCCCTCGGACTACCCTTTGTAGCGATGTTCCTATTAAAACCCACATTTCTTATGTATTATTAACATTATAATATGCAGTCAATGTTAATTAGTTTAAATTAATTCAGAGTTAATTAATGCCAGCCTATAAATATAATGTAAAGGCGCTATAAGATTAAATTAGAGCCCTTAGTAACAGTGTTGTTGGGGAGAACTGGTCGTCGGAAATTTGACATTCAGGAGGCAATGTTAAAAGGTCTGATTTTGGCCATCGGTCGTCTGCTGGGGACTGTACGGCGAAAATGCTTCATCCGGGCTGCGTGAGTTTGCAATAAAATGTTCAGTATTGCTGGTGCTGAGAAAAAGTCAACACGTGATTCTCAAGTTGCGAACTCTCAAAGAAGTTTTAGGAGTTCGGACAGTTATTTGACCCTGGTTCGTCTAGAACTGCTGAGGGGTGCGAATGGTGTAGTGGTGAACAGTACTGTGATCGTCGAGTAATGATGGATGTATTCTCCGTGTGTAATCAGGAGTTATTTTCGTTCTCGAACTATCGGTCATGAGCGGTGGAATGCAGAAACTCTTTTCACGTTAATATAGATGGACTGAGAGATTAATATCAGCATCTATAGTGTGTCTCTTCTGACATACTTGTCAACGGAATCGAGGCTACGCAAGTGTCACATTAAGTCCGATTCATCATTCGGACGTGACGAGTGCGAGTGGAGTACGGCACAGAAGCATTTGAGGTGAAGAGGCTAGAGGCAACAATCATCTGAGAAGAAGCAATCGACAGAATTTATACAAAGAAAGAATCCAAATGAACACTACAGAAATCCACTGCCAGATCTGCTCCATTCCCGTGGGAGGTAGATATCTGACTTAAGAAGCGCTATTAGCTAATCTAGGCTGGCTAGGTAGTCATAAGTTAGATTAGTTCATAGTCAATCTATATCTTAGAATTCTATTTAAATATTTTGCTGATTTTGACTGTTTTTGCAATATAATTGACGATGAAAGTTTGCAGTAGTTATTGATTAATTAATACTCAATTGAACTCATGAATATGTATATGAAGAGGCGTAATGGCCAAACCAAGGCAGAATAAGTTGAACTGTGTATATGCATCGTTACACCTGAAATTGGGATGCTCGTCCGTAGGATAAGCATTTGCTAAATTAATTACTATTATTGATTAGCAGAAGGACAACTCTAGACTTAAAAAAACACGAGCTAGATAGAGATATTACATTACATTGCATTGTGGGACGAGAGTATAACTGATTAATTATTCAATAGATACGTCACGAGTGACGTTAGTGAATTTTGTGTATATAGAGATTTATATAGCGCTGATTGTTTTCCACGATGGATGCGGATTAAATTAATTCAGATGGCTGACGAGAAAGAAATAAGATTAAGAGAACTTCAGATGAGGGAACAATTTGAAGATACGCGTCATGAGAGAAGAATCAGACATGAAAGTCAGAGGAGCAATGTTGCTAGTACAAGTGCTAAGCACATTAAGTTACCAGTGTTTCGGGAAGGTATAGATTGTTTGGATTCGTATCTTAATCGGTACGAGCGGATGTGCACATCATATGAGGTTCCTGAGAACATGTGGGCTATTACATTAGCCAGATTCCTAGATGGAAAAGCCTTGGAAGTACATAGTCGTATGCCAGTCAGGGACTCAGAAGACTATCCAAAGTTAAAGGAAGAATTACTGAGGAGATTCAAGCCGACGGAAGGTGGATATAGAACCAAATTTTAGACAGCGGAAAGAGAGACAGGTGAAACTATGAAACAATACGTGGATCGTTTGAGGCGATACTTCCAATAGTGGCTCAAGATGGCTGGATTTGAGAACGATTATGAGGGAATAGAATCATTGGTCATCAGGGACCAGTTTTTCTTAAAATTAACGAATGAGCTACGTGTTCAACTTAAATTAAAAGGGAAACTGAGCCTGGATGAGATGGTGGAACAGGCCCAGAACTATATTGAGGCCCAAGAGATTGATGAACGCAGAGAGAGCACAAACAGTAAGAAAACCGACAATAATTCAAGAGACAGTCGGAGAGATTCGGAGAATAAATACAAGAATATGAATTTGACTGGGTCTGATAGAAGTGGAGAATATAAAGATGGAAATTACAAGAATCAATTTAAAACGGGGTGGAATTTCCAAGGAAGGAGAGAGGATCATAAGTGGAAGATGGGAGAGAACAAAGCTGACAGAGGTAATAGGATAGCCGTGCTGTGTGAAACAGAACCAGAAGAAGTGAACAGAGATGAAGCGATAGTATCGTTTTGTGAGTTGCATCCATCGTAGTCGTTTAAAATATTGTATTTAAAAAAGAATGTTCTGCGTTTAATGTAAAACACAAACCGTTATACAAACAATTATATAAAAAAAAATCCGATATGGATTGCAAGTTCTTCGAATCATCAGAAGACGTACCAGACCCGAGAGAGTTGAATCGTGAAAAGAAGAACCTGATGATTTTCGACGATTTACAGTTAGAAAAACAAATGCGAGACGTATTACATTGGAGGAAGGCATATCAACGTGGATTGCTTTTGCCTCGCTCATAACTATTTCAAATTGCCTAGACAGACGATCAGAGAGAATGCAAACTTTATCTTTATCATCGTTCTTTGCGTCAGTCACTTTGTAGGGACCTTGAGCAAGTCCTTCGCACACAATAGCTCTGCATTACAACTGCAATTGCGCCGGCGAGGCATGTCTGTGCACTTCTGAGTAGCAGATGTCGGAAGAAGAGTGGTATCAAGTTTCGGTAATTAAATAAAATATATTAATGCAGAAATCTTTGCATCAATACAGCTTCCATTTAACAATAATAGTTTTCACCTATCCAGCTTCTACTTCTACTTCAACATAATTATTTTTTATTTAAGCGAAATCTTTTCATTTTTCATCAATCCTGTTTCTAATTAAACATAATTTTCTCATCGACCCCGCTTCTGATTATGCACGATCATTTTTATCAATACGTTTCATCATAAGCAAGATTAACACTTTTGTGTCGTAAAATATTCCAAATGGCAAATCAGGTTATGCCTCGGTAGCGTCGGTAGTTGAAGAGGGAGTAGTTAAAAATATCATGTTTCATGCTTAAATGGAAGCCGGCTCCATGAAGATAATCATACTTAAATGGACGCTGGATTAATGAAAATACTCATGCCTAAATTGACGCTGGATTGACGAAAATAATTATGCCTAAATGGAAGCTGAATTTATGAAAAATAATGCCGTTTAATTGGAAGCGGGATTAATGGAAAGATTGTGACTGAAAGGGTTCCACTACGAGTAGAATTCTTATATCCATCCCGCCTCTATTTAAGCAAGATTTTCTTAATCATTCTAGTTCTCAGCATAGCATAATTATTTTCATCGATCATGCTTTATATTAGGCGCCTACATTATATAATTTATTGTATAAGACATCTGCGCCAAAACGTCCTGCATACATGCATACACGTGTCTGAATTTGAATCTAACTATCTAAAATTCATTAATGCATTAATTTAATTAAGACATTAGCACATACATGAATGCTTTATAGGCTACATACTGTAGACCTATCTAAATTACACGCTATGCATATAAGCAGACAAACATAGAGCATGGATTCCATACAGGTCTATGAAGACATATCTATAAACCTATCAATTCATTCAAACTTTTTCCATAATTGAATGGTTGAGTTTTAACATTGAGTCCCATGATCATCTCTAATCATGACATCTACATTTATCTCATAATTAATTCTACGTTTGTCAATAGAAAACTTCAGGTAGAAAATGTAGAGCCTGCTGGGCCTTCGCTGCTGTAAGTAGCTAAAATATTATTCAGAATATAATCTTTGTGTTGTGTCACAGCATACATACTGAAAGTCAGTAAATTCGTGTTCACCCATCCATTTTTCCACCTACCTACCAACAAACCCATTCATCCAACCCAATATCCATCCATCCGTACGTCCATCCATGCAATTCGCTTTTCTGTTCTTTTATGACTATCCACTAATCAAGACTTCTTGCTGTCCAGAACCTCTATCTTCAACTGGCTCACGACAAATTATTGTTCTCGGACAAAATGTTATTATTCGCTTCATATCTATTAAAATATAAGTTGCATTGATGATAATGATGCCAGCTAATCCAACTTCTATTTCAGCAAGAATTATTTTAATAACAAAAACTTCTATTTAGACAAGAATTTTTTTCTGTAATTCAACTTAAATTTTAGTAATTAATCATTATTTTCATCAATAAGTCAGTTAGTTGGAATGAATTATTGCACTGTTCGGCGCATACGATTAAGTGTATATTAATTTATGGAAAAATAAATTTGGAATGTAAAAATATGTAAATGATTTGAAGAGTCAAATTAATACTGCTATTGATGTAAGTTTTTCTGATTGCCAGTGTCATCCATATATCATGTATGGACCGTATACATGATTGTATAGCCGTCAGAACGCGTGTGATATTCCTATAGAATCGGAAATACTTCTTTCTTGGCAGCTTACATGAACAGCATAATGATCACAATGTCCATGCAGTGGCATAGTAATGCGGTTCCACGACATAGTGGTTTTCATCTATGCCTTATGCTTAATAGGATGATTTGACCAACTTTTATTCTGATTTAGTGCCAAGTGTGAATATGACTTTCAACTGCTGGACATAATATTTTAATTGGCTTGTTTTGCAATGTCCTCTCAGATTGGTACTTTGGAAGGACAGCACTGTCGTAAAACAGGGAAACTGGTGTCGCTCAGCGAACAACAACTTGTGGACTGTTGCAAAGCAAATAAAGGTTGCGACGGTGGTACTAGGTCTAAAGCGTTATTCTACATTGCTCAGAATAAAGGCGTTGACACAGACAAGTCTTATCCGTATGAAGCAAAAGTAAGCGATACAGTCTTTCCCGTCCTTCATAAGACATTTCACGCCAATATCCTCCGGTTCATATATTGACGCTATCTCCTCGTCTTCATCCATCCAGGTTCACAGACAAGAGGAAGTAGAAGAAGAAGAAGAAGAAGAAGAAGAAGAAGAAGAAGAAGAAGAAGAAGAAGAAGAAGAAGAAAAAGAAGAAGAAGAAGGAGGAGAAGCAGAAGGAGAAGGAGAAGAAGTAGATTATAGACGAAGAAGGAGAAGAAGAAGAAATTAGAGTAAGTAAGTAAGTATGTACTTTATTGAACCGCTTGCAAACGCACTGCGGGCACATTATAATATGTACATTATGATTATAATCACTCATGAATTTCTGAAAAAACCAAAGGTCGCAGATTTATTACAAGGGTGTGAGTTAGATGAGGAGGCAAAGCTGGGACATGCTACCGTTACCATACGTAGCCAATAATATTCGAAATTCTTTTAACATATTTATGGAGAAAGTAAGTTTAGGCAAAAATATATGGAATAAACGAAGGGTCTCTTCCCTGGTAAGTCATCTCAAATCAATATAACGATCAGATATGGCGGTTTGACTGTACCGCGTTTTATGATATTATAGTTTGACGGTAAATAATATTAGTAAAATTAGCACAAAAGGAGGGTCGGATTGGATCGGGTCGTGTACGCAACGGGTCAGGCCTGGGCGGGTGAGATATTTGGCTTTAGAAGTCGGGTCGAGTTGTGTCGGGTCCATTTTTAATGGGTCGGGTTGGGTCGGGTCATGTCGCTGCAAGAGTACGTGGCGTTTCACTGTTTCTCAGCCGAGAAACAGTGAAGCACAACAGTTTATTAGAAAATTGGAACAATGGACACATCTGGAAGAAATTGCTTGCATACTACTTTAATTAATTCAAATAAAATTTATGTTTGTCTTCTACCAATTGATGAACGACGCCAAACTATGCATCTAGAGAAGCGTTTGTCTCTGATCTATTCATCATTCCATCTATCAATTAACATATATAATTCAATCATTTAGTGCTTATTTTCTGGAAAAAAGGTTTCGGAACGAATCTGAATTGTCGAATAAAATGATAGCAAAATTAGCTACCAAATACATTACATTTTATAGAGCATATTGATTACAATCTATAAACCTACACTTTCATATTTTAGAATGTAAATAATTGAGATAGTAAAGTTATAGGTCTAGTCTATATATAATCTCAGAGTTTATGCCAATTTTCGTACAAATGTTTCCAGTGACAATTTTCTCACGCGTCAAATACTTTAGAATAATTAATCTTCTCAAGGGTTTCCTTTTTAGCTTCCGCAACCGTCTTTAATGTAGTTTCATGTTCAGCAGATTCATGATTGTGATCAAATATTCTCTTTCACACCGACGTCAGCTGTTGCCTTATCTTCGCCATTGTTTAATAGGCTATGATATTTCATTATATTTTTTGCCCATTCAATAGATGGGCCCTATTTTTATTCCCATTTTGGCTTTTACGATAAGTGTTCCCACTTTTCGGTAGGTTATGCGTCCAAGCTTCTTTTATCGAACGCAGAGCCACTCACTTTTTGAACATGAATCAGTTTTTTTGCTATAATCTCAAGCAACTGGTCCAGTCATCACTATGTGCTCGTCTACATGAGGTAAATCCGACGCTGTAATTTCGATTTCTTCTGTTTCTTCTGTGCTTGGTCTGACGTTTTTCTTGACCGGAAAGCCAGATGAAAAGAAAGCTGGTGACGCTTTTCTTTTTCAAATTTGTGTTAACTTTTTAGATAGCTTATTTATTTTATAAAATAATTTTATTATTTTCAGATAAAAATATTATTTATTAATTTACAACCCCGATGACAGGAAACGATATTAATGGCGTAATATTTACAGTGGCGCGTTTTAAATAATACCACAGAAGAAGCACATACCGAGTCCTAGTTCGCTTGTTCACTGGCTTAGAATTTAAAAGTGCGTAGTACATAACAGTCCAGACAGTCATAAATATTAAGCCAACAACAAAACCTATAGCTTAAAATTAGTTAAAAGCAGCATTGACTACAAATTGTTCGGAACAACTATTATTTTTATTTTGTATTGATTTTTGTATTGATTTTTATTGATTGAAAAAAGATGCCGGAACGCCGTTCCGGCGCGTTCCGCCAGAAAAAAAGCACTGGATAAAGTCGTCGAAATTAGTCATGTTTCTTGCGAATATCAATTTCAAACTTATAAGCACTTATTTCAGCGTTACAAATATAATTATATTGAAAAGCAAAGGTAATAAATATTTCAAAACACACACTTGTGAAAATGACTTGTCACAGCAAGGATTGTGCAGATACAACGCCTCGACGATTGGAGCAACTTGCAAGGATAAAGGTTATAAGAGGATTGGTCAATCTGAATCAAAACTAAAGAGAGCCGTTGCTAAATTTGGACCAATATCGGTGGGCGTTGATAGCAGTCTCACATCTTTCCATCAGTACAACAATGGTTAGTGAAGCAGATTCCAAAAAAATCGATCACGGACCAAATGGTTCATGAACAAAGGGTTCACGCCCAAGAAAATCTTTTGCTCCAGTTGTATTCGGTGATTTATGATAATAATGCTTGCAATCAAACTTATATTTCAGCAAGAATTATTCTGACCAATCCAGCGTCTATTTGAGGAATAATCTTTTTTCATAAACGAACTTCAATTTCAGCAACCTTATTCTCATTTATATATTAATCATCTATCTAGGAAGAATTTCTATCATGAATCTAACTTTAATTAGGCCGATAATAATCCACTGGAGATGGTGTGGGATCGCCTGTGAATGGTCCTCTGCAGCTGATTTTCTTACTTTCTCGCCCAAAATGCCCTTCTATACATTTTGTTTCTCGCCTACGTACAGGGCCGGTCCAACGGTTTTTGTTAACGTAGGCGACATGTAATTTTGCCGCCCCACACAATTTGTGACAGTAACACAAACAGGTGTAATACTAGTAATGTGTTTCAAAGTACTATACTAATGTTATTAACGATTGACAAAGTTGCAATATTTAGCATTATAATCAATATATATATACCGTGGTAATTTATTTATGAGAAATTCACTTTTCTGGCTTTCAATGCGGCAAACTCTTGAATGACCTCTTCCATATTAATTTGATCTGCAATTTCCTTTTCGATCGAAATTGTGGCCAGACCAACTAAGCGAGCCTGCGACATCTGTGATCTCAGATATGTTTTTATGAGTTTTAACTTTGAAAAGCTTCGTTCAGCGCTGGCAACTGTTATAGGCAACGTTAGAAGTATTCGAAGCGCAACATAGAGATTTGGGAATGATTCAATAACATCGCATTTGCATAGATGTTCAAGCACACTGCGTGGATCACAACTTTCAATGTTAAGGCGTCTTCTTAAGGCTATTATTTCTTCACAGAGTTCAATGGCATTTACATCTGATTGGCCATCACAGGACGTAAGTGCCAATTGCAGTTCCTTGCATTGCTTGAGTAAATCCCCAGTCTGCAGATTCAATAAACCAATATTGTAAAGGAAACCAAATAGCTGATTATGTTCTGACAATTGTATAAATCGTTCATTTATTGCCTGCAATGCAGTATCCACTATTTGATTGAAAAAATTGACCTTGAAGTTATGCTCCGGGGCCATTATAGGATCATCACGAGATTCATACTGAAATTGTTTACTTTTCCTTCGAATACGCACAGGTTCTTCTCTAGGAAACAATCCGTCAATTTCAAGTTCAGTCGCCAATTCCTTGGCTTTTTCAAGCGCTGCTGCAAATCCCGTGTCAGATCGATATTCTTGAAGGAAAAGTTTGGTACTCTCTAACTGTTTAAGTGCCGAAGGCAAATTGAATGTCGCTGATTGAAAACACTTACTGCAAACGTTAATTTCAAATAGAATATCATACCAAACCACCAGAGAACAAACAAATTTGAAATTAATCATTTTAGAAGCTATTGCTTTGGCTTCTGAACGGCTTTTGACCCCAGATGCACTGGTCAAGGTGTTGTCTTGGGCTATTGCTAGCAGTGCATCGTAAACTTCTCCAATTTGAAACCGAATTGCTCGCACAGCATCCACCCTACTTTCCCAGCGAGTGGCACTTAGCGGCTTTACAGTGAAGTCGCTCGTGTGCTTTACCAGTGTGTCCCAGCGGTGAGTTGATGCGGAGAAATAGACGTAAATGCACTGAATTAAGTCAAAGAAAGCAACAGCGTCCAGGCAGCAATTTGCTGCATCGTTCAAAACTAGGTTGAGCGAATGAGCACTACATGGTACGAAAAATGCACGGCGATTTTTCTCACGAACTTTGGCTTGGACACCATTGTGCTGACCACACATATTCGCCCCATTGTCGTAGCATTGCCCTCTCATATCATCAATATTCACATCTAGTTCTTGCAGCATCTTGAACAGAACTTCCGTCATATTTGCACCAGTGGTGCTATTCAATTCAAAAAAATCCACGAAGTGTTCAGCAACTGTAACCTCAACTGATTTAGATGTTGAGACAAATCTAAAAATCACTGTCATCTGCTCTTTATGGCTAATATCTGGGGTACAATCAAGAATAATCGAATAATACTTTGCCCGTTTTAACTCTGTTAGTATATGACGCTTGATTTTGTCGCTCAGAAGTTGTATGATTTCATTCTGTATGTGTTTTCCGAGGTAGTTGTTGTGAATTTCCCTTGACGTTATTCGTCGAATATGTTCTTTCATAACAGGGTCATAATTTCCCAAAAATTCTATAAATGCTAGGAAATTTCCCTTATTCGCCTCATGCAGTTTTTCGCAAGTCCCTCTTAAGGCTAGGTTTTGCCCAGCCAGGGTCTTAATCAACGTGATGATTCTTTCAATAACCTGTTTCCAATGTTGCGTCTCAGATTGAATCATTTTCTGATTAATGTCATCAACTGTTGTCCCACCCTTAATTCTCAATTCCAGCTCTTTCCAGTCTTGATAAGAATTGATGTGGGATGTTGAGGTTTCATGTCTTTTAATAATAAGAGACATATTTTTCCAGTCTCGACAGCCTTCATTAGACGAGAGAGAGAACTTATTTGCACAAAACAATTTGCAACAAAAGCAATACACAGCATCACGTACATTGGAGTAAATCAACCAAGATCGCCTAACTTGTTCGCCGTTTGACATTCGGCGATTGAAATGAAATGACGAAAATTTTCTACCTTCTTTGTCTAAGGGAAACGCAGTCACATTATGTTGGTAGGGACCACATTGCACCAACCAGACTCGCGATCTGTCATTTATTGCAGGCCAGTGAGATGGATCTGTGGAAACCATGTCATTCATGTTGTTGAAATGATCGTCTTCAACGACCATAGCGTTCCCTTTATCAGCAACGCCTGCATCCTCAGCATTTACATTTTGTACATCTTTGCATGTGCATGTAGGCCTTCCTGTAGGCTTATCACTTAAACAGTCGACGCAGTTGATAACGCTTACGCTACATTGTATTTTATCATTGTTAAATTTACCTTCATTATCGCTGTATTCATTTTGCTCCTCTGTGCCGAATTTGAATTCCTCAGTTAGATTTTGTTCTTCGTGGTCGGATGAGGAGTCTTCGTTGTCATTAGGCGCCTCAGTAGATGCCAGAAGTTTAGGTTCAGTAAACTTGAGGATGGCGTCTTTCTGTTTAGCTGCAGCCGATTCACGTATGAGCCTTATTTTTTTATATTCTGACCCAGACAATCGTTGTCTCTTTCTTCCACTACGTTTTGGATCCGCCATTTGGGTTAAAGTTATGAAATTTTTAAAAGAAATAAAACAAGTGAATGAAATGTACTAAATTAGCTTTGATTTATACTGATAAACAGAAGCCGGAAATTGACGACGCTATGACGTTTTGAACATATGACGTACGTTTTACTGTAGGGCTACTCTATGCCGAGCTAAATTCAGTGTTATCAACAATACTTCATGCGACGAAAAGAATTGGAAAATAAATTCCGAAAATTATATATTTTCTGTTAACCAATTCCAAAAAGACAAAGTGCAGTAAAAATATTATTAAATATGAATACTGTACATTATTTTCCTGGGCAGATTTTATTGCATATCTTAAAAGTGCCGCCCCCTTAATTTGCCGCCGTAGGCAGCCGCCTACTTCGCCTACGCCTCGGACCGGGCCTGTTGATTCCAGCGTAAGACGATATGAGATGCACCGGCTTGTTGTCAAACCATTTTACAGCAATGATGTTGTTGTTTTGTTCAAGGTGAAAGTCATACGATCCGCGCCCTTTTTTCTTCATGTTTTCATCCTTCTCGAAAATACACCCAGGAATCCTATTCGCACGAACTGTGCCAACTGCCAGCAACCCTTTCTTTTGTAGTTCCAGAATCAACTGGTAGGAAGTGAACCAGTTGTCCGTAAAAACTTTGTAATTTTCTCCTGCTGGTAAACCTTCAGTCAAACGTAAGACTACGTCACCACTAATTCCGATTTGTGTTTCCGTGGGTGTTGTGCCCTTTCCAACGTAAATTTCGAAGTCATAGCAAAAGCCACTTGCTCCGGCCCGTGCAAATACTTTGAAGCCCCATTTGTGAGGTTTGTTCTTGATATATTGTTTCAGGCTACTTTGGCCTTTGAAAGGAATAACCATTTCGTCAACAGAATTATATTCCTCTGGTTCAACTTTAGCAAAGTTCTTACGTAAGCTGTCAATGAATGGTCGCACCTTGAAGAGCTTGTCGTAACCTGGGTCGGTGCGATGCAACATTTTTGAATTATCGTTCACGTGCAGAAGAGATCGTAGCCTATCAAAACGATTCCGTGACATCACATCAGCTATGGTAGAAATACGCGTAGCATCTGCCCAGTACTGCCTGTAACTGGGCATCTTCACTATGCCTGTAAATATGTGGATACCTATAAATTGTTCAACCTCCTCATTTGTCACACTAAACAAGCTTCCAGTCTGCTGGACAGAATACAGGTTTGTCTGCTCCTTTATGTTCTGGATCATGTCATCATCGATAAATTGCTTCAAATAATGCAAAGGAGTGAGTCCATCAGATGGCTCCCAGAAGACAGAAGAGCAAGTTACGCCAACAGCTTTTATGTTGTGAGCTTTCCATTTCAGTGACTGACCTTTTTTCTTTCGAGTTGCAGTTTTTACTTGAATAAGTTTCTTGTATCTGATGGCCAAAGGAAGGTCGTCTTCGTCATCTGAAGTGGTCACCGCTGTGTCTCCATCTTCATGACAAATATTTGCAGGCTCCACAGAAACTTTGGTACTGATGCCTTTTTTCCCTCTACTGGTGGAACAGATTTTAGGTTTTCTGGCTTGCAATAACTCGGTTTCATCAGCTGATTCTTCTATTGGTAGATCAACATCAGATATGTCACCTTCCATTAGAATAAGAACTTCTGCCCCTGTCCGGCGTTTCTTGGGAATCTGTAAGAAAACAGACAAAGCATTATGACGTAAAAGTATAAAATGTATGGCTAACATGTGGTAAGGGGGTGCCAAAGTTGATCACATTTATCAATTGACATCATGACGGTCGGTTATTTTCTTATCCAATCCCTGCCACAATAACTATAAATTTATTTGGCTCATGTGAACATTTGGGCAAGACCCCTCCCCCCCATACGCGTGCGTGCCCACCAACATCACCCAAACCCCACCCCTTTGTGGACGTAATATATGGACGAGCCCTTATATCCAAGATATAATGAGAATTATTGCATATTACTTTATGTTCAGTGGGGCACGGTGGTGTAGTGGTGGCGTCATTGCCTTGGAGCCGGAAGGTTCGAGGTTCGAATCCACCTCGCCGCGTAAGGACCTTGGGCAAGTCCTTCACTCACAATTGCTCAGCACTTCGGCGTGAAACTCCGATGCAGTGTCCGCTCTGCATTCGGGAGCGCCTCTGAGTAGAGTGAGCTTGAAGGGGCGCTATAACAAGTGCACATACAAACAAACAAACAAACAACGTTTTTGTAGTGTAGAAGATTGCTGTTTGCAAAGTCAATTCCCATAGGGTCCATTTGGACCCATTCACTTTATGGATGAAAAGAACCAAACTCTGACTTAACAAAACCTAAACAAATGTCATATTATACTATTGCCTAATAATATGCAATCTATTCGCCATGGTACCAGAATTTTAAAACTGTCCCACCTTTTGTGATTTCATCCTGAAAACTTGCAAATATCTGTGTTAAAATGTCTGCCTAAAACAACAACTGTCACGTGACTACTTACGGAAATTTACAAGGTATGTAACCTGCTAAATACGATATAAACAAGGAAGCGGCAAGGAATGAAAGACAAATACGTAGGCAGGCCCGGTCCGAGGCGTAGGCGAAGTAGGCGGCTGCCTACGGCGGCAAATTAAGGGGGCGGCACTTTTAAGATATGCAATAAAATCTGCCCAGGAAAATAATGTACAGTATTCATATTTAATAATATTTTTACTGCACTTTGTCTTTTTGGAATTGGTTAACAGAAAATATATAATTTTCGGAATTTATTTTCCAATTCTTTTCGTCGCATGAAGTATTGTTGATAACACTGAATTTAGCTCGGCATAGAGTAGCCCTACAGTAAAACGTACGTCATATGTTCAAAACGTCATAGCGTCGTCAATTTCCGGCTTCTGTTTATCAGTATAAATCAAAGCTAATTTAGTACATTTCATTCACTTGTTTTATTTCTTTTAAAAATTTCATAACTTTAACCCAAATGGCGGATCCAAAACGTAGTGGAAGAAAGAGACAACGATTGTCTGGGTCAGAATATAAAAAAATAAGGCTCATACGTGAATCGGCTGCAGCTAAACAGAAAGACGCCATCCTCAAGTTTACTGAACCTAAACTTCTGGCATCTACTGAGGCGCCTAATGACAACGAAGACTCCTCATCCGACCACGAAGAACAAAATCTAACTGAGGAATTCAAATTCGGCACAGAGGAGCAAAATGAATACAGCGATAATGAAGGTAAATTTAACAATGATAAAATACAATGTAGCGTAAGCGTTATCAACTGCGTCGACTGTTTAAGTGATAAGCCTACAGGAAGGCCTACATGCACATGCAAAGATGTACAAAATGTAAATGCTGAGGATGCAGGCGTTGCTGATAAAGGGAACGCTATGGTCGTTGAAGACGATCATTTCAACAACATGAATGACATGGTTTCCACAGATCCATCTCACTGGCCTGCAATAAATGACAGATCGCGAGTCTGGTTGGTGCAATGTGGTCCCTACCAACATAATGTGACTGCGTTTCCCTTAGACAAAGAAGGTAGAAAATTTTCGTCATTTCATTTCAATCGCCGAATGTCAAACGGCGAACAAGTTAGGCGATCTTGGTTGATTTACTCCAATGTACGTGATGCTGTGTATTGCTTTTGTTGCAAATTGTTTTGTGCAAATAAGTTCTCTCTCTCGTCTAATGAAGGCTGTCGAGACTGGAAAAATATGTCTCTTATTATTAAAAGACATGAAACCTCAACATCCCACATCAATTCTTATCAAGACTGGAAAGAGCTGGAATTGAGAATTAAGGGTGGGACAACAGTTGATGACATTAATCAGAAAATGATTCAATCTGAGACGCAACATTGGAAACAGGTTATTGAAAGAATCATCACGTTGATTAAGACCCTGGCTGGGCAAAACCTAGCCTTAAGAGGGACTTGCGAAAAACTGCATGAGGCGAATAAGGGAAATTTCCTAGCATTTATAGAATTTTTGGGAAATTATGACCCTGTTATGAAAGAACATATTCGACGAATAACGTCAAGGGAAATTCACAACAACTACCTCGGAAAACACATACAGAATGAAATCATACAACTTCTGGGCGACAAAATCAAGCGTCATATACTAACAGAGTTAAAACGGGCAAAGTATTATTCGATTATTCTTGATTGTACCCCAGATATTAGCCATAAAGAGCAGATGACAGTGATTTTTAGATTTGTCTCAACATCTAAATCAGTTGAGGTTACAGTTGCTGAACACTTCGTGGATTTTTTTGAATTGAATAGCACCACTGGTGCAAATATGACGGAAGTTCTGTTCAAGATGCTGCAAGAACTAGATGTGAATATTGATGATATGAGAGGGCAATGCTACGACAATGGGGCGAATATGTGTGGTCAGCACAATGGTGTCCAAGCCAAAGTTCGTGAGAAAAATCGCCGTGCATTTTTCGTACCATGTAGTGCTCATTCGCTCAACCTAGTTTTGAACGATGCAGCAAATTGCTGCCTGGACGCTGTTGCTTTCTTTGACTTAATTCAGTGCATTTACGTCTATTTCTCCGCATCAACTCACCGCTGGGACACACTGGTAAAGCACACGAGCGACTTCACTGTAAAGCCGCTAAGTGCCACTCGCTGGGAAAGTAGGGTGGATGCTGTGCGAGCAATTCGGTTTCAAATTGGAGAAGTTTACGATGCACTGCTAGCAATAGCCCAAGACAACACCTTGACCAGTGCATCTGGGGTCAAAAGCCGTTCAGAAGCCAAAGCAATAGCTTCTAAAATGGTTAATTTCAAATTTGTTTGTTCTCTGGTGGTTTGGTATGATATTCTATTTGAAATTAACGTTTGCAGTAAGTGTTTTCAATCAGCGACATTCAATTTGCCTTCGGCACTTAAACAGTTAGAGAGTACCAAACTTTTCCTTCAAGAATATCGATCTGACACGGGATTTGCAGCAGCGCTTGAAAAAGCCAAGGAATTGGCGACTGAACTTGAAATTGACGGATTGTTTCCTAGAGAAGAACCTGTGCGTATTCGAAGGAAAAGTAAACAATTTCAGTATGAATCTCGTGATGATCCTATAATGGCCCCGGAGCATAACTTCAAGGTCAATTTTTTCAATCAAATAGTGGATACTGCATTGCAGGCAATAAATGAACGATTTATACAATTGTCAGAACATAATCAGCTATTTGGTTTCCTTTACAATATTGGTTTATTGAATCTGCAGACTGGGGATTTACTCAAGCAATGCAAGGAACTGCAATTGGCACTTACGTCCTGTGATGGCCAATCAGATGTAAATGCCATTGAACTCTGTGAAGAAATAATAGCCTTAAGAAGACGCCTTAACATTGAAAGTTGTGATCCACGCAGTGTGCTTGAACATCTATGCAAATGCGATGTTATTGAATCATTCCCAAATCTCTATGTTGCGCTTCGAATACTTCTAACGTTGCCTATAACAGTTGCCAGCGCTGAACGAAGCTTTTCAAAGTTAAAACTCATAAAAACATATCTGAGATCACAGATGTCGCAGGCTCGCTTAGTTGGTCTGGCCACAATTTCGATCGAAAAGGAAATTGCAGATCAAATTAATATGGAAGAGGTCATTCAAGAGTTTGCCGCATTGAAAGCCAGAAAAGTGAATTTCTCATAAATAAATTACCACGGTATATATATATTGATTATAATGCTAAATATTGCAACTTTGTCAATCGTTAATAACATTAGTATAGTACTTTGAAACACATTACTAGTATTACACCTGTTTGTGTTACTGTCACAAATTGTGTGGGGCGGCAAAATTACATGTCGCCTACGTTAACAAAAACCGTTGGACCGGCCCGGCGTAGTTCATCCCTTGCTTAACCAATTACTTGTCTTACTTATAAGCCATAAGCCAACTTACCTGAGTTACCTCCAATAAATATTTATCTGATAACCAACGACACTGACTATTCTAGCAAGACTATGCGCATTCTTACCTAATTGCGATCCTTCGTATTGGCAATCGTAATCTTAAAACTCCAAAATCGCCACTCGAAAGCCAATTGTTGGGCACCAGCCTATTCACAAGCGCTCCGTCGACTAAGAGGGTTGTCCAACAATACAAAGACACTCTTATTTTGCCTGTTTTCTTGCCAATTGGAAATTGCATGTACAACGGACCTTCATTGTTTAATCGAAGTTCACAATACGCTGTTAACCAAAACTAGCACCATTATCCGCCACCTAACGAATTGATTTGACGTTCTTAGGTTTTTTTTATAGATTCACTTTTAACAATTTGCTGTTTACAATCTTAACAATTTCATGTGCATAGCTTTAAACGATCTAAAGTTCAATTCTGTGTGCTTTGATTCTGGTTTAAATTAAAATTAATTCACTCGAAATAATCATTTTGGTAGGTAATATCATGATGTTTGATTTCATTTTCTATAGTATGTGTAAATAGTTTATGTTTGCTTAAATACCCAATTGCAGTTGTAGTACGCACTCTGTATACATCATACGCTATTAAATAGGTAAAGTTGCACCGCGAAGTTATCGATAAATACCTGATAGTGCAATATTAAACCAATCCATTTTGTGTGATACCGTAATGCCCATTTCTAGTGCAAAACAGGAGGGAAACTAAAATGGTGCTTTTAAATAGGATGTAAGTCACCACCATGTATCATCATGCTGTATTAGTAGACCTACATGTAGATACATGATGACAATCGTCGACTACCCAATTAGTTACCATAATTAATACAAGTGAATTTAGCGCCATTAAAAGTACGATTATTAAGATGCGGAGGAGCTCCGTACATCCGGACGAGATAGTACACAATTTTAAGATGGCTTTTGTTACATTGCTAATTGGGCGTATGATGATTTTTACTGCAATTGTTGAATTGAATAAAGGCAATTATCAGCTGAATCACTACTATTAAAGTGCGAACTAACGTCGTATTGTTATAAAAGTGTCAAATTGTGCAATACAATTATGACGATTATATGTCTTTTAATGTGCTTATAGGCTAGGGTGGGGTAGGGGGGTTGGTAGCATATTTGTTATATATTATAGGGGTGGGGGGTCACAGCTGCTGTTATATAACGTTATTAGGGGTAGGGGTGGGTCAGAAATTGGGATTTTATGCGTTATATAATATGTGAACGGCCCCTAAGGTTGTTTTGATTTAGGCATTTACGATGATCCGAAATGCAACAATACAAAGATCAACCACTCTGTCTTGGTTGTCGGATATGGAGTAGACGAGGCAGGAAAGGAATACTGGATTGTAAAGAACAGGTGAATGGAGATAAATTGCATTGTTTATTATTCAAAGAATGATGAAAAGCGCATACTCCAGTTTGAATCTACATCAAAGTCATAATCATCGTCGTTTTTGTAATTACCTTCAATTTCGTCATCATCATCATCATCATCATCTTCGCGATTATCGTAGTCATCATCACAATTATTGTAATGAGTTCAGCAAGTAAGTTAATGGTCAGTCTGTGTACCTTCCGCACCCCTTATGTTCCTGTTAAATGTTGGATTCTTCATTCATTCAAGGTTCCATGCTGGGTACACTCTATATCATGCTCACTGCTGATATCCCTCTCCATCGTCTGTGTTCATTGCGAAGATTTGTGTATTTAGACATTTGTAAAGCGCCTCTGGCCTGGCAAGGTGAACAGTTCAGAAGCGCTACCAGTGCGTAAGAGGAAGCAGGGTTTGAGAATATCGATAGAAAATACAAGTAGATTTGCTGAGCAAACAGATGGAAAAGGTGCATTCCAGAGACAGGGACCGATTGCCGCAAGGGATAGAGCCACAGCAGTTCTAGCCAGTGGGGGCAAAAACTCTCTGAAGACTAGGGGGTTTGGGAAGTGTCGTAAGCTCCCCAGCGTCGTCTGGGGCGAATCCCCAGGAGCTTGCGAATATTTGCGCATTTGGTGCCAAATGGAGTGCATTATTCCGAAATAATGGTACCTAAATCGTCTCTAATATTTGTGACAAATTTGCCTAAATGATACGCGAGGAAGCTCAGAATTTAGACGTTAGAAAGCGTTTGGGCGTTCGCAGTCGAAACATACAAAATTGAATGTATTTCTAGACTTCAACTGCAAGCCATAGTCCGATTTTGAAATGAATATGAAGTTAAGTTTTAGAGTAAAAGCACAGTGGTGTATACAGAGCATGGAGGTTGGGGGCTAAAAGCGCCTAACGATAAGAGGCACGGGGAGCGTAGTGAGCCTGCCTTTTTTATCAGGGTATAGAGCGGAGCCTCAGAAGTCCTATGCAATTTTAAGCATTTGATGCCAAATGAAGCACATTTTAGGCTCTTGTTCACCTCAAATTTTTCAAATATAATTTCGAAATAAAAGTACTTAAAGCATCTCGTTTTGTGACAAAGTTTGGTTATGTTTTATTCAAAGGACATTTATTGTGAAATGTGAGATTAATAATCTCGTAGAGTAACCCCCAGTGGCGTAGCGAGGGGTGGCGAGTGGGGCCAACCGCCCCAGGCGGCACTTGTCCTAGAGGCGGCATTTTTGTAAAAAAATAAAATAAATATTGTTGCATTGGTTGCATAATTTGTATTTTTCAAGATTCTTGTAGCTCTTGCTTAAACCTGGCACAATGCTTTTTAGCTTTTACTCGACTTAAGACTAACATGCACGATATACCAAAGTGCCGTCAACATGATCGAATGATACCTAGTGCTTTATACATCAGGGCGGTCCTCGGGTAATTTGACGCCCTTGGGAGTCATCTATATAATATCGCCCCCACCACCGTTGCATAAACAGTAAGATGTGAGAAGATATAGGGTCAAGCACGGGGCACATAAAAATGGTTTTGTTCTCAGATTTATAGACGATCCTGGCAAAGAAAAAATGAATAGGCGAAGCGCGGGAAATTCAATTAAATATCGTTGTTGGAATTGGAATTAGCCTAAAACTACTTTTTAATAACTAATTTATGATTTTCTTTTTGTATCATCATAAAATTTTATTCCTGAAGACATAACTGTATTATCTCTCAAATTTGGCGCCCATAAAATTTGGCGCCCTGGACAGATTCCTGTGTCGGAAATAGACATGGAGCAAAAGAGAGTTTAGACATTATTATTAATACTAAATTGATTTCATTCGATATTTACGAAAGTAATGGCGGAATTAAATTAAATAGCGTCCTCTTTCGATTAATATGATACAAACTTGCAACCAACAAGATAATCTGCACTGTTTTTTTATATTTATTTTTTTAATCTAAAATTTGATTTCAACTTACCGGCCAAATATGTTTACACTAACTTTAGTTAAGTCCGTATACAACTAAAAACATATTCAATTATTTTGCGTTTTTTTACTTTTGTACATTTAATAGATTGTATTGACTGCGTTTGGTCGCGGAAATATCCAGGAATTAAGGACTTCTCAGTACCAATTGTGCCTGCAGCCTATATCCATGCTGTTTAATATTTTAATTTAGTGGGAATGAAAGTATGAAGCCGTACCGTATCCGTAATCTGCATAATAAATAACCAGTTACTAGTATATTCTAAGTACAAATGCCCTGGTAAAATATCTCTGCCACTTGTCAGTTGTCACCAGCCGCCAGACTTACCATGGTACCAGGCTCCCAGCGTGATTAACTGATATTATTTAGGACTTTCTTTCAATATGTGGGATAAATAATAAATTCTTACTGTTAAGTTTTGATTTTATGTGAACTTTATAATTTTAGATCTAGCCTGCAAGACGCTTAGTAACTTTATTGTGAGGCTTTGCTTTATAGATGATTTCTTTCTTAATTAATGCTATCATCTTCTATTTTCTTATATTTATATCAAATAACAGCGCATTTTTAATTAGTCAAACACTTTTAGTTCTGACAGCGCAATGTGCATGCTATTGCTGATGCTGTTACTAACTGTATATAGCCTATAATGAATTGAATACTGAATAGAATAATCATAATGTATCTAATGAAAACACTCAAAACAGGCGTCTTATGCGAATCCTTCCTTTGTGCATATCCAGGGATATGCACAAGAATAAAGTGATGGAAATATAAGACAGGGGCGGTATTTTGTACCTTCGCCTCAGGCGGCAGTTTGCCTCGCTACGCCACTGCCCCCCAGATAAAAACTCCTCGGATTTGCACGAATTCCAAAACCCAGCCTGAGCCGAGATGGGGGTAGCTGCCCCTTGTCCCCACCCGTTGCGACGCTAATGGTTCTAGCACGAGGTACCATAATGTTCAAGATGTCCATCAACTTTATTTTTGATCGATTCATTGAGTCTCTCTCTTCAGAAATCTCTTACTGGATGTCCTCGAATCACAGACCTCTCAATTCAACGAATACTTAGTTGATCTGTGTTCGCATCCGCCATCATCTCCTTCAACTCAACTATGATATAGCTTCTAATCAGTTTTCATTGCTTACCCTTCGACTTTTGTTCGTGACGTGGATGTTACAATTCATAACAGTAATTTCACTGCTTTAATTATGTCTATACAACTCCGCATTCACTTCGCTGCTCATAGTCAACATCCATTCAATCTTACTTCATGTCCAAATCCTTGTATGAGTTTCATCGACGCCTACAGTGTTATCCAATTCCCAAACTGATAAAATAACTATTTAAGTCAATTTCATGTGAAGTCATTCCACGTTTCTTTGTAAATATTTTGTTTGCAGCTGGGGAACTCAATGGGGAAAGGATGGCTATATCCATATGTCGAGAAACAAAGGGAACCATTGTGGGATCTCTAACAAAGCTTACTATGCTGATGTCTGAAGACTTTGTATTATGCAAAATACTATGCCGAGTTTTGAGTTGGAAACAACTAAGAGATAGTAAAGCTACATCAGAAATACCAGCTACTTTGCGCTATTGACAATGGTGCATGTTTAAAATAATGTCGAATAACTTTATCTTGAAATTAGGGCCTATATAATTTTGTAGGGGTAAACTTATCAAAGCACAACGATTGACTTCGCATATTTCTTGATAAACCATATAAATTTCAGACGAGTTATCATGGAACCTAAATTCTCTCATCAACTCGGTCTCCATTTAAGCAAAATATTTTCATATATTCAACCTTCAGTTCTGCATAATTCTTTTCATCAATTCAGCGTTTATATATGCATGATAATTTTGAACAACAAAAATAATCTCGAGCCATAGAAATTGTATTGATGATAGTAATGCTTCTGATCCAACTTCTATTTCAGCATAAATTATTTTAATCAATCGGACTTCTATTTAAGGGGCAATTAACATATTCTATAACACAAAAAATCCCAATTTTTGGCCCACCTCCTAACCCAAATAACGTTATACAACAGCAGCTATGAACCCCACTCCTCTATTAAATAACAGATATGCTACATGTACCTACCCTCCTACCCCACCCCAGTCTATGAGCACATTAAAAGACATACAATCTACATAATTGTATTGCAAAATATGAAACTTTTATAACAATATAATGTTAGTTAGCACTTTAATAGTAGTGATTCAGCTGATAATTGCCTTTATCCATTTCAAGAACTGCAGTAAAAATCATCATGCATCCAATTAGCTATGCAACCACAGCCATCTTAAAATTGTGTACTCTTTCGTGCCAATGATGATTACACCAGATGTATGGAGCTCCTCTGCATCTTAATAATAGGACTTTTCATGACACTAAATTCACTCGTATTAATTACGGTAACTAATTGGGTGGTCGACGATTGTCACCATGTATCTACATATAATCCTACTAATACAGCATGATGATACATGGTGGTGACTTACATCCTATCTAAAAACACCCTTTTAGTCTCCCTCCTGTTTTGCACTAGAAATGAGCATTACATTATCACGCATAATGTATTGGTTTAATATTGCACTAGGCCTATCAGGTATTTATCGATATGTTTACGGTACAACTCTACATATTTAATAGCGTATGGTGTATACTACAACTGCAATTGGGTATTTAAGCAAACATAAACTACTTACACATACTATAGAAAACGAAATCAAACATCCTGATAATACCTACCAAAATGATTATTTCAAGTGGATTAATTTTAATTTACACCAGAATCAATAAAAAACACATAGAATTGAATTTGAGAGCGTCTAAAGCTGTGCACAGGAAATTGTTAAAAGTGGATTCACAAATAATAAGTAAGAACGTAAAATCAATTGATCAGGTGGCAGATATATGGTGATAGTTTTGGCTCACAACGTATTGTGAACTTCGATTAAACAGTGAATGTCCGTGGTACATGAAATTTCCAATTGGTAGGCAAACAGGCAAAATAGCATAAGCTGAAAAAAAGTCTGTTATATAACGAAACCTTCAACCAACCCCCACCCTACACAATATAACGCTAACAAAACAGGAACCCACCCACCTACCCCTTGAGCGTTATATAATAAGTGAACGGCCCCTAACATCAGCGAAAAATATTTGTCCGTAACGATGATATTGACTGAGCTGGAAAGAACAGAGTTCAAGCCAAGATGTCGGTGTGGTCAAAATGCAAATACGTATCCATTTTCTGGATATCATGACTCATTCGATAGGAGTTTTGAGTGGGATAGAATTGTCTATAATTATCAGTTTCACTTTCCGACAGTCATAGGTAAGAATGCTCAACGCCTTACATTGCTGCCGTACAGTTAGATTCAACTCCTGTAATAACATGTCAAAATTCGTTCATACATGTAGTGAGCCGAGCTATGCCCCCTCTCATCATCTGGACTCGTACCTCAATCGGGCAAAAGGGCTGTCCGCCCTTTTGCCCGAAACCATTACTTGACGCGGAGCTCGATAATTAACTTTTCCTTGCGCATACTTCAAGTGGCACTTAAGAAGTTTGGAGTTCATGATAATGCTTACGATTAGACATAAACTTATTAGCCCTTATACATTTTATCATTTTGAAAGGGGTGCCCTGAAAAATAAGCTCAAGGACGACAAGGAGACTAACATTGGCAATAGATGTTACTTCAACTGTCAAATAAATAATTGGGACATTAAACTGACATCTTTTACATGTTTGATCATAGAAACACCATTTCGGGACGTTTCACTGTCCCGGAACGTACCGGGACATTTCTATTAATTCTCAGACTGTCCGGGCCAATTCGAGACATGTGATAACTCTACTCATTCAGCTTCTACTTTGATGGATGAGTAATTGGTGCGAAGCCTGTTCGCTCAAAGATTCTGCCGCTGTCTGCAGATATTGTGCTCTTCTAGGTCTGTCTATCACTCTATCGCATACATGCTGACGTATACCTATGATGCGTAGTGATTAGGCCGTTGACGACCGGACTTCTTTCATACATCTTCATAGGTGACAACTTCCGTTTTTGGAAAAGTCGGCACCCTTTCGCTTATGTTGTCACCAGTTACCTCTTCTCGTCACCTCACAGCATTTGATGCGATGGCAAGAATTTTATGGGACAAGATTACACATGGACTAATCCAAGGCGGTTGCTATGTTTGTAGTTTACATTGTGCGAAGTCCACTTCAAAAAGTCCAAAATATTATATACAATAGCCCAGAAGTTTAGCAAGGGTCAATTCTCATTGCCATCTTGGCATCAACCAAATGCGGACATCAAACAAATTAACCCACGAAACGTTATTCCAACAAGAACTTACTTGAGCCGAGTTCAACAGCAATAGAAAAAGTTGCTGGCAGGTATGTGTAATCGAACTTCACAACGTCTCCAGTTAGTGGGTAGTTCGGAGTACCAGTAGCGTTCGTCAAGTTTACTTTGGCAAAAAACGTGCGATGTCTCTCGATATACGTGAAACTGATTGGTCCGTAATTGCCTTCGTTTGTAAATAACAACCGACCAATGATGATTTAAAATTTATGAAATTTAACAGTGGATGAGGTCTATTCAAATCACGTGAAATGTAGGTCATCTAATAACGCGCTTGACTCTGTCCATTGTCGCATGTTCTGTGTTATGAGTGAAGCGTTTCAAGTCCTTTGAAAACGATTTCACCGTGTTTTAGGTCTATGCATTCATAATGCATTGAATCTTACCTACACACACAGGAGAGAATAGCGTTGATGGCAACGTGGAATACTTTATTTCTATGCCTACTTGTATTCTTTTATGCTTGTGCAATACAAATGTTCAGAAGCCCACTTCTAAATAAGCCGAGAAGCATTAATTAATTAAGAGCCATATGTATAGACTGGAAGAGATGGGCTTTCAGTGTCAACATCAGGGAACTAGAGGGGCACAGATGGAAGGACTAGCCACAGGCAAAGACGAGGTGTGTTCCAGCAACTGTACACTTTACAGCTGGTCGAGCCCCTAACAGAGTTACATGCAACATATATGACCATTGAAGACAAGCAAGAAGGCAAATGTTCTGTGCGTAGGCCTACATTGAACATTAGGATTGCCAGCTGTGTGACTGCAAGCTCATCTGTAGGCCTACACCGACCTATGTTGACGTCTCTCGTGGTTTAGCATGCTCTTCTTAAGCATAATTCATGCACGGTTCGAGTGAGTTCGCTCAGGCAATTCCTTTGATCCTATACAGCAAAGGCACAACAGGTCCCATTCATGAAAAACTGAAACAAGGGAAACAGATTGGTGGATTAATCGACATAAAAGCTCATCTGCTCAATTTTCGATGATAATTGTGACTTTATCTAAAATCAAATAATAGCATATTCACTCCGTGTTCTGAAATTGAGATCAGTTCAGATGCAGGCCTATACCGTGATCGGCGCCTTACATTGCTGCCGTACGGTTAGATTCAACTCCTGTAATAACATGTCAAAATTAGTTCACACATGTAGTGTAGGGTTCAATTCGTAAGCATAATGCGATTTTTCAATTTTAAATTGAACGAAGATCGTTATTATACACATGTAAATATGTTATCAGAGAAAAATGCAGGCTACATGTATGCTGGCTCTGAATGTTGCAGTATTTTCTTCATTCAACTTCTCTGGCTCGGTGTTCTGAAGTATAGGCTGCCCAGGTTAGGAGTATACTTCAGTGTCAAAATGCATCTGCCTGAAAAATCACCGCACAGGTCTTTAACTCAAAACTGAAAACAGTGAAAACTGGTGTTTTTCCAAATCCTATCCTGATTTCTACTCTTCGCCAACCCACCCTCGCTATTTCAATCCCAAAAGTATCCGAAAATCCGATTTTACCTTACATGCAGTGACTTAATATCTTGTTTAAATATCGTGATGTAAGTACAAGTTTTTAATTGTTTTCAATTATTGCGCTGGACTTTTTAAAGAATTCTCTTTTTACAGACAGGAACCAGCAGATCAGTCATTTTAGCATAATTCATGCAGAATAATCGGTTCTGTGTCTAAAGTCCAACATAATTGCCTAACATACATAGTTCACCGAACAATGCCCATCATGAGAATTCAACGACCATTGTTGGATTGGAATGTCACTGGTCATGTCCGATATAGGCCCTACTTGAAGACACCATACCATGTTGGCATTCGGATATGTACATTATGAAATACATATAAAATGTGGTAGGAATCGACCTTGCTAGACGAATCGAATCAGAAAGGCAAATTTTAATTTCACGCGATGCCTGAACAACATAGGTTTAAGTGGCTGCATACGGCCTCGACCTTGCTAATTTTTCAACGGGAATTTTATTTGGCAAAATCTTCACCACCACTTGAATGGCTGCCACATCATTTATGGACCCCTATATAAAAATCTTTTTTCTCTCTCTTTCACAGAGGTGCACAAGACACATACCTCTTATGACCTACCAATGAATCTAACTGGATCAGCACCAGATTCACACTCAAATTGAAGTTGGCAGGTAGACTTTGACAGAACAAATACTTTTAACCGCATTAGTATTTTATCAATGTAGGTACAAGTGAAAAATTGCAAATCATAGAATAATAAGATGAAATAGATATAGAAATCCGTCAAGATCTGTTACTTACCGAATAGAGGGCTCCTATTGCCGTGTAATTTATCTCCACCTTCTGTTGCCAAACAAGAAGAAAACTCGTAATGTTGGGGTCTCTCTCTCTCCAGATCTGCAGTCTCAAACGTTGACTTTGTGCGTCAATAGTTGGACGTAGGCTATGTATGTAAGTGTAAAACCTAACGAGAACTCCTGCAGGTAATGGAGTTTCAAAGTCCACCCAAGATTGTTGCGAAGAATCCTGTAGATCGCATGGTCTGTATGTCACATTATTTCCATAGAGATTGTTGTCGCCGTTTTTGAGAAATGATATATTTCCACCTGCAAGACATACACGCACACAGGTCTAGGACATTACCCTCCCTGACATTACCCCGCGGACATTACCCCCCCTCGGACGTTACCTTCCCTAGGACATTACCTCCATTCCATTCCATTACATAATTAAAGCATATGCGTGTATTTATGTTTGTATATAATTATGTATGCAATACTGCATGTAAGTATGCATGATTGTAGGTATGTATACTAGCAAAGTCAGTTATACTTGGATGGCAATATATTCTTTCGGGAAAATAAAAACTATTAAAATGTAGAATATCTCTAGCATTAATGAGATGCAGTTATAAGAGTTCTCAAAGATCTATGTAAAATAGACACAAGAAATCTTGATGCTAAAATAATGCTCGCAACGACATGCTCTTAGAGAATTTATTTGTATTCTTAAACATTCATAAACTGCATTGTCACAACTGGCATATTTCAATCATGTCTAGTAGCTTTAATAAAAGCTCAAATCGATCCTTCATGTCATTGCTCTTACACAATTCCTAGTCCTCTCTGTGTGTCTCTGTCTGTATGTATGTATGTATGTATGTATGTAGGTATGTATGTATGTATGTATGTCTCTTTCTTTCTCCATTCTCTTGATACTGACTGAATTTAAACTTGATAACTCAGACATAACAAGTTCAACTCCTCAGAAAGACAGGCATGAATCTCAAGTTTTCATTTCAATGTCTTCTAGAACACTCAAAACATGGTATTGGCCAAGATGGCCTAGTATTTTATAGATGGTCACTTATTCAAGTACTAACAGGCTCCATACTGTTATACACCATTGTATAGGTTTTCATGTCTAAATTACCAAAAAATGCGCCTCTGAGCAGTCACCTTGAAGAGGCGCTACACTGAAATTCGCGCAATGAAATACACAACAGCGTTTACTATACAAAACAACATCCGCTGGATCACCCAATGCAAACAGTTATTTCCAAAATGGTCACTCTATAAGACCATCACAAAACAGTTTAACGATTGTCTTAGCAACAACCATCTCTTACAAACCTCCTCCACCTCCAATGACTATTTATGAGTCAATTTCATTTCTGTCTCGTTTATCGCGTGTGAGCACCCAAAACAAAATTTAAAACCAAAATCAGTCTAGTTTTTCCAATGCAAGAGCAAAAATCTAATCTGCTAACCTAAAATCTAAATTTGTTACGATTACTATTAATAAATTAATAAATAAAATTCAGATTTGAACTGATTTACCTGGTAATACATATTCTGGTGACAAATCTGTAAAGCAAGAACAAGAAGACAATTTTCAAAGCAATGCACGAAAGTGTAACCTAATAAGTAGTTATAAAAGAATCACGTTTCGAGAAGAACAACAGATGTTCTGTGAATAAATGACTTTTATACCGAGCTCCCAAAAGCATTCAATGAGATAAATTATGCATCCAGTGCAGGCTCTAGCAGAGGTTCGTAAATGTTTTGACGCAGAGACCAGCAGTGACTTTTTAATAATTGTTGCGGACCGCTAACACCAAACGCGACAACACGTTGATGTATGTAATGAAGTCAAATTTAACCCTCATTCGACCAACATATTTGCCGGACCCCAACAGTAAATGACACGTTTAGCTACTCTACTTTGCTTCAAGTTCTTGCTCTAACTGTTCATTGTTTACCTGGGCATTGCTCACCATCTAATGATGTGGTGACCGTGCCCTTGCTATATAGAAAAGATATTGCATTTCCGAACCATAATCATTTTTCCGAATTTCGGGATTTTTCTGTCCAAATCCGGAATTATTCCGGAATTTTCGTTGTGAGCGTATTGATCGATTCATTACTGTCAATTTCCAAAAAGTCCAACAAATTAAAATACTAAATTTATGTCTCCTTAACTAGTCTATAACAAACAGTCCAAACTACACAAGGCCATGGAAGTAGCACCGACGGTATCACAAAGTTAATATTCAGTGACAATGGTCAAAGAAATAGTCAAATAGATAGATAAATAGTTACAAACTTGAAGAACAGAGATATCTAATCCACGGTGTTAATGAATCCATAATGCATCAAGCATACTTCTGAAAAATTTATTGTTAACGCTGAGTCCAAAGTTTCTTCACCGAGACTGCATTGTTCGCAACCTGGAGCGGATAACCGATAACGCCGGCAGAAACGCCCGTTCAGCTTCAACACAGTCTATATGCTATAGGTGTTCAATCAAAAATTAGTGCCAACATACTGCTCATAATTAGCCTTTCTGTCATGGCGTTTGTATCTTTGTAGAGAGTTTGTAGTCATTTTGAAGGCTTTCTCCAGCGTTCCCGGAATGTTGGTAGAAATAGGCCTACAGAAAAATACTAGTCTTATTGCGCACAGTTCCGAAATCTAATAGCGCAATTAGGCCTATGCAAATTCATAGGCCTCTCTCAAATGAAATATATGGCTTAGCTACTATATTATATTCATATAATATAACAATTATGTAAATAAACTAAAGTTCTGCATCTTGTGTTCTGTGAATTATGATATTAATAATGATATTAACTGTTATTTAAACCAATAATTTCACTTCCGAAATTCCAGATTTCATGTTTGAAAAATTCCGGAATTTATAAAATACCGGAATTTCCGGAATTGCAATCTCTAAGTGTAGGCTATAGCAGTGGTTCGTAAACATTTTGACGCAGGGACCAGCAATGACTTTTTAATAATTGCTACGGGCCACTAACACCAAACGTGAGAACATGTTGATGTATGTAATGAAGTCGAACTTAAGTGGACAAACCAGCGCCGAAGGCATGAATCCCATCAAAATTAGATAGCCTGATGCTGCGTTTCGTTTCGCTTTCTTTCTAAGAAACAAATTGGTTTATCTCTGTTTTAGGGTAAATCGACGGTTCTGTATCTATTTAGTCCGAAGGTTCGATCGTCCGAAAATTTCATATTGCTCGGTCGATTGGTGATAAGATTGCGGACTGCTGACTGTATCTGAGAATGTCATATAACCGAAAACATTATTACCAACTCTGACCTACTTGATTTACGGTGAAAAATGGCGTCATCAACATAGCCTTCGAAAGAGAGAACAATTGTATAGCGCTATACTTAATGATCGTTAATTAATTTTCCATATTTTCTTTCCTTTATGCGATTCGATCTTGGGAGATAGCATTTCTGATTTTACAAAGGCCTAGATCAATAGCTGCTCGAGCAATAACTTCTGCCAGAAAAAGTCCAAAATTTGGCAAATTTAATAAACACTTCATACGTCGTAGCCCACAGAGATTTCAGAGTACAGGGCCAGCACTACAGGTGTCTGACGCTCCCCAGGAAATAAGGTCTTCGAGCAACGAAGGGGTAATGTAATGTAATGTAATGTAAATCTTCGAAAATATGCTCAGCGCCCATAAAGGCCACGTCAGTGAGACCAGCTTATTCACCGGCGCAGTTGGGAGCACAGCTAAAACGTAATTAAACCAAAGATGGTAGAGTCGTAGACTAAGATATGACACTTCCTATCTCGCTGTGTATTTGTTTGTGTGGTGGTCGAAGCACACAAAACACTGAGCCAATCGCTACGTGGCGTGGCTGACACCACGTCAGCAGCGCCACTTAGCGAATGGTTCAGTGGTATCTAAGTGGTATCTTATCAACGACAATCGATCCCAAGGTAGGTGACGTGAGCATTCAGATACACAGCGGAGATAGGAAGTGTCACATCTTAGTCTACGACTCTACCATCTTTGATTAAACCACTAAACCACTATTGACGAGAATGCTCTATGCTACTAAATGTTTTGTAAATCTAAATACAATTAACATAGGCCTATTACATTAAGCAGTACTGTTGGTCGAATAAATAATATATTTACTTACTTACTTGCTATGAAAATCGTCTGCCATGATTGTTACAATCGAGATTTCTACAGTGACAAAGTCAAGCAGTAGGCTAGCTAGACCTAACAAAAGACCTAACTTCTTCACAGATGCTCATACAATTTTTACGCATCTCTATCATGCAACATTAGGTAATAAGTTTCAGTCCCAATAAGTCGTAATCAAAGCCATAATAGGCCTAATTAATGTGCATTTTATGGACCCCAAAACCAGTGTTGGGCACGACACCAAAATCTCGAGACCAATTAAGATCGAGACCAGGACCGAGAGGTTCGACACCAATTAAGACCAAGACCGGGTGGTCCGAGACCAAAACCAAGACCAAGACCGGGCGGTCCGAGACCAAGACCAAGATCCATACTCTAGCTAAAGCAATAAACTACCTGATTATGCTGAAATAGAATATGGACTGATTCCTACTTAATCAACATTTTTAAAAATTAAATTAGAATTGTATAGGCCTATTGCGGTAAACAGTTCCTTGTGAAACTTGAAGAAGTTTCACAAGGTGTGGCGGGACAGTGGCCGATCGGTTAGAGTGGTCAGCTCGTAATGTTCAGTGTGTGCTGAGCGCGCGGGTTCGAGCCTCGTCCACAGTCACTGTGTAGGGACCTTGAGCAAGTCCTTCGCGCACCATTGCTCTGCAGCACAACTGCAATTGCGCCTACGAGGCGTGTGTATTCCCTTCTGACTAAAAAGATGTTGGAAGAAGTTTGATTGTTGAGAATACGTGTAAAACTTAAAAATATAATTTGAATTGAAAGAAGAATGAACATTTGGCCCAGGACAAAAGCCCCCCCGGACAAAAGCCCTCCGGACAAAAGCCCTCCGGACAAAAGCCCTCCGGACAAAAGCCCCCGCACAAAAGCCCCCCAATTTTGGGTGGGACATTTGCCCCCCTCCGGGACAATTGCCTCCCCTAAGTGTGAAGTATGAACGGATGATGACAATTTATATATTTAACTGCCATTATTTAAAATATATGAAAACAAGCAACTAATTATAGTGTCGTATAGGAGACAAAGTGACACAAAGTGAGTCCAGTTCTCAATCTTTATTTGTCTTGCATAAATACTGCATACAGTTTGTGAAGCGGTGAAGGTCAGCTATAGTGAGCAGCTACAGATGGTCAGTGACACGCGATAAACATCTTCCGTTAATAAGAGTGATAATGAGTGAATACCTCTATATAGATGAAATTCTCAGAATATAGGCCGTGAAGATGTCAATGTCGCATAAAAGCACTCATTATTTACTACAGCCATTATATCACGTGGTATCTAATTGGCTTCTTCACTCGTCAACAAACTTTGCAGGTATTGGAACCAAAGCAATATGTCAACCCGCTAAAAATAAATATTTTACAGGTTTGGTAACACGTAGCCGACACATCCATGCACACATACATATTGTGCATACAACCATGCATCATATGTACACACATACAAGCATGCAGATATAATTTGGGCGAGCTTAAGGTCTACACTGGGGGGGCTCAATTGCCCTAGTCGGGAGAGGCTTTTGTCCGGGGGCTTTTGTAAGGGGGGAAAATGTCCTATGATCAAATTGAAGATTTGTATCAAAATGCCTTGTATATAAAACGATGCTATGATGCGTAGACCACGTAATGAGCGACAACAAAGCGATGGCTTATCAAAAATGTAAAAATATATATAGTAAAAGACATAATAATGTAATAAAGTTATGATAAGCTGTACCGGCAGTGTTAGGAAATTTGAAAGGCCAGACTTGTTCTCTCTCTCTCTTTCTCTGTCTCTCTCTCTGTCTGTCTCTGTCTCTCTGTCTCTCTCTCTGTCTCTGTCTCTGTCTCTGTCTGTCTCTCTCTCGGTGAACCCTGGGACTAGTCCCTAATGTCGGTCTAAGACCAGCCATCTTTGACGTGACACGCTCATTCGCAAGAGATGCAGCAGTGGTGATGCCGTGACGAATTATGGTACTCCAGTTGTGATCAATCCAATGGCGAATGTCAATGGCTAGGGTCAAACGCCATGAACGAACAAAAACGTGTTGCCGTCCAAACGTCTACGAATCTTAATCAGAAAAGTAGAAAACACTGACTCAAAGATATTGATCATCATTCTATAATGTGCAGAAACTTTGGCACAAGTTTGTCATAGACACAAGGACCACAAGTCATGACAACCTCGGAACAAAACCAATAATCATGAAATTTCCTAAACTATATGACAGTTGAGGTGATAATGACAAGCTCTTCTAATATCATACAAAGTAAGATTAATTACTAAAAATAAAACTACGATAATTAATGGGATAAGAATACTAATTTTATTCAAAAGCTGGCCCGGATCCAATAAGCCTAGCCTTAATTCTCATTCGATTCCAGAACGATAACAGAAGATATAATTATAATCAATCGTAATAGTGATAATCCGACTTTTGCATAATAGTCGTTTTCTCAATGTGATGACTTACTAATACGCCATTTTTAACTTTTAAGAACTACATCGTGGACGCGACTGCTAACATCGTTACACAAATACTGTGAGTTGTTTCTTTCTGTTTAATTTACTGGCAAAGCAAGCAAAACGTTGTATTTAGTTGTATCTAAAGACCTAAAGATTCTATAATTATGACCATTGAAGAACTAATACTAGTAAATTCTCAATAAAATAAACTAGTTTAATATACCCATTACAACATGCGACCCAAGCCACATGGCCTTATCCTGATTAGAGGTTATACCTTTGAAAAGAGATCTTTTATCATGCGAAAATTGCGGATGTTATATGATTTTGCTTCAAATTGTAAGCTATTGTGCGTTTGTTATTGAGACTAAATGGCTGATTTGTTAGTCCTATTGCTGACCCATTTGGTATGTTTGCGTACTAATTAATGGCTAGAGTTGGTATATTTGTCAATGGTAGGCCTACTTTCATTATGTGAATGTTATAATTATGACCTTGTTTAAAATCGATGCTATTATTTATTCCTTTTGTACCTACTGTGCGTTTACTGGTCGTCTAATAAATAATATTATTCTTACTTACTTAGTTCTAAAATATGGAATTATTTAACTAATGATCTTCGTCTTATGGGCCTACCCTTCATGTGCTTATTTAAAATTAAATTAAGATACTGATTCAATCTAAATAATTGATAATTGTCTGAATCCTATTCTTGTCAAATCGTTATTTTCACTGTTGTAACTTGTATAGCGTGATTGAATTACCACAGTGTTTACTTAGGAAATTTACTTCTAAAGATAAATAATATTGACTTCTGTAATAATGTTACCTCAACCAAATGCTATACTTTTGAAATAAGTAAAGGTGACCCTGCTAGCAGGACCAATGTTCCCTACGGGTATTATGTATTCCTTATTTTCCTGGTCATTCTAGGACTATGTATTTTGACCACTGGTGACACCATGTCAGTTGTTTCACTATTTGTCTGATAGGATTACTAAAAATAAACGATGGTTACGGTTATATATTTGCGTATTCTTTATTGAGAAATATGATATTAACATTGATTCAAATCTTCTCTGTCTATGGTTGTATGATCTTGGTTTAATTTGAATGTATTAATATTTATCTGTTTGTTAAAAAATTGCATACATGTTCGTACTTAGTTTGCGATTCCATACTTCTTGTTTGCTTCACTGAAGGAGTGTGTGCAGCGTTGGGCAGTTTTTGATAAAGGAACATCATTGTGTAAAATGGGTTTATTTGACAAGGAGTCATTCTCCAGCTGAAGCAACACCTGAAAATGGAAATGCTTCTGAAGATCGATCGAGTGCTTGTGTTAATTTGAACTATTGCGTTTTGATATCTGCTAGTTGTGGGATGTGTGATTAATTGTTTGAAACTGAATTAAATGTCAGCAATATTAACTCTACCAACCATAGACTAGAAGATCTGATATTAGATTATGAATAAAATTATTTATGCAACGCACCATAACATCGATATACAATTAATGTGAATTTTATACCAACCGATTGCATAGAGTAAGTGTATCAGCTGCTCGTGTATGAAAAATAATTATAAAAATAATATTTTTAGAAAACTGTCATCTGAAAGAACATGCAAGAACTGAAAACAGAAAAAAACATTGTATTGCCACTTTGACAGAATGCATTTACAGAGCTATGGTCGCAAGATACATGTAGGCTTACATTTGGCCAATCATATCATGTAAAACAAATCCATATTTGATTTATGAGACTGTTTACAACTATGATGTGGTAATATGCTCCTTACAATGTTCAAAAGTGCGCATGAAAGCCCGCAACCATTAAGATCCATAAGCCATGGGTTGACTGGAAGCGGCAGGTTTCACTTTAGATCGGTTTCCTGCTGAGAGAGACGTGAACATAAGAAACTAGAGGTTCCAGATGAAGAGAAGAGACCGGATATGGTAGATGACCGCCTGCCGATGAGAATACGTGTAGGTTACCAGAAACAACATGCATGTACTTACCAGCAGATGTTGATCGAATAGAGGCGTGACCTTTAACATGGTTGCAAGGTGTAACCATGGAAGACGGCTATAGGAAGGCGGATGATCTGTACGTGCTCTGTTCACGAGAAGTGCCAGCTTGAAGCAGATACGCTCGAGATAGGAAGCAGCGTAGAGAATGAAGAGCAGGTGTGATATGACTTCGGTAGGAATAGCTTGGGCTAATCACAAAGACAAAACGAATGGTTACTCTTCAAATTTTCGTATGCACGCTTTTATCTTAAACAATTCTGGTGTTTTGAATCTCTAACGGCATTTTTTTTTAAAATTTTGCTGACATTCCCGGTAGTCATTCGTAAATTCGGCTTCACGACAAGACAAGTTGGACCATCAAGAAATAAGATAAAGATAGGATTGAAGCTTTTTAGATGAAATGCATAAGACAGATTCTAAGGGTATCGTGGACTCAAAAAAACCGAACGAGCGGGTATTGGAGAAAGCAGACATAGAACGAGAGCTACTTAATCTGATAAAAAGGAGGAAATTAACATACTTTGGACATGGGATGAGAAAAGAGGGAAACCGTCTAGAAAAAGAAATCATGCAAGGAACTGTAAGAACGCTGAGGGTTCTACTTAAAACTAGCTCTACTATTTTATCAGATGTTGACGAGTAGATTATGCTAGGGGAAACTAGCTACACATGAAGAGACAGTTAGAATACAACTTATCTTTATTAAATACAGAGAAGAAGAGGTAATAATAATAATATATATAATGATTACGACTAATACACAACAGTTACATGTACTTACTAATATGAGTATGGATGAGATGATAACGTCCAAGTCCTAAGATGATATGAGTTGACGAGCCTGACAAGATAGCTAGCGTTCTCCGGTAGTCAGACTGCAAAGTTCTTAACAGTGCTGTAGGTTATAAGAGACTTTCCTCAGCCAAAGAGGAAACTGGCCTATCCTAGATCAGACTACTTTGATTGGCTAGTTACTGACCACTCAAGGATCAACTATTGACCACTCTAGCAATGAGGGCTGACTGCAACTGCTAGAGCCTACACGAGTGACTGACAGAACCTATACTCTCAGAATTAGTGAATGTTCAGCTAAACCTAATGTATAATAATGATCTATATATATATTGTCCAAGCCTATCTATTGTAATGTAATGTTCAGAATAATAACGGTTACAGAACTATACAGGAAGCAAGGAAACGAGCAAGACCAATGACACGATGGATAGACAATGTGGAAAAATGGACCGGTAGACCATTTGACAACTTACTAAAGAAGACGAGAGACACGAAGAGATGGAGTAGACTTGTCCATGAAGCGACCAACCCTCAGATCAAGGATGGTTAAGACCAGGATCGACGAAGAGAAATACGCATGACAAATTAGTATCCATCAAAATAAAAAACGTAATAATTTTAATCAAAATTTACGAATGACTACCGGGAATGTCAGCAAAATACCAAAACAATGCCGTTAGAGATTCAAAACACCAGAATTGTTTAAGAGAAAAGCGTGCATACGGAAATTTGAAGAGTAACCATTCGTTTTGTCTTCGCAGCCATATGTAACCACCGGCCATACCAATGCTTTCATTTGTCTCACTTTGGTGGTTAACTTTATGCTTTAAATTGAATGAATTTGGGACAAAAACGATAAAGTAGATGAATTTGGGACAAAAACGATAAAATGATTCAATTTGGAAAGCTAAAACGATAAATTACCAATAAATAGCCTATGTCTTCAACAAGGAAAAACGGGGTAAAAAATTATTATTATATCTTCAACGAGCGGTTAGGTTTAGTTTCTGTTATCGGTACACAGCAACGTGCTGCTCCTACTGCTATCATCTTTATGAATGGCCCCGTACTCCAGAGATGAATGTTTTGTTCGAAAGTTCAAGTTAGAGCTCATCTATTAAGATGGATTGAAGATATCAAGCTTGCTTACACTGATATGCGATCGAGAAATCAATAGTTTTTATCGAGCAGGAGCCTTCTGTAGCCATCCGAGGCAAAATATCTAGAGATAATCTTTGAATCCATTAATTCACGAACGCTATTAATTCTCTTATAATAGCAAAAGGTGGTCTACCTTTTGCAAGCAGACATTCAACGCAGAGACGGCGGGCGTTTACTGAAATCAGAGAATCAACTGAAACCAACGAAGAATACGACGATTTGGTGAACTATTTGAGAGATAATTATTATCAAATTATGATTTTCAGCATAATTTTTATCAGATTAGTGTTTTATTCGGTAAAACTGTAGTTTTGCGTATTTCAATATTCCATAGTTCATATCCTGCAGTTAGCGTATTTAATTATTTCGTTGACTACGCCTATATCGTGTGCTTTAGCCTGGCATGCATTTCGAATTGGTGTTTTTGACGTGAATGGGAGTCTGATCGTAGCTTACATGGAGGCGGAATCGATGAAACTAAGATGGAGCAAAAAGAAACTAGATTAATGAGTAGATGAATGGTTGTTTGAAAAGAATCACGTCTAAGTAGGAGCTGGATGTGATGAAAAGATTCATACTCAAGTAAAATCTTGATGTGATGAAAAGAATTCTGCTTAAAATGGAAGTTGTATTGATGTTAGGGATCATGCCTAAGTAGAAGTTGGATGTGATGGAAAACACTGTGCAATTACAAGCTGAATTGATGAAAATACTCATACCTAAGAAGAAGCTGGATGTGATGAAAATAGTCACGTGTAATTCTATGACTATTAAATCACCGCCTGGCTAAATTTATGAGTGATGAAGCAGGCATGAAAGGAAGTTTCTAACGCTTCAAAACCATTCTTACTCGGTTCTAAACTATTTTTATGCAAAGGGTTTTGAACTAATACAATAGCACTAATAAAGTATCCGAACAAAAGGTTATTGGCTTGGAAAATTAGAAAATGAGGATTTTATAATAATAGCGCGTATTAATCAATCTACTATTTCAGTAAGAATTACTTTAACCAGTCCAGCTTCTGTTTCAGCAAGGATTAATTTCAATGATCCAACTTCAGCATTCTATATTTTCTTCTGTGATTGTATCATAAATTCAGAATGAATTTATTTCATCAATCTAACTACTGTTTAGCAACCATTTTGCATAAATCCAGCTTCTATTTAACCGAGTGTATTGAGTAGGCCTAGATAAAAATAACTTTTGGTCGTTATACATTGCCGGCGAGCCATTAAACGTGAAACGTTATCTAACAACGTAATGCTGTGCATCTGTTTTCTTTTCAGAGCAAAACAAGCACTATGCATTCATGTCTACAGTTTGTACTTTGTCTAATGGCTTTGAGCAATACCCTAGTAATCAGTATGAGGAAATCGAACTCTAATGACGAACAACCGGAGTTTAAGACGTCTGCGAAATTCAAAGGAGAGTGGAATGCTTTCAAATTGAAATATGGTAACAACTTTTGATCTAGGGTCAGAGGGTAGGCCTGTATTGTATGAAATTAAGCAATGCGACTTGGATTGGTTTAAAGGGATGTGAAATTGTTCAAATAGAGACATGTGCCGACCACGTCCGCCGCGCCGCCGCCGCTCGCGTCGCGTCTAATCTCCGCCTTGGCGCCAAACTCCGTCTCTGCGCTTTTGATTATTTCGCGTGCCCGCGGTTCTGCGCGCGCCCTCTTCATTTTATATTTCATGGCGGGAAAATGCATAGGCGGAAGCGTCGGCTTCAGGAACTCTGGCTGAAAATGCTCCATCTACAGAGGCTGGCGGCTACGACTTCCCGCCACGACTGCTTGCCTACGAGCCCTCGCTTCGTAGACTTCTCTCGGCGGCTACCTCGTCGCAACTGTCGATCGACCGCAAACGTCGAATTTCTCTCTTTCGCCTGTTATCCCGCGAATCAGCTCTACTGCACGCGGCGTTCTCCTACCTCGGCCACTGTCTCCCGCGTATCTCTCTTAGATTCGCGCCAAGGCTCTCCTTTTATCGACGTTTTGGGAGCCAACCTTTCACGGGTCTTGCCGCCAAGATATTGCCCCATCGCTGCGTCGCGTCAATAGCCGCTGCTTACCAAATAGCTGTATTATGTACGAAAGCGCCCTCTATTAAGATACATGGCCGTAGTGCAGTGGTTCGGCACAGACATGTTATGTGAAGTGAATCAAGTGATGCGATAGGCATCACATTCTATAGTTATGTGAAACGAATAATTATTTGAAGTGATTACGATAATTATGTGATGCTTGTGAAGTAATAATATGAGAATGTGAAGTGATGTGATATAAGTTTATGCGATATGATAATTATGCCTATGTGATGCATGTGTTGTGATATAATTATACGTGGTGACTGTGAATTTCAGTATGTGAATTAATGCACGTTTTCGGAAAAGAGAGACACCTAAAGTGCCTCTAATTTGTATCATCTTTCATACTCTAAGCAATAAAATACCGTAACTACATGTACGTACGCCTCTGGCTGGACTGATGTGAAACGAAACATGCACAAATGGAAGCTGGATGAATGAAAATGAATGGTACAATCCAGCTTCTAGCTAAACGTAATTATTTTAATCAATTCAGCTACCATTAATACCGCGATCTTATCAGCTATCGACCAGACAACGTGCAATCTTCGGACTGCCGAACCTTTTGGCAATCGAACCGTCTGACTTTAGATACATTATAAACACAGAACCCTAACAGTTTGCCGACGATCTGGAACAGCTTTCAATACCTTTTGTTTTATACTCATTTAAAGAGAAAAATTATAAAGACGCAGCTGAGGAACAACGTCGGTTCAAAATCTTCGCAGTGAACATGGCAGCAGTTGAAGCTCACAACCTTCTGTTCCAAAAAAAGCTGTCGAGTTTTGAAATGGGGATGAATCCATATTCTGACATGGTACGACATCATAAATTATGACATCAATTTCAGGAACATGTATGGGACTAGAATATTATTTAAGAATTATATAAAAACGTCTATTTAACGTTATCCATCCGTCGTGGAAATCGGCGATGCGCTTCTTGACGATCGACATACGATAGCGGAATATTTTTGTTATCATCATCATCATAATCATAATCATCATCATCATCATCATCATTTTTGTTGTTGACGTCGTCGTCATCGCCATTGTCGTCATAATAATAATAATAATTATTATTTTTATTATTGCTATTCTTATTATTGTCATTGTCATCATTTCCATCATCATCATCATCATTATTTCAATTCCATATATTTTTCTATTCCGATTTGTTTTTGTTGATGTTACTACATGTTCTACTATTAGGCCTATCAAGTTTTATTTTCTCATCATCCTTAGCCAACTTTTGCTAACAGGAACCATCAGAAATTGTAGGATCTATGACTGGCTACAAACCTCGAAATCCATCCAATAAGCCGCATGCCTTCTATAGCCGTAGGACTCGGCCTAAAGACCGCGCCTCAGTTCGAAATAAAGTCGGCGCCTCAGTTCCATATACAGTCGGCCCCTCAGTTCCAAATAAAGTCGACTGGAGAGACAAAGGTTGCGTTACCCCAGTCAAAAATCAGGTATGCTCTTTAAAATGGATTCTGAGCAATAAGGTAATTATCCAATCGTCCGTTTTGTTAGTTGAGTTGAAAGTGTTTTACATCGAAAGTCTTCTGCTGCCGTGGGTCATAAAGGCAACTGGTAGTAGTATTAGGCCTACCTATCAAAATATCGCAAATTATTTACACAAGCATCTGAAGGAAACTGTAAGATATGACCGCACCACGTCTGTCTTCTGAATTTGCATTTTCGGCTCTTATACCATAATTGCCTTTCACCCAGCATGACCTCCTGGTTCATGCTACTCTACCAATCACCTCTAGGGCTTAGCCTACCATTCGAAACTTATGTCTCACCTTTTCAGACGCTCTCATCCAGACGTCCACCTTCAAATCCTCGACAAAAAGGACACCCAATAAAACAACTACACTGCTACACAGCTCCTTCTATACTCTGGAAACTGGACTCTGACCTCCCTCGGACTACCCTTTGTAGCGATGTTCCTATTAAAACCCACATTTCTTATGTATTATTAACATTATAATATGCAGTCAATGTTAATTAGTTTAAATTAATTCAGAGTTAATTAATGCCAGCCTATAAATATAATGTAAAGGCGCTATAAGATTAAATTAGAGCCCTTAGTAACAGTGTTGTTGGGGAGAACTGGTCGTCGGAAATTTGACATTCAGGAGGCAATGTTAAAAGGTCTGATTTTGGCCATCGGTCGTCTGCTGGGGACTGTACGGCGAAAATGCTTCATCCGGGCTGCGTGAGTTTGCAATAAAATGTTCAGTATTGCTGGTGCTGAGAAAAAGTCAACACGTGATTCTCAAGTTGCGAACTCTCAAAGAAGTTTTAGGAGTTCGGACAGTTATTTGACCCTGGTTCGTCTAGAACTGCTGAGGGGTGCGAATGGTGTAGTGGTGAACAGTACTGTGATCGTCGAGTAATGATGGATGTATTCTCCGTGTGTAATCAGGAGTTATTTTCGTTCTCGAACTATCGGTCATGAGCGGTGGAATGCAGAAACTCTTTTCACGTTAATATAGATGGACTGAGAGATTAATATCAGCATCTATAGTGTGTCTCTTCTGACATACTTGTCAACGGAATCGAGGCTACGCAAGTGTCACATTAAGTCCGATTCATCATTCGGACGTGACGAGTGCGAGTGGAGTACGGCACAGAAGCATTTGAGGTGAAGAGGCTAGAGGCAACAATCATCTGAGAAGAAGCAATCGACAGAATTTATACAAAGAAAGAATCCAAATGAACACTACAGAAATCCACTGCCAGATCTGCTCCATTCCCGTGGGAGGTAGATATCTGACTTAAGAAGCGCTATTAGCTAATCTAGGCTGGCTAGGTAGTCATAAGTTAGATTAGTTCATAGTCAATCTATATCTTAGAATTCTATTTAAATATTTTGCTGATTTTGACTGTTTTTGCAATATAATTGACGATGAAAGTTTGCAGTAGTTATTGATTAATTAATACTCAATTGAACTCATGAATATGTATATGAAGAGGCGTAATGGCCAAACCAAGGCAGAATAAGTTGAACTGTGTATATGCATCGTTACACCTGAAATTGGGATGCTCGTCCGTAGGATAAGCATTTGCTAAATTAATTACTATTATTGATTAGCAGAAGGACAACTCTAGACTTAAAAAAACACGAGCTAGATAGAGATATTACATTACATTGCATTGTGGGACGAGAGTATAACTGATTAATTATTCAATAGATACGTCACGAGTGACGTTAGTGAATTTTGTGTATATAGAGATTTATATAGCGCTGATTGTTTTCCACGATGGATGCGGATTAAATTAATTCAGATGGCTGACGAGAAAGAAATAAGATTAAGAGAACTTCAGATGAGGGAACAATTTGAAGATACGCGTCATGAGAGAAGAATCAGACATAAAAGTCAGAGGAGCAATGTTGCTAGTACAAGTGCTAAGCACATTAAGTTACCAGTGTTTCGGGAAGGTATAGATTGTTTGGATTCGTATCTTAATCGGTACGAGCGGATGTGCACATCATATGAGGTTCCTGAGAACATGTGGGCTATTACATTAGCCAGATTCCTAGATGGAAAAGCCTTGGAAGTACATAGTCGTATGCCAGTCAGGGACTCAGAAGACTATCCAAAGTTAAAGGAAGAATTACTGAGGAGATTCAAGCCGACGGAAGGTGGATATAGAACCAAATTTTAGACAGCGGAAAGAGAGACAGGTGAAACTATGAAACAATACGTGGATCGTTTGAGGCGATACTTCCAATAGTGGCTCAAGATGGCTGGATTTGAGAACGATTATGAGGGAATAGAATCATTGGTCATCAGGGACCAGTTTTTCTTAAAATTAACGAATGAGCTACGTGTTCAACTTAAATTAAAAGGGAAACTGAGCCTGGATGAGATGGTGGAACAGGCCCAGAACTATATTGAGGCCCAAGAGATTGATGAACGCAGAGAGAGCACAAACAGTAAGAAAACCGACAATAATTCAAGAGACAGTCGGAGAGATTCGGAGAATAAATACAAGAATATGAATTTGACTGGGTCTGATAGAAGTGGAGAATATAAAGATGGAAATTACAAGAATCAATTTAAAACGGGGTGGAATTTCCAAGGAAGGAGAGAGGATCATAAGTGGAAGATGGGAGAGAACAAAGCTGACAGAGGTAATAGGATAGCCGTGCTGTGTGAAACAGAACCAGAAGAAGTGAACAGAGATGAAGCGATAGTATCGTTTTGTGAGTTGCATCCATCGTAGTCGTTTAAAATATTGTATTTAAAAAAGAATGTTCTGCGTTTAATGTAAAACACAAACCGTTATACAAACAATTATATAAAAAAAAATCCGATATGGATTGCAAGTTCTTCGAATCATCAGAAGACGTACCAGACCCGAGAGAGTTGAATCGTGAAAAGAAGAACCTGATGATTTTCGACGATTTACAGTTAGAAAAACAAATGCGAGACGTATTACATTGGAGGAAGGCATATCAACGTGGATTGCTTTTGCCTCGCTCATAACTATTTCAAATTGCCTAGACAGACGATCAGAGAGAATGCAAACTTTATCTTTATCATCGTTCTTTGCGTCAGTCACTTTGTAGGGACCTTGAGCAAGTCCTTCGCACACAATAGCTCTGCATTACAACTGCAATTGCGCCGGCGAGGCATGTCTGTGCACTTCTGAGTAGCAGATGTCGGAAGAAGAGTGGTATCAAGTTTCGGTAATTAAATAAAATATATTAATGCAGAAATCTTTGCATCAATACAGCTTCCATTTAACAATAATAGTTTTCACCTATCCAGCTTCTACTTCTACTTCAACATAATTATTTTTTATTTAAGCGAAATCTTTTCATTTTTCATCAATCCTGTTTCTAATTAAACATAATTTTCTCATCGACCCCGCTTCTGATTATGCACGATCATTTTTATCAATACGTTTCATCATAAGCAAGATTAACACTTTTGTGTCGTAAAATATTCCAAATGGCAAATCAGGTTATGCCTCGGTAGCGTCGGTAGTTGAAGAGGGAGTAGTTAAAAATATCATGTTTCATGCTTAAATGGAAGCCGGCTCCATGAAGATAATCATACTTAAATGGACGCTGGATTAATGAAAATACTCATGCCTAAATTGACGCTGGATTGACGAAAATAATTATGCCTAAATGGAAGCTGAATTTATGAAAAATAATGCCGTTTAATTGGAAGCGGGATTAATGGAAACATTGTGACTGAAAGGGTTCCACTACGAGTAGAATTCTTATATCCATCCCGCCTCTATTTAAGCATGATTCTCTTAATCATTCTAGTTCTCAGCATAGCATAATTATTTTCATCGATCATGCTTTATATTAGGCGCCTACATTATATAATTTATTGTATAAGACATCTGCGCCAAAACGTCCTGCATACATGCATACACACGTGTCTGAATTTGAATCTAACTATCTAAAATTCATTAATGCATTAATTTAATTAAGACATTAGCACATACATGAATGCTTTATAGGCTACATACTGTAGACCTATCTACATTACACGCTATGCATATAAGCAGACAAACATAGAGCATGGATTCCATACAGGTCTATGAAGACATATCTATAAACCTATCAATTCATTCAAACTTTTTCCATAATTGAATGGTTGAGTTTTAACATTGAGTTCCATGATCATCTCTAATCATGACATCTACATTTATCTCATAATTAATTCTACGTTTGTCAATAGAAAACTTCAGGTAGAAAATGTGACGCCTGCTGGGCCTTCGCTGCTGTAAGTAGCTAAAATATTATTCAGAATATAATCTTTGTGTTGTGTCACAGCATACATACTGAAAGTCAGTAAATTCGTGTTCACCCATCCATTTTTCCACCTACCTACCAACAAACCCATTCATCCAACCCAATATCCATCCATCCGTACGTCCATCCATGCAATTCGCTTTTCTGTTCTTTTATGACTATCCACTAATCAAGACTTCTTGCTGTCCAGAACCTCTATCTTCAACTGGCTCACGACAAATTATTGTTCTCGGACAAAATGTTATTATTCGCTTCATATCTATTAAAATATAAGTTGCATTGATGATAATGATGCCAGCTAATCCAACTTCTATTTCAGCAAGAATTATTTTAATAACAAAAACTTCTATTTAGACAAGAATTTTTTTCTGTAATTCAACTTAAATTTTAGTAATTAATCATTATTTTCATCAATAAGTCAGTTAGTTGGAATGAATTATTGCACTGTTCGGCGCATACGATTAAGTGTATATTAATTTATGGAAAAATAAATTTGGAATGTAAAAATATGTAAATGATTTGAAGAGTCAAATTAATACTGCTATTGATGTAAGTTTTTCTGATTGCCAGTGTCATCCATATATCATGTATGGACCGTATACATGATTGTATAGCCGTCAGAACGCGTGTGATATTCCTATAGAATCGGAAATACTTCTTTCTTGGCAGCTTACATGAACAGCATAATGATCACAATGTCCATGCAGTGGCATAGTAATGCGGTTCCACGACATAGTGGTTTTCATCTATGCCTTATGCTTAATAGGATGATTTGACCAACTTTTATTCTGATTTAGTGCCAAGTGTGAATATGACTTTCAACTGCTGGACATAATATTTTAATTGGCTTGTTTTGCAATGTCCTCTCAGATTGGTACTTTGGAAGGACAGCACTGTCGTAAAACAGGGAAACTGGTGTCGCTCAGCGAACAACAACTTGTGGACTGTTGCAAAGCAAATAAAGGTTGCGACGGTGGTACTAGGTCTAAAGCGTTATTCTACATTGCTCAGAATAAAGGCGTTGACACAGACAAGTCTTATCCGTATGAAGCAAAAGTAAGCGATACAGTCTTTCCCGTCCTTCATAAGACATTTCACGCCAATATCCTCCGGTTCATATATTGACGCTATCTCCTCGTCTTCATCCATCCAGGTTCACAGACAAGAGGAAGTAGAAGAAGAAGAAGAAGAAGAAGAAGAAGAAGAAGAAGAAGAAGAAGAAGAAGAAGAAGAAGAAGAAAAAGAAGAAGAAGAAGGAGGAGAAGCAGAAGGAGAAGGAGAAGAAGTAGATTATAGACGAAGAAGGAGAAGAAGAAGAAATTAGAGTAAGTAAGTAAGTATGTACTTTATTGAACCGCTTGCAAACGCACTGCGGGCACATTATAATATGTACATTATGATTATAATCACTCATGAATTTCTGAAAAAACCAAAGGTCGCAGATTTATTACAAGGGTGTGAGTTAGATGAGGAGGCAAAGCTGGGACATGCTACCGTTACCATACGTAGCCAATAATATTCGAAATTCTTTTAACATATTTATGGAGAAAGTAAGTTTAGGCAAAAATATATGGAATAAACGAAGGGTCTCTTCCCTGGTAAGTCATCTCAAATCAATATAACGATCAGATATGGCGGTTTGACTGTACCGCGTTTTATGATATTATAGTTTGACGGTAAATAATATTAGTAAAATTAGCACAAAAGGAGGGTCGGATTGGATCGGGTCGTGTACGCAACGGGTCAGGCCTGGGCGGGTGAGATATTTGGCTTTAGAAGTCGGGTCGAGTTGGGTCGGGTCCATTTTTAATGGGTCGGGTTGGGTCGGGTCATGTCGCTGAAAGAGTACGTGGCGTTTATGATCAGCCGAAAAACAGTGAAGCACAACAGTTTATTAGAAAATTGGACCAATGGACACATCTGGAAGAAATTGCTTGCATACTACTTTAATTAATTCAAATAAAATTTATGTTTGTCTTCTACCAATTGATGAACGACGCCAAACTATGCATCTAGAGAAGCGTTTGTCTCTGATCTATTCATCATTCCATCTATCAATTAACATATATAATTCAATCATTTAGTGCTTTTTTTCGTGAAAAAAGGTTTCGGAACGCATCTGAATTGTCGAATAAAATGATAGCAAAATTAGCTACCAAATACATTACAGTTTATAGAGCATATTGATTACAATCTATAAACCTACACTTTCATATTTTAGAATGTAAATAATTGAGATAGTAAAGTTATAGGTCTAGTCTATATATAATCTCAGAGTTTATGCCAATTTTCGTACAAATGTTTCCAGTGACAATTTTCTCACGCGTCAAATACTTTAGAATAATTAATCTTCTCAAGGGTTTCCTTTTTAGCTTCCGCAACCGTCTTTAATGTAGTTTCATGTTCAGCAGATTCATGATTGTGATCAAATATTCTCTTTCACACCGACGTCAGCTGTTGCCTTATCTTCGCCATTGTTTAATAGGCTATGATATTTCATTATATTTTTTGCCCATTCAATAGATGGGCCCTATTTTTATTCCCATTTTGGCTTTTACGATAAGTGTTCCCACTTTTCGGTAGGTTATGCGGCCAAGCTTCTTTTATCGAACGCAGAGCCACTCACTTTTTGAACATGAATCAGTTTTTTTGCTATAATCTCAAGCAACTGGTCCAGTCATCACTATGTGCTCGTCTACATGAGGTAAATCCGACGCTGTAATTTCGATTTCTTCTGTTTCTTCTGTGCTTGGTCTGACGTTTTTCTTGACCGGAAAGCCAGATGAAAAGAGGCTGGTGACGCTTTTCTTTTTCAAATTTGTGTTAACTTTTTAGATAGCTTATTTATTTTATAAAATATTTTTATTATTTTCAGATAAAAATATTATTTATTAATCTACAACCCCGATGACAGGAAACGATATTAATGGCGTAATATTTACAGTGGCGCGTTTTAAATAATACCACAGAAGAAGCACATACCGAGTCCTAGTTCGCTTGTTCACTGGCTTAGAATTTAAAAGTGCGTAGTACATAACAGTCCAGACAGTCATAAATATTAAGCCAACAACAAAACCTATAGCTTAAAATTAGTTAAAAGCAGCATTGACTACAAATTGTTCGGAACAACTATTATTTTTATTTTGTATTGATTTTTGTATTGATTTTTATTGATTGAAAAAAGATGCCGGAACGCCGTTCCGGCGCGTTCCGCCAGAAAAAAGCACTGGATAAAGTCGTCGAAATTAGTCATGTTTCTTGCGAATATCAATTTCAAACTTATAAGCACTTATTTCAGCGTTACAAATATAATTATATTGAAAAGCAACTGTAAGAAATACTTCAAAACGTTCCTTGTGAAAATGACTTGTCACAGAAAGGATTGTGCAGATACAACGCCTCGACGATTGGAGCAACTTGCAAGGATAAAGGTTATAAGAGGATTGGTCAATCTGAATCAGAACTAAAGAACGCCGTTGCTAGAGTTGGACCAATATCGGTGGGCGTTGATGGCAGTCTCACATCTTTCCATCAGTACAACAATGGTTAGTGAAGCAGATTCCAAAAAAATCGATCACGGACCAAATGGTTCATGAACAAAGGGTTCACGCCCAAGAAAATCTTTTGCTCCAGTTGTATTCGGTGATTTATGATAATAATGCTTGCAATCAAACTTATAATTCAGCAAGAATTATTCTGACCAATCCAGCGTCTATTTGAGGAATAATCTTTTTTCATAAACGAACTTCAATTTCAGCAACCTTATTCTCATTTATATATTAATCATCTATCTAGGAAGAATTTCTATCATGAATCTAACTTTAATTAGGCCGATAATAATCCACTGGAGATGGTGTGGGATCGCCTGTGAATGGTCCTCTGCAGCTGATTTTCTTACTTTCTCGCCCAAAATGCCCTTCTATACATTTTGTTTCTCGCCTACGTATTTGTCTTTCATTCCTTGCCGCTTCCTTGTTTATATCGTAGTTCATCCCTTGCTTAACCAATTACTTGTCTTACTTATAAGCCATAAGCCAACTTATCTGAGTTACCTCCAATAAATATTTATCTGATAACCAACGACACTGACTATTCTAGCAAGCTATGCGCATTCTTACCTAATTGCGATCCTTCGTATTGGCAATCGTAATCTTAAAACTCCAAAATCGCCACTCGAAAGCCAATTGTTGGGCACCAGCCTATTCACAAGCGCTGCGTCGACTAAGAGGGTTGTCCAACAATACAAAGACACTCTTATTTTGCCTGTTTTCTTGCCAATTGGAAATTGCATGTACAACGGACCTTCATTGTTTAATCGAAGTTCACAATACGCTGTTAACCAAAACTAGCACCATTATCCGCCACCTAACGAATTGATTTGACGTTCTTAGGTTTTTTTTATAGATTCACTTTTAACAATTTGCTGTTTACAATCTTAACAATTTCATGTGCATAGCTTTAAACGATCTAAAGTTCAATTCTGTGTGCTTTGATTCTGGTTTAAATTAAAATTAATTCACTCGAAATAATCATTTTGGTAGGTAATATCATGATGTTTGATTTCATTTTCTATAGTATGTGTAAATAGTTTATGTTTGCTTAAATACCCAATTGCAGTTGTAGTACGCACTCTGTATACATCATACGCTATTAAATAGGTAAAGTTGCACCGCGAAGTTATCGATAAATACCTGATAGTGCAATATTAAACCAATCCATTTTGTGTGATACCGTAATGCCCATTTCTAGTGCAAAACAGGAGGGAAACTAAAATGGTGCTTTTAAATAGGATGTAAGTCACCACCATGTATCATCATGCTGTATTAGTAGACCTACATGTAGATACATGATGACAATTGTCGACTACCCAATTAGTTACCATAATTAATACAAGTGAATTTAGCGCCATTAAAAGTACGATTATTAAGATGCGGAGGAGCTCCGTACATCCGGACGAGATAGTACACAATTTTAAGATGGCTTTTGTTACATTGCTAATTGGGCGTATGATGATTTTTACTGCAATTGTTGAATTGAATAAAGGCAATTATCAGCTGAATCACTACTATTAAAGTGCGAACTAACGTCGTATTGTTATAAAAGTGTCAAATTGTGCAATACAATTATGACGATTATATGTCTTTTAATGTGCTTATAGGCTGGGGTGGGGTAGGGGGGTTGGTAGCATATTTGTTATATATTATAGGGGTGGGGGGTCACAGCTGCTGTTATATAACGTTATTAGGGGTAGGGGTGGGTCAGAAATTGGGATTTTATGCGTTATATAATATGTGAACGGCCCCTAAGGTTGTTTTGATTTAGGCATTTACGATGATCCGAAATGCAACAATACAAAGATCGACCACTCTGTCTTGGTTGTCGGATATGGAGTAGACGAGGCAGGAAAGGAATACTGGATTGTAAAGAACAGGTGAATGGAGATAAATTGCATTGTTTATTATTCAAAGAATGATGAAAAGCGCATACTCCAGTTTGAATCTACATCAAAGTCATAATCATCGTCGTTTTTGTAATTACCTTCAATTTCGTCATCATCATCATCATCTACGCGATTATCGTAGTCATCATCACAATTATTGTAATGAGTTCAGCAAGTAAGTTAATGGTCAGTCTGTGTACCTTCCGCACCCCTTATGTTCCTGTTAAATGTTGGATTCTTCATTCATTCAAGGTTCCATGCTGGGTACACTCTATATCATGCTCACTGCTGATATCCCTCTCCATCGTCTGTGTTCATTGCGAAGATTTGTGTATTTACACATTTGTAAAGCGCCTCTGGCCTGGCAAGGTGAACAGTTCAGAAGCGCTACCAGTGCGTAAGAGGAAGCAGGGTTTGAGAATATCGATAGAAAATACAAGTAGATTTGCTGAGCAAACAGATGGAAAAGGTGCATTCCAGAGACAGGGACCGATTGCCGCAAGGGATAGAGCCACAGCAGTTCTAGCCAGTGGGGGCAAAAACTCTCTGAAGACTAGGGGGTTTGGGAAGTGTCGTAAGCTCCCCAGCGTCGTCTTGGGCGAATCCCCAGGAGCTTGCGAATATTTGCGCATTTGGTGCCAAATGGAGTGCATTATTCCGAAATAATGGTACCTAAATCGTCTCTAATATTTGTGACAAATTTGCCTAAATGATACGCGAGGAAGCTCAGAATTTAGACGTTAGAAAGCGTTTGGGCGTTCGCAGTCGAAACATACAAAATTGAATGTATTTCTAGACTTCAACTGCAAGCCATAGTCAGATTTTGAAATGAATATGAAGTTAAGTTTTAGAGTAAAAGCACAGTGGTGTATACAGAGCATGGAGGTTGGGGGCTAAAAGCGCCTAACGATAAGAGGCACGGGGAGCGTAGTGAGCCTGCCTTTTTTATCAGGGTATAGAGCGGAGCCTCAGAAGTCCTATGCAATTTTAAGCATTTGATGCCAAATGAAGCACATTTTAGGCTCTTGTTCACCTCAAATTTTTCAAATATAATTTCGAAATAAAAGAACTTAAAGCATCTCGTTTTGTGACAAAGTTTGGTTATGTTTTATTCAAAGGACATTTATTGTGAAATGTGAGATTAATAATCTCATAGAGTAAATCCCAGTGGCGTAGCGAGGGGTGGCGAGTGGGGCCAACCGCCCCAGGCGGCACTTGTCCTAGAGGCGGCATTTTTGTAAAAAAATAAAATAAATATTGTTGCATTGGTTGCATAATTTGTATTTTCCTAGATTCTTGTAGCTCTTGCTTAAACCTGACACAATGCTTTTTAGCTTTTACTCGACTTAAGACTAACATGCACGATATACCAAAGTGCCGTCAACATGATCGAATGGTACCTAGTGCTTTATACATCAGGGCGGTCCTCGGGTATTTTGACGCCCTTGGGAGTCATCTATATAATATCGCCCCCACCACCGTTGCATAAACAGTAAGATGTGAGAAGATATAGGGTCAAGCACGGGGCACATAAAAATGGTTTTGTTCTCAGATTTATAGACGATCCTGGCAAAGAAAAAATGAATAGGCGAAGCGCGGGAAATTCAATTAAATATCGTTGTTGGAATTGGAATTAGCCTAAAACTACTTTTTAATAACTAATTTATGATTTTCTTTTTGTATCATCATAAAATTTTATTCCTGAAGACATAACTGTATTATCTCTCAAATTTGGCGCCCATAAAATTTGGCGCCCTGGGCAGCTTCCTATGTCGGAAATAGACATGGAGCAAAAGAGAGTTTAGACATTATTATTAATACTAAATTGATTTCATTCGATATTTACGAAAGTAATGGCGGAATTAAATTAAATAGCGTCCTCTTTCGATTAATATGATACAAACTTGCAACCAACAAGATAATCTGCACTGTTTTTTTATATTTATTTTTTTAATCTAAAATTTGATTTCAACTTACCGGCCAAATATGTTTACACTAACTTTAGTTAAGTCCGTATACAACTAAAAACATATTCAATTATTTTGCGTTTTTTTACTTTTGTACATTTAATAGATTGTATTGACTGCGTTTGGTCGCGGAAATATCCAGGAATTAAGGACTTCTCAGTACCAATTGTGCCTGCAGCCTATATCCATGCTGTTTAATATTTTAATTTAGTGGGAATGAAAGTATGAAGCCGTACCGTATCCGTAATCTGCATAATAAATAACCAGTTACTAGTATATTCTAAGTACAAATGCCCTGGTAAAATATCTCTGCCACTTGTCAGTTGTCACCAGCCGCCAGACTTACCATGGTACCAGGCTCCCAGCGTGATTAACTGATATTATTTAGGACTTTCTTTCAATATGTGGGATAAATAATAAATTCTTACTGTTAAGTTTTGATTTTATGTGAACTTTATAATTTTAGATCTAGCCTGCAAGACGCTTAGTAACTTTATTGTGAGGCTTTGCTTTATAGATGATTTCTTTCTTAATTAATGCTATCATCTTCTATTTTCTTATATTTATATCAAATAACAGCGCATTTTTAATTAGTCAAACACTTTTAGTTCTGACAGCGCAATGTGCATGCTATTGCTGATGCTGTTACTAACTGTATATAGCCTATAATGAATTGAATACTGAATAGAATAATCATAATGTATCTAATGAAAACACTCAAAACAGGCGTCTTATGCGAATCCTTCCTTTGTGCATATCCAGGGATATGCACAAGAATAAAGTGATGGAAATATAAGACAGGGGCGGTATTTTGTACCTTCGCCTCAGGCGGCAGTTTGCCTCGCTACGCCACTGCCCCCCAGATAAAAACTCCTCGGATTTGCACGAATTCCAAAACCCAGCCTGAGCCGAGATGGGGGTAGCTGCCCCTTGTCCCCACCCGTTGCGACGCTAATGGTTCTAGCACGAGGTACCATAATGTTCAAGATGTCCATCAACTTTATTTTTGATCGATTCATTGAGTCTCTCTCTTCAGAAATCTCTTACTGGATGTCCTCGAATCACAGACCTCTCAATTCAACGAATACTTAGTTGATCTGTGTTCGCATCCGCCATCATCTCCTTCAACTCAACTATGATATAGCTTCTAATCAGTTTTCATTGCTTACCCTTCGACTTTTGTTCGTGACGTGGATGTTACAATTCATAACAGTAATTTCACTGCTTTAATTATGTCTATACAACTCCGCATTCACTTCGCTGCTCATAGTCAACATCCATTCAATCTTACTTCATGTCCAAATCCTTGTATGAGTTTCATCGACGCCTACAGTGTTATCCAATTCCCAAACTGATAAAATAACTATTTAAGTCAATTTCATGTGAAGTCATTCCACGTTTCTTTGTAAATATTTTGTTTGCAGCTGGGGAACTCAATGGGGAAAGGATGGCTATATCCATATGTCGAGAAACAAAGGGAACCATTGTGGGATCTCTAACAAAGCTTACTATGCTGATGTCTGAAGACTTTGTATTATGCAAAATACTATGCCGAGTTTTGAGTTGGAAACAACTAAGAGATAGTAAAGCTACATCAGAAATACCAGCTACTTTGCGCTATTGACAATGGTGCATGTTTAAAATAATGTCGAATAACTTTATCTTGAAATTAGGGCCTATATAATTTTGTAGGGGTAAACTTATCAAAGCACAACGATTGACTTCGCATATTTCTTGATAAACCATATAAATTTCAGACGAGTTATCATGGAACCTACATTCTCTCATCAACTCGGTCTCCATTTAAGCAAAATATTTTCATATATTCAACCTTCAGTTCTGCATAATTCTTTTCATCAATTCAGCGTTTATATATGCATGATAATTTTGAACAACAAAAATAATCTCGAGCCATAGAAATTGTATTGAAGATAGTAATGCTTCTGATCCAACTTCTATTTCAGCATAAATTATTTTAATCAATCGGACTTCTATTTAAGGGGCAATTAACATATTCTATAACACAAAAAATCCCAATTTTTGGCCCACCTCCTAACCCAAATAACGTTATACAACAGCAGCTATGAACCCCACTCCTCTATTAAATAACAGATATGCTACATGTACCTACCCTCCTACCCCACCCCAGTCTATGAGCACATTAAAAGACATACAATCTACATAATTGTATTGCAAAATATGAAACTTTTATAACAATATAATGTTAGTTAGCACTTTAATAGTAGTGATTCAGCTGATAATTGCCTTTATCCATTTCAAGAACTGCAGTAAAAATCATCATGCATCCAATTAGCTATGCAACCACAGCCATCTTAAAATTGTGTACTCTTTCGTGCCAATGATGATTACACCAGATGTATGGAGCTCCTCTGCATCTTAATAATAGGACTTTTCATGACACTAAATTCACTTGTATTAATTACGGTAACTAATTGGGTGGTCGACGATTGTCACCATGTATCTACATATAATCCTACTAATACAGCATGATGATACATGGTGGTGACTTACATCCTATCTAAAAACACCCTTTTAGTCTCCCTCCTGTTTTGCACTAGAAATGAGCATTACATTATCACGCATAATGTATTGGTTTAATATTGCACTAGGCCTATCAGGTATTTATCGATATGTTTACGGTACAACTCTACATATTTAATAGCGTATGGTGTATACTACAACTGCAATTGGGTATTTAAGCAAACATAAACTACTTACACATACTATAGAAAACGAAATCAAACATCCTGATAATACCTACCAAAATGATTATTTCAAGTGGATTAATTTTAATTTACACCAGAATCAATAAAAAACACATAGAATTGAATTTGAGAGCGTCTAAAGCTGTGCACAGGAAATTGTTAAAAGTGGATTCACAAATAATAAGTAAGAACGTAAAATCAATTGATCAGGTGGCAGATATATGGTGATAGTTTTGGCTCACAACGTATTGTGAACTTCGATTAAACAGTGAATGTCCGTGGTACATGAAATTTCCAATTGGTAGGCAAACAGGCAAAATAGCATAAGCTGAAAAAAAGTCTGTTATATAACGAAACCTTCAACCCACCCCCTACCCTACACAATATAACGCTAACAAAATCGGAACCCAACCACCTACCCCTTAAGTGTTACATAATATGTGAACGGCCTCTAAGCATGAATTCTATTCCTTAGGCGATGATCTATTTTAACAAGCTTATTTTTATTTATGTAGACCCTTCTTCTATTTTGGAAGAGTCACCTTCATTAGTCCAGCCTCCATTTAGGGAATCATTGCCAGCACCATAATAAAAGTTACGCAACGAAGCCATTGTACATTCCTATTCGCCAGATGGGAGAACTGTCTGCTAACTTCGTCGCTTTTATATTAGACTAAGCGAATGTAATAAAACTATATTTTGTCCAAGTGTCAAAATACTATAATAATTCTTCCATGTTTGGTCGGTACAGCCAGTACACTTAATCATACAGCAGGTAGGCCTATGAGCAGGTGAGTTGACTACTTTTATGTCTTTTAATATCAACAATTGGGTCTACAGTTTATTTGCAGAATTGAATAATAATAATAATAATAATAATAATAATAATAATAATAATAATAATAATATTAATAATAATAATAATATTAATAATAATAATAATAATAATAATAATAATAATAATAATAATAATAATGATTATGATGATGATAATATTAATAGTATTAGGGCCTACAGAACCTAAATAACAACAGACCAATGATGATTTAAAATTCATGAAATTTAACAGTGGATGAGGTCTATTCAAATCACGTGAAATGTAGGTCATCTAATAACGCGCCTGACTGTCCATTGTCGCATGTTCTGTGTTATGAGTGAAGCGTTTCAAGTCCTTTAAAACTGATTTCACCGTGTTATAGGTCTATGCATTCATAATGCATTGAATCTTGCCTACACACACAGGAGAGAATAGCGTTGATGGCAACGTGGAATACTTTATTTCCATGCCTACTTGTATTCTTTTACGCTTGTGCAATACAAATGTTCAGAAGCCCACTTCTAAATAAGCCGAGAAGCATTAATTAATTAAGAGCCATATGTATAGACTGGAAGAGATGGGCTTTCAGTGTCAACATCAGGGAACTAGAGGGGCCTAGATGGAAGGACTAGCAACAGGCGAAGACAAGGTGTGTTCCAGCAACTGTACACTTTACAGCTGGTCGAACCCTTAACAGAGTTACAAGTAACATATATGACCATTGAAGACAAGCAAGAAGGCAAATGTTCTGTGCGTAGGCCTACATTGAACATTAGAATTGCCAGCTGTGTGACTGCAAGGAATGTTGCTTAAATGGAAGCTGGATCAATGAAATGTGATGCATAATTAGAAGCGAATGAGCGAATGCCGTAACGATGGAACTGAAACCGATTAAATGAAGGTCGTGCACGCATAAACTGGGTCGATGAAAAGAAATATACCCAAATGGAAGCCGGATCCATGATAAGGAACACTTGCTTAAGTTTAAGCTGGATTTATAAAATGAATTATGTTGTTTTGGGAAAGCTCTGCGTTTTTCTTGAGTACATTGCTTGCAGTAATGTTAATACTAATAAAATAGGCCCTATGCTATCTATTTTTCAAATTTCATAAGAATAAAAATGCGCTGAAATCCGATTTTACCTTACATTCAGTGACTTAATATCGTGTTTAAATATCGTGATGTAAGTACAAGTTTTTAATTGTTTTCAATTATTGCGCTGGACTTTTTAAAGAATTCTCTTTCTACAGACAGGAACCAGCAGATCAGCCACTTTAGCATAATTCATGCAGAATAATCGGTTCTGTGTCTATAGTCCGAAGGTCCGATTGTCCGACTGTTCGACAGTTCGAAGATTGCATGGTGTCCGGTCGATAAGTGATAATATTGCGGTTTTGATGGTTGCTGGATTGATGTAAAGAATTATGTTTGGCTGGAAGCTGGATTGCACCATTCTTTTCATATATCTAGCTTCCATTTAGACAGGATTCTTTTCACATCAATCAATGAAACAGCAAATACAACTGCAACAAAATCTTTCCCAACTACGATGTAATTTAGGTATGGCAGGTTTGCAATGCGATGAAGCATGAACTAATATTACCACATGTAGGCCTATATAGGCCAACTGCGGAAGTGACCTTTCTTGTGATATGACATTAGGCCTATTATCATAGGAATTTTATTCTCATAATTTATTGTTCAAATCATAACCTTATTCAAGCTAGGTGCTATTAAATAAAATAATTGTTTAGTTATCTCTGGATGTCTTATTGTAACGAAATTGCAAAGAATTGGGATATAATTAAGAAGGACGCTTTATTAGTTAGAAAACTCTATATACATGTACCTAGTGTTGAAATGTTTCAAAATACAGTCAATCACCCACTTTACAAAATAAAGTTAATATTACTGTAATAACTTTGTGCGATAATTAGTAGCACTTCAAACAACCACTAAAAACAATTATTGTTTGGGTTAGTGTTTCCTATTCTCATGGATTAAGCATTTGACGATTGTCGCTCGTAGGCCTACTGATCTGCAGTTAATATTGAGTTCTTCGTAGGTGGATTCCCAACGAATGATACACCGTCCCAACGTCACTCCATTTATTTATCTGCAGTGTCATTGAAGTTTTCGTGTTCTGGTCTGATGAAGAAAACATGTCCTCAAAATAATAATTATCATGAAGCACATTCATTTCATGCAAATGAACATAGGCCTAATTGAGTTTATTTAACACACAAAATCAAGTTTAAGCCTATCTTGAAATATCTTTTTTCAAAACAGCTATTTAGGCCTATATAACGTTACTCTCACTTTTTGATTGGTTCTGCCAATTGGTGAACAGGATAATTATCAGATGGCTATAAGCGCCAATTCGAGCAAGACTCCGACAATAATTGCTGCGAGTTTTGCTGCTTCATATTTCGCTGCAACAAAATACCATCGAGAATAAACGAAAAACTGAAACAAGGGAAACAGATTGGTGGATTAATTGACATAAAAGCTCATCTGCTCAATTTTCAATGATAATTGTGACTTTATCTAAAATCAAATAATAGCATATTCACTCCGTGTTGTGAAACTGAAATTAGTTCAGATGCAGGGCTATACCGTGATCGGCGCCTTACATTGCTGCCGTACAGTTAGATTCAACTCCTGTATTAACATGTCAAATGTCGTTCATACATGTAGTGTAGGGTTCAATTCGTAAGCATAAATTGAACGAAGATCGTTATTATACACATGTAAATATGTTATCAAAGAAAAATGCAGGCTACATGTATGCTGGCTCTGAATGTTGCAGTATTTTCTTCATTCAACGTCTCTGGCTCGGTGTTCTGAAGTATAGGCTGCCTAGGTTAGGAGTATACTTCAGTGTCAAAATGCATCTGCCTGAAAAATCACCGCACAGGTCTTTAACTCAAAACTGAAAACAGTGAACACTGGTGTTTTTCAAAATCCTATCCTGATTTCTACTCTTCGCCAACCCACCCTCGCTATTTCAATCCCAAAAGTATCCACCTTAGCCGCCTACCTGCTTGACTCTCCGGATTTTGACAATTTTCAAGCAATCCTCTAAACATTATATTTATATATATAACAAGATCACAAAGCAAAATGTACCTTTTCCGTCAGATTTCGAGGGTGTGTACCACTCCATAGTTGTCAGTGTACTTGACACTAAATATAAAGTCGTATGGTATATTATACATGTTTAACTGATAATAATTCACACACACAAAATGGAACGCGTTGAACGTGGATTGCGGCCGTTCGTAACGTTCCAGACGAATAGCGTGGGTTTTGCTTCGGCGCTAGAAATGCGGCTGGTTAATAATAATAATAATAATAATAATAATATTAATAATAATAATAATAATAGTATTGATGATGATGATGATGATAATGATGATGATGACGACGACGACGACGACGATGATGATGATGATGCTGTTGTTCTTGTTCTTGTTGCCCTTGTAGCGTTGCCGCTACATGGGAGCTTTACAACAACGAATGTCAATCAGCCAAATTCAAAGTCAAAATCAACCATAGGGGCCTAATATGACAGTAACTACACTACATCAGTTCATCAGGGATATGTCTTCTTAATTAAACAGGTATTATTTTAGTCGTAACCTAAAAATTTGAATCGTTGCGCACCTCAGGCGGTAGGTTATCCCAGCAACGCGGATCAGCAACAGAGATCGCCAAATTTGATGTTAGTTCTAGGGACAGAGAGATCTGAACGCACAGCTTCATGCAAGAAAAAACAGTCAATCTGTGACCCTTATCTGTCCCAGATTCTTTTATCATCCCTCGATGCCCCCTCTTACCATCTGGCAGCCAGACTCGTACCTCAATCGGACAGCCCTTTTGCCCGAAACCATTACTTGACGCGGAGCTCGATAATTAACTTTTCCTTGCGCATACTTCAAGTGGCACTTAAGAAGTTTGGAGTTCATGATAATGCTTACGATTAGACATAAACTTATTAGCCCTTATACTTTTTATCATTTTGAAAGGGGTGCCCTGAAAAATAAGCTCAAGGACGACAAGGAGACTAACATCGGCAATACATGTTACTTCAACTGTCAAATAAATAATTGGAGCATTAAAATGACATCTTCTACATGTTTGATCATAGAAACACCATTTCGGGACGTTACACTGTCCCGGAACGTACCGGGACATTTTTATTAATTCTCAGACTGTCCGGGCCAATTCGGGACATGTGATAACCCTACTCATTCAGCTTCTACTTTGATGGATGAGTAATTGGTGCGAAGCCTGTTCGCTCAAAGATTCTGCCGCTGTCTGCAGATAATGTGCTCTTCTAGGTCTGTCTATCACTCTATCGCATACATGTTGACGTATACCTATGATGCTTAGTGATTTGACGTTGACGACCGGACTTCTATCATACATCTTCATAGGTGACAACTTCCGTTTTTGGAAAAGTCGGCATCCTTTTGCTTATGTTGTCACCAGTTACCTCTTCTCGTCACCTCATAGCATTTGATGTGATGGCAAGAATTTTAAGAGACAAGATTACACATGGACTAATCCAAGGCGGTTGCATTGTTTGTAGTTTACATTGTGCGAAGTCCACTTCAACAAGTCCAATATACATTAGCCCAGAAGTTTAGCAAGGGTCAATTCTCATCGCCAAATGCGGACATCATACAAATTAACCCGCGAAACGTTATTCCAACAAGAACTTAGTTGAGCCGAGTTCAACAGCAATAGAAAAAGTCGCTGGCAGGTATGTGCAATCGAACTTCACAACGTCTCCAGTTAGTGGGTAGTTCGGAGTACCAGTAGCGTTCGTCAAGTCAAATGACCAAGAACGCTAATCTAAGACGGAGACCAATTGAGACCGTCCTTTAACACCAAGACCGACGCATTCGAGACCAAGACCGAGACCAAGACCGATGGTCAGAGCAAGACCAAGACCGCAGTTTTTCGGTCTCGAGACCGTCTCGAGACCACATCCCTGTATTTTATTAATGTAGCATAGGCCTACACGTGAAGAAATGGCAGATCATAGAATAATAAGATGAAATAGATATAGAAATCCGTCAACATCTGTTACTTACCGAATAGAGGGCTCCTGTTGCCGTGTAATTTATCTCCACCTTCTTAATAATAACAGTCAGATTTGAACTCATTTACCTGGTAATACATATTCTGGTGACAAATCTGTAAAGCAAGAACAAGAAGACAATTTTCAAAGCAATGCACGAAAGTGTAACCTAATAAGTAGTTATAAAAGAATCACGTTTCGAGAAGAACAACAGAGGTTCTGTGAATAAATGACTTTTATACCGAGCTCCCAAAAGCATTCAATGAGATCAATTATGCATCCAGTGCAGGCTATAGCAGTGGTTGGTAAATGTTTTGACGCAGGGACCAGCAGTGACTTTTTAATAATTGTTGCGGACCGCTAACACCAAACGCGAGAACACGTTGATGTCTGTAATGAAGTCAAACTTAACCCTCATTCGACCAACATATTTGCCGGACCCCAACAGCAAATGACACGTTTAGCTAATCTATTTTGTTTCAAGTTCAAGCTCTAACTGTTCATTGTTTACCTGGGCATTGCTCACCATCTAATGATGTGGTGACCGTGCCCTTGCTATATGGAATAGAGATTGCATTTGTGAACCATAATCATTTTCCGGATTTCGGGATTTTTCTGACCAAATCCGGAATTATTCCGGAATTCCGGAATTTTCGTTGTGAACGTATTGATCGACTCATTACTGTCAATTTCAAAAAAAATTCCAACAAATTAAAATACTAATTTTATGTCTCCTTAACTAGTCTATGACAAACAGTCCAAACTACACAAGGCCATGGAAGTAGCACCGACGGTATCACAAAGTTAATATTCAGTGACAATGGTCAAAGAAATAGTCATATAGATAGATAAATAGTTACAAACTTAAAGAACAGAGATATCTAATCCACGGTGTTAATGAATCCATAATGCATCAAGCATACTTCTGAAAAATTTATTGTTAACGCTGAGTCCAAAGTTTCTTCACCGAGACTGCATTGTTCGCAACTTGGAGCGGATAACCGATAACGCCGGCAGAAACGCCCGTTGAGCTTCAACACAGTCTATATGCTATAGGTGTTCAATCAAAAAGTAATGCCAACATATTGTTCATAATTAGCCTTTCTGTCATGGCGTTTGTATCTTTGTAGAGAGTTTGTAGTCATTTTGAGGGCTTTCTCCAGCGTTCCCGGGATGTTGGTAGAAATAGGCCTACAGAAAAATACTAGTCTTATTGCGCACAGTTCCGAAATTTGAGGGAGGCCTATGCAAAGTCATAGGCCTCCCTCAAATGAAATATATGGCTTAGCTACTATATTATATTCATATAATATAACAATTATGTAAATAAACTAAAGTTCTGCATCTTGTGTTTGTTCTGTGAATTATGATATTAATAATGATATTAACTGTTAATTAAACCAATAATTTCACTTCCGAAATTCCAGATTTCGTGTTTGAAAAATTCTGGAATTTCGGAATTTATAAAATACCGGAATTTCCGGAATTGCAATCTCTAAGTGTAGGCAATGGGACCAGCAATGACTTTTTAATAATTGCTACGGGCCACTAACACCAAACGTGAGAACATATTGATGTATGTAATGAAGTCGAACTTAAGTGGACAAACCAGCGCCGAAGGCATGAATCCCATCAAAATTAGGTAGCCTGATGCTGCGTTTCGTTTCGCTTTCTTTCTAAGAAACAAATTGGTTTATCTCTGTTTTAGGGTAAATCGACGGTTCTGTATCTATTTAGTCCGAAGGTTCGATCGTCCGAAAATTTCATATTGCTCGGTCGATTGGTGATAAGATTGCGGACTGCTGACTGTATCTGAGAATGTCATAAAAAGTGCTACAAATGCAAAGATTTCAAAAATCTGGATACACCAAACTCCAAGTTGTAATGAAACTGGAGCACAGAGGCTGATTAAGAAGAGCAGAATTCCTGAGCAGAGTACAGGAAGCTCTACGTCTCTTCCGAAACTGCCTCGTCTTTGACATGGAAAAATTCCATTCGAGGCAGCCATCACGTAGAGGAAGGTATCCTACTCTGGAAATTCTAGAAGCTGCACCGACAACCAGCGCGGCAAAAAAGTGTCCCCACCTATACATACCAGAAATGGGTTCTGTGTCTATAGTCCGAAGATTGCATGGTGTCCGGTCGACAGGTGAAAAGATTGCGATTATAATGGACGCGTTATTGATGAAAAGAATTTTTTGGCTAGAAGCTGAATTGCACCATTATTTTCATTTATCCAGCTTCCAGTTAAACATGATTCCTTTCAAAGCATTCCAGCTTCCAGTTTTACACAGTCCTTTCATCAATTTATCCAACTTCTAGTTAAATTAATGTGGGAGTATGGAATCTTCGGACTCTCGAACCCTCTGATTATCGCTCGGACACCCCAGAAATGTAATCAATATACCGTATCCATCATAGTTTAAAATTATGCCTCTTGCGTTTCCACTTTTCCAACAAGTAAGCCGCTTAGTTAGATTTTCAACTAGCCGAAAAAGTGCTAGAAGTAGCGGCCGAGGTTCAGCAGTCATACAACAGGAGACATGTCCAGCTAAAGCCCCTGTTCAAATTTCACGAAGCCCACACACACCATCCGCCACTCCGAGCGCCCGATTTCTGAGAACGTGATTCTACTTTCATTCGGCTTTTTAAGATAACTTTTGTTAAGATAATTTGTGCCTCCCCATTTTTTAAATTTCTGGGGGGCAAAATAAAAGAAATGGGGGCAACAAAATTTTGTGCGCTTCGCGCAATATATTTTAAATTATGCCCCCCACTATTCAAAACCTTATTACACCTCTGGTGCCCGGAACAGATTAGAAAAGTCAGTGTCAAAGAAGTAGGCCTACACATTTTGGGAAACAAACGATCCTCGCTTGAACGTAGAGTAGACATGTCGCTTATTGACAGGTGACCATGAGCAAATAAATCAATTGTATCAGAATTTTTTGGGAATTGGTACCCTTAGCCTATGTTTGTCTGTTGCTTTAGGTGGATGAATCGTCGTTGGATGAACCGTCCGTGGATGAACAGTCCACTAGATGAACAATCCGCATGATGACTCATCCGTGGATGAACAGTCCACTAGATGAACTGTCCGCAGGATGACTTATCCGTGGATGAACCGTCCGTGGATGAACAGTCCACTAGATGAACAATCCGCATGATGACTCATCCGTGGATGAACAGTCCACTAGATGAACAGTCCGCAGGATGACTCATCCGTGGATGAACCGTCCGGGATAAATCGTCCGTGGATGAAACGTCCGCATACCAGTTGTACGTATTATTTTTAATTATTTCTCAGCGCTCGTGAATAAGCTGGCGCCATGCGCTTAGCTTTAAAGTGGCGCATTAGAAATTTAGAGATTACGATTACTATTCTCAACAACGGCTTTAGGGTAATCCTGCATTTTAGATGCTCAAATTCTTTTCAAGCAATTTTTTCTCATCAATACGCTCCTATTAAAACGACATTCTTTGCCTCAATTCCGCTTCCATTGATACAGATTTTTTCATAAATCCCGCTTCTATTTAAGGCTCATTCTTCTAGTCAATTCAGATTTCATTTAAGCATATATTTTCTCATAAATACAGTTTCTAATGAAGTAGGCCTATGATAATTTTAATCAATTCAGCTTATACTCTCATATACGTGTAGACAAATTGTTTTCATCGATCCCGCTTCTACATTATAAACCTCTTAGCAATTTAAACATTTGTAATGACAGTTAACATTGTAAAGTAATTAAAATTCAGTTGAACAATACAAATAATTTGAGCACCTAAAATGCAGGATTGAAATTTCAGCTTTGAAATTTCACCGGCGTATAGACAGACAACACAGCCGCCAACTTGACTTAGGCCTATGTAAAAACTCTGACTTGTACAAACTAAGCGCATACCACAGCAGCACAAGAAGATCGGTAGAGATCGAGAGGTCGCTGTTATGGTGCATCCCTTAGCAGCACCACGACTTCACCAACAAATGGTTGCAGACATTGTTGGGGTTCCGTAGATAGGTGAGTTCTACGGACACGAATTCGGTGAAGCGGGATTAATGCACGTAAGCCTGCTTACCTCTGCAAATACTTGCTTATACAGCCGAGAACATAAATTATGTATACGGACATACGTAACATGTTATTCATGCTAACAGTACTCTTAGAGGGATATATAGTACCTCTCTCAATGACTTCACGTCGTAATTGTAAACTACAAACCAAGCGAAGGGCACCAACTTGTTGACATGCGCTGTGTCTAATTTGAGGATTGTTCAAAGGGTAGTCCAGAAGAGGTTCAGGTCCGGTTGTCAGAAGGATCAGAGTACCTGTTAAGGAGGGTGTCGCTTAGTATGATAGCGCGATGGCGATCTGCGCAAACGGCCTTCTGTTCATCGATTCCACTTCCATCGTAAGGGCATTTTTTCATCAATGCAACTTCTACTTAAGCATGATATTATATCGGTCCAGCTCCCATTTAAGAATAATTCCTTTATCAAGTGACATGTTGATGACTGTAATTATGTGATCTTGGTTCGATTTTAAATATGAAATTTCTTTATTTCCAGAGTTTGCTAAAAAAATTGCGTGTGCAACGAGTCAAAGTTACCGAAACAGTTTCAATGTGTTAACGATTTTTTTGAACTATTCAATATTCTGTGTCTTCTAGAAATAAATCTAAAGGCAAGTCGATGCCAGCATCCAGATGGGCTACATCTGTCATCTGTTGCAGTAGTCAAGCCAGTTTGGACAACAAGAGTTCATTATACAGAGGTTTCTATGAACTCGTATGGTAGCAAAGAACCAAGATGGAACGATAAGTTCATTACATGATCTTTAACTGAGTGTATTAATGTTCTGAAAGATTTCATTTGGAAAGGTGTCATTCTTTACCTGATACTCAATCTTATAAGCTCCAATAAATAGAAACTGTGTTCATATACTATGAAAAATATTCATGCAACAATTATAGCTTGGAGATATATTGAATGTGACTCTTGTATCAAGACCTGTGCACAAAATAAATGCCTCAGCTACCAGTATAAGAATAATTGCAATTTTTGTCACACAACATATGCAGAAAACTTTTATCTGAAAATGACACAAGGACTTCTTACAAAGAAAAGCTATCAAGGTGCAATTTATGAGAATGCTTTTGTAGAGTTATGATTGCAAAATTATGTGGAAACACATATCGTATAAAAGAAATGTGATTAATGTGACGAAACATTTCTATACATAAAAGAATGGACCCACAAGAAAGCCCTTACAATTGCAATGTATGTCACAAAGCATTTGCACTTAAATCCAACCTTGATCGCCATACAAGAACCCACACTGGAGAAAAGCCATACAAATGCAATTTATGTGATAAGTCATTTTCACAAATATGCCATCTAGACAAACACAGATGGACCCACACTGGTGAAAAACCATTCAAGTGCGCTATTTGTGAGAGCTTTCGCATATCGTAATCTTTTGAAATGTCATCCAAGAATCCACACTGGAGAAAAACCATACAAGTGCAATTCATGCCAGAAAACATTTGCACAGAAGAACGTCTTGAACTGCCACATCAGAACCCACACTGGAGAAAAACCATATAAGTGCAGCTTTTGTCACAAAGTATTTTCAAGGAAGAATGTTCTAGATCAACATAAAAGAGCCCACTCTGGAGATAGACCATACAAATGCGATCGGTGTGATAAATCATTTGCCCAGAGAGGACATCTTGACAAACATGAACGCACCCACACAGGAGAAAAATCATACAAGTGCAATGTTTGTGGAAGGACATTTCCAAACTCTTATAATATGAAATGCCATGCTAGAACCCACACTGGTGAAAAGCCATTTCAGTGTGTGGCATGTCACAAGGTATTTTCCTGCGATGATAATCTCAAAAGACATCGGAAAATGTGCATCGAAAAAAAAACGTACAAGTTCACTTCATGTAAAAATATTGTTTCCACAAAAAGAATCAGAGTGCCAAAGAAGTAAGTCAGGTCAGAGACTTATCACAGTGACTGAATACAACAACTGTCTAGATAGGAAGGAGTTTTTCTCAACAGAACAGAATGCAAGATTCTTCATCTAAATGCTGTATAAAAGTGACTTCTGATGAAGAACAACATTCTGAAGATAAGTCGACTGCTGTGTTAAAATTGGTCATCTCGTTTTGAGACCGTAAAAATTATGGTTGTGGAACGTGTGATGAAATGTTTGCAATCAAAAAAGAATACAGTATATCAAACAATTAGTTTACCAATGCTCCTGGAAGAGAGTCATTTTCTGAACTATTTCAAATGCTTCTTTTGGGTTATTTTCCTTGAGTACTGCTCAGGGTGAATGCAAGTTTCTGGTTGATTTGAAACCTTTTACTAGTGTTATTTTAATAATGTTTTAATTTTAGTTATGATTGTTAGTCTTCATTTTTAGTTCTAGTTACAATTGTTTTTCAATTATAGTTTTCGTTGTAGTTTCTATGTCTCAATTATAGTTTTAGTTAGTTCTAGTTTTGTCAATTTTAGTTTTAATTAGTTTTAGTTTGTCAAATAAAGTTTGAGTTTTAGGTTGCTGATTTTAGTTTAAGTAAACTAATTATAGTCTAGCTTAAGTATGCCAGTTACAGCTTTAGTAATTTAATATCAATATAAGTTATAGCAATAATTCTTTAATTCTAATTAAATACTAGTCGATCGTCAATGGTAGACCATAATTATTATGGTCTACCATTGACATTCATACGTGAGGCCAAAGATGAGAGAAATGAAAATTTCAACATTTCTGAATCAACTAAGTGAACTTTACGTAGCAAGTATCATATTTTTGCTAAATGAAAAATATAGGATTCGAATTTGCGGTAAACAGTAACCGGAAGTAGTCACTTCTCATTATCCTTGTGTGTCGTAGAAGAGGTACTGTATGGTATTACGTCACATCATCTGCAGAATCTACAAATCATGCAAACAACGAATTGGCGCATGATATAGGAACATTTTTCAAGCAGAAATATTTATTTCATTCCGGCTAAATATCGTTTTAGTTTTCGTTGCAACTGTTTTAGTTCAAGTTGTCACAAATTTAGTTTCAGTTTTTGTTAACGAAAACGTTTAAATTTCGTTAATTGACATTTTCGTTTTAGTTACAGAAAACAACACCACCTTTTACACTGTAGGGCCTAATCAACATTTGCTTGTTGGTCACTCTGTATGGAGTTAAGACTATCCTCGCATCTGCATGTTGTTTTGAATACCTCTGATAACCAGCTGCCATTTGACATTATTCAATACAAACTTCTATTTCAGCATGAATTCTTTTCAATAATCCAACTTCTATCTAAGTAAGCATTAAAATATAATCCTTATATTATCTATCTTGGAAGAATTTCTTTCATCAATCCAACTTCTATTTTAACAAGCATTATTATCATCAATCCAACTTCCATTTTATCGAATACAGTAGGTGAATAATAATTATTTGGTCTGAACTTTTGTCATGAACCATTTGTTGTAAACTATTAATTTCATCGGTGAACCATTTCATAAGCATCTGGTTTACAGCAATTGATTGGTCCCTTGAAGGTTTCAGATTATCTGCAGTTATCGTCTTGGTGCTTCATTATAAAGAATAAGAGCTTAAATTCAAAGTACAGGCTTGAAAAACGTATGCAAGCCTAGCCCTATGTCACTCGGAATCCAGTGGGAATGTTAGAATCTTAGAGATTAAGAAAGTCCCACACCTGCAGCAGAAAGCTCGCAAGGATTGTATAGGCCTAATGCTCAGTGAGTAAGGAAGGAAAAGCCAATCAAGTGTCCAGAGTGATAACGTAGTAATGACCTTGAAGTTCACTGGATTGTTGGGTCTGGAACAATAGGCATAATTATGTGTTTATATATTGTGTTTATATATTGTGTTTATATTGTGTGTTTATATATTGTGTGTTTATATATTGTGTTTATATATTGTGTGTTTATATATTGTGTTTATATATTGTGTGTTTATATATTGTGTTTATATATTGTGTTTATATATTGTGTGTTTATATATTGTGTTTATATATTGTGTGTTTATATATTGTGTGTTTATATATTGTGTTTATATATTGTGTGTTTATATATTGTGTGTTTATATATTGTGTGTTTAAGTGTACATACATAACATGAATGTTATTGCAAACAAAGTGCAGTTGGGACAGTTTGGTTCTCATATTAAAGAAATATTGAATAGAATATTGAATTGAATTATTCTCTCAGAGCCACAAGCAGTAAGAAGTCTACATTATGGGCAGACACATGGCTATTACCATGATTTTTCTCAGGTAGATCAAATTTCTAGTTCAATCAGTTGATTTACAAAGTATTAAATTGTTAATCAAAAAACATCATTGGCTATACATGGGCTGACATGAAATTGCAGTAGATCCCAAGGGAGACCCAACTATAAATTAACAGTCGCGCAAGTTAGGGCCACCCAGTGTCGCAGGTGAAAAATTACAAACATGGGCCAAAACGAGCTAAACACAAAGTAGAACAAATGGCAGTCAACATAGTTATACTTCAATGTTAAAGGCATGTAAGTTTATGCTAGCTTAGTATAATAACACTAAGAGTAAGAGAAGACTGAACAATGAAATTGTAGCCGTAATAATCTAATTACGCTCTAATAATAAAAAAATTAGGGTGTATAAGTTGATATTAAGAGTGTGACAACAGAAGTTGAAGAAACACTTGCATCTGTAGTGGATATGGTCGGATATTTTAACTGTAAGAAGCAGAAAATTTTTATTACTTTTTATCCAGTAATCAGACAATTTAGTCATTCTGGAGTAAATCACCTCCACTAAGAACGACTTGGCCATGGAAGATGTGGAGAGTTTATTGTGGACAGGAAGACATCTCAAGAATGTGGTTTAAGTGTTTAAAGCAATAAAAAAACCTTAAACTTGTTAAATTTCCATTTTCTCAGAACTATGTTTATTATGAATCTGTGATATTTACATTTATACGCTATCTAAAACAAATTACATATGGTTATTAAGATCAGAAAAGAGTTAAAAGATCAGATTGAATTTATGAACATCAGATTTTCTTTCAAGCACAGAACCTTCAGATAGCCCATAACCAACTTTTTGATAACCTATGAACAGACAATTATAAACTAATTAACGAGGAATTTCTAACAAATATTGATCCCTTCTGACCTGCAAAATTCTACAGTTATCAGACCAAGGGACAGCTCCTAAAAGCCAGCAGTCATAGCCTTGGCATATAACATATCATCTGCCACCATCTGATTACCAAGCAATAGTAAATTTAAATCTGAAGTCATGGTCAATAGACAGAGTTTCTTGGTGGGACAAATATCTCGAAATACTATTCTTACCATGATTTTAAACCCCAACCTCTACACCTCAAAAATTGACACTCCAACACTTTAACCCTTTAATGATGAGCTTGTCAATCTCGAATTAGGTTGCTCAGAGCACATCGTGATGCATCACAGATGACAAAGTATCGATCGACAATTGCTACTATTCATAAGCTCAGCATTGTGTTCACTAGAACCTAAAAAGGTGTTAATAGCTTTTCAATGTATTGCAAATAAATTATCCAGATGCAACCTGCACCACAAAGCAGAATAAACAGACAAGTCCTAAAAAATCATGATTAACATGAACCACTTAAACATTGACAAATGAATTGGAGAATCCATCCCAAGAGGATGTTCCCAAATGTAAGTTCGATACATTGTTGTAACAATTGCAAAAGACATTTCTTCTTTATTCCAGTTTCAATAGTCTTTCAATGGCTTGAGACAATTTCTCAATTTCACACTGGATTTCTGTCACCTACAACCAAAACAAACCTATTTACTTATTATAGATCTTATAAAAAATATATCAATCCATACTATTGTAGATTTTTATTCATCCATACTATTGTAGATTATATTCAGATTTTTATTCAAAAATTATATATATATATATATATATATCAATGGTATAGAACTTTATATTTATCATAGAGATTAATCTAAAGTTGTTACATATTTTTTAATATATGCATCATTAATTTGCAAATACACAAGCTTATATTACAAAATGAATTTATATTTTATTTTACATCTGCAAATAAAACCTGAAGACATCAATATTCATCATCAGTCTCATACACATTTCCATACATTATTTGGTGGCGACAGGTACGAATAAATAATTCCAATGGCCTCAGTCAGGTGTCGAGTCTAGTGGTCCTGGCATTATTAGTCTAAAACTTGACAAATTTTCATTTACAACGACTGTCTATCCATAGCCTAGTCTTCGTCTAAAATCTTGCATATTGTTGAAATTTGCTCAGCCATCAGTTCATCTACTTCAATGAAAGACAAATATAGAGAAACATTAATCAAATAAACAGATACTCAGATGCATGAAAGCCAAACAACCAAACAGCAGAATCGTCAATATGAAACAATTAATTAACCTTTTCTTTGTTCTGCTGTCGAACGTTTTCTGGAACCTTTGTCTTGTAATCGGCTTTTGCTGCCGCTTCCTGGAGTTTATGCAGTTGTCCATCCAGCTTACCTTTCTTCTCTTCCAACTTTCCAACTTCCTTCGTTATGTCAATCAGGCCCTTAAAAATCCAGTCAGTAAATTGCTTAGTTGAACACTTTACCGACGACTGCATTTACAGATTTCAATAGCGCCTCTCCCTATACAACCAAATCAGAGGTGCTTCCAGTGCAAATAGCCCTATAATAAAGTATTAAGAATGCAGGCAGAAGCAGAAACACTCCCAGTTAAAATCAAAGAGAGGATATCATCCCAAAGCAAACAACAGATGCATGATTACGAGATTGGGCAGAAGCCATCTGAGTCCAAGGTAGCAAAGAGAACGACAGATGAGGTCATAAAGATAGCATGATGCCTTATCCAAAAAACAGAGTACTAACGACTTTGAAACAAACAAAATTATCATGCAGGGCCGCCAATTGACAGGTTGGAGTTAAATTCCCAAACATGGCAGAAATTTGGCATTAATTTGGTTTGAGATTTCAACACCAGTTACTCAACATAATGAGAAAATATAACAAGTTCCATATCAGCGGTACGATCTACAAAGCGCCAACAAAGACTTCAAAAGTTTGATATTTATCATAGCAAAACTTTGGATTTAAATAGCGCATCTCGCTTTACAACTATTCAGAGCTTTATAACCTTTATAACTACTTTATAACTACTCAACACAGAACCCCCCACCCCGAGATAAAAAGAAACGCCTTTAAAGAGTGAGAGGCCGATGGAGAGATCCCAGTCATTAGTTTAACCCTTAGTGATGTAGGAAGGTAAATACATAGATACTGACCTTAAGCATAAGGTGGACCTCGCACTTGGTCGAGATGGTTTGGATGGCACAGCCGAGCGGAGGATGCTGAGAGGAGGAGAGAATTTCAACTATTTGGGACGAAGTCAATGTCTTCATCAGATCAATGGACGACTTAAGGATGTTGGCCGATTCATCGTCAGAACATTTGATGTAAACTAAACAGATTCAACCAAATCAATGATAAAAGATCAAATAATTCATTCAATCTGTCAAAACTCAATAATTCTTAATGATATGTAATCAAGCATTTATAAAGCATCGCTCCAATTATCAGCACTCTCAACAGCCGCCTGTGCTTGGATAAGGAAACAGAAAAGTCTTAAGACGTCTCCAAAACTGGCAAGGTGAGAGGGTTAATAATTCCAGGCACAGGGACTGTGGAAGACAGTTCCAAGGTAAAGGGCCAACATACGCAAAATCCTTGAACTGATTAATTGATTTTATTGTATTTTTTTAATGCATTTTCCTTTACTGAATATCTACAGCTGCCAGAAGGCAGACACTTATATGTATGACAAAAATCTTCAACAATAATTGGTATTGAGAGTCTACGTTACACTATACGAGTCAAAATATCACTTACTCAATCAAAGTGATTCAATCATTCAATAATAAATACATTTGGTAAATAATTTACTAAACAATTCACTCAGTGAATCAATCATTCATTCCAATCCCATCATTCAATTAGTTAATAATTAATGTATGCAGTAAGGCAATCACTTATTAAAACATTCATTCAACAAGTGAACAATTTATGCAGAACTTAAGACTATAAATAATTAAATCAGTCAATCACTCAGTCTAGAATGCACAAAATCAGTAATCCAGTCAGTCCAATGTTTCTCCAGTAGTGTCAGTCCAAAGCCTGGGTAAATAAGAAGGGCTATGTCAGTGACCTTTGTTATCACATACCATTGTTAAACTAAAACTACTACTATTACTAGAAATGGTTCTTACGATCCGTTTTCTCTTTCGTCAGCTGATAATCTGCTCTCATTGACCTCACAGTTCGAACAACTGACATGGCAAACTCCACCTCCTGCTCCAGGTTCTGATCTCTCCAGCTGAACTGGAATCAACAACAGAACGGACAAGACAATTTAGAATAAGTGAGGAATGACATATAGATCCATAGAACATCCATGCCATCTCATCTGTCAACTGTAAACGGAAATCCGCTGGTTGGTTCTACACTTGTGCGTGGGCCCAACACCGGTGACTCATTTCAGCTTACTCTGCACTGATTTGCTAACTGATAAAAACTAAGCTTTAGTTATGGCATTTAGCATCATTTAGTTTAGATTCTTTTAGTTTCAGTTACAGTTTTTTGTGACAAGGGATAATTATATAATAACTTAAACTGTCGTGTTATGTCGATAAAAATTATGACATGACATAGCAGTTCCATTACAGTTTTTGTCAGGTTTTCTCAGTTCTAGGTTTTATTTCGTTATCATTATTCTTTAGTTTTTGTTTCAGTAAATTAAAACCTTGAGTTTTCTTTAATGAATGTTTGCATTATTTGTATTTCTTAATGAATAAAACACTCTTTAATGACCAAGGCTTTATAAAATCTAAGTGCATTTTCTCCACATGACCGACTGACTATCTACAACACAGATTCACATTTCGGTGTGACCACCCACGCGTTACAAATTTAATTAAAAATAATAATAAATAAATATTAAGAATAATGACAATGGAGATTGCTCCTACTTGTCCAGCTTCCGGATATGGTGTGATGCAGATGCTGGGAGGGTCGTCCTGTCTCCTTCGTGGTAGTCGCTGGTAAAGCTCCTCCGAAATAAACGGCATAAAAGGGTGAATGAGGCGCAGAGCGACGTCGAAACACGTGTACAGAACGGACTTTGAAGTGGATTTCGCCTCCTCGTCTGAACCATTGAGAACAGGTTTGAGGCATTCCTACGAAAAATCAAAACATTCATAAAACTCCTTGTCTTGATCATGATTGTGGGTCTATGACAATTTGCACACACAGATTAGTGCTATGGCAAATGATATTACTTGGGAGTTATGTTGCAAGTACGTTTTAACTGCCTTTCAAAAACAATGTATTAAGTCATGACTACCTGCTTAAACCTCAGACTGCAGTCAGTCATGTGTTGACATTATATCCAAGTTAGTTAGAAGACAAAAGTGGAGCAGAAATCTTTAACCATGACAACTTGATCGACTAACTCCATCGAACATCCATCTAAAGCAATGACCTGATCTACTGAGTAGCAGCAACTGACCTGACCCATTTAGCCAAATTCAGTAATTCATCAAAATAGAAGTTTTTGATCTTCACAGACCAGGTAGATGTCACAGAGTTCATAGAGCCAGAAGTTGTAGCAGGCGGTCGTCGCAAGTGGAAAGTCATAGGACGCGAAACCACGTCCACACGTCTCAACCGCATCCGAAAGACGACTCAGAATCCACTTATCAAGACGAGTCTCTTTACCACTCGTCTAAAACACAAAACAAAGCTCTCTGATATTTAATCTACTGACATATGATGCACTAAGAAGCTGTCTCTAAGTAAAAGTGACTGAAAAACAACACAGAACATCTTTATATAAGGAAAATTAGTTAATTAACAGGCAAAATTATCCCTGCCTTTCTAATCCTTTCAATTAGTATGATGCTGATTTAAATAAAGAAAATTAATGAAATAACTGGTCAAACTAATCTGTTTGGTTTTTACTCAAGTAAGGAAAGTGATATCTTTGTTAAAAATTGAAAATGTAACCACCATGTCTGAATTCGATAAAGTAAATAAACTATATAACTGGTGAAGCTATCTCTGCAAATCATTTGATTTGTCTGGGTTTCTGTCTGGGTTACAATAAAGTAAAGTGATATCATTGTTAACAGTTCAAAATGTAACCTTCATGTCTGCTGTTGGCTTAAAGCTTTCGCCAAGGTTTGCGAGGGTGAACTTGGTCGCATTCCAAAGTTTGTTGCAGAAGAATCGATATCCTTGGACACGAAGAACATCCAGATTGATGTCACGACCTTCACAAATGAACAGTAACATTAACAATAATAAGAATAATAAAAATAATTTGCTTTTAATTTCAAATTGATAAACCGCAGTATGATTACAATCACAGTATGAACGAATGAAGAGAAGTTACTACAGGAGTCGAATTTAACTGTAGACGGCAGCCATGCAAGGCGTCCATTACGTCATAATCCAAATTTTAACCAACGAAGAGATGACTGGCCAGTGGTCACCCATTCTCACATGACATTAGATGATGTGACATTAGTTCTTCCCCATTAGATGACATGGAACTAGATGACATTACATGATATGACATTCAATTAATTAGATGATAAGACAATAGATGGCATTACATCAGATGATTGCTAATGCATGATTAATATGATAAATAATGACTTAATTTACATAAAACAAAATCTCTGTATGTCATAAATGTCATGTAAGGATCAAAATGAGTTGTCAACCTTGGGCTGTATAAGTACAGAGGGCAAATCGCAGAGCGTCTGTTCCACATTCCGGAATGCCCTGAGGGAAGTCGGCTTTCTGCAAAAACAATCGCAGACATTTCCACAAATCTAAGTTGTAAAGTCATTGTCTGGCAAAACTGAAGAAAAACACCCAAACACACAGATCACCAATGAAACCCTGAACCGCAAATAACTCCATCATCAATACGTTCCAATCTATTTAAACACAATTTTTCTGCATTACAACTGCAGTTGCGTCGTCGAAACGTGTATGCGCTTTCATGCAAGACTTGTCTTGTTAAAGCACGTTATAAATGCCTAGTTGTAGTGCTGCATTGTATTGTATTTGTTCCGAGAAGCTTCAAGTGTTGTAACTGTTATTTAATAAAAATAAAGCAATCGCTGTTTCATCTGTCAGCGGGAATCTGCTGATTGGTTCCTTGCTTGTGTGTAGGGCCACCAATGTCAACTCTTTCATCTTATAGTGCCCCATTTGCTAACTGGTGTAAAATAATAATGACATTTAGCATCATTCAGGCTAGCACAGCCACTGGAACCATGTCTTTGAGTAGATATCTTTAAGGGACACTATATAAATGTTCGCCTTCATTACAATACATCACTGTCCACAAATGACCTGACCTACTGAGTAGTAGCAACTGACCTGGCCTTGTTTCGCCTTCTCAACTTCCTTTGCCTCCAGATTGCCATCGTACAGCTGTTTGTGCAAATCCTAAAACAATAACAGATATTTTAAAACAGACCAGCAAAAGGAAACATAGCTGACAATCTTTGCATGTTCTCAGCTTTTGAACCATCGAATAGGTAGAAGTAATAATAGATTAGAACCAAGGTACCATTTTACTAGACAACATGGTACCCTAGTGGATAGAGAGAGCTCAACACGTAACTTGAAGAGCACAGGACGCATATTTTTTTCTGCCTAGCCCAACAGCGGGCATTTTTTGTTGTTTGTCCATCTACCTGGAATGACCTTCTTCCATCAACAAGGGTCAAACTAATAAATGGATTCTCTCCATCGGATTCTCACTCTTTAAAGGTGTTTCTTTTTCCCAGAGAGCACCTCTGAATAGTCATTCTAAAGATAGGATACGATTATTCACTTGTACCTCGAGCTGAATTCCGTTGATGACATCGAGTGGATCGATGACATTTCCAAGAGATTTGCTCATCTTCCGACCATACTTGTCACGAATCATCGCGTGCAGATAGACCTGGAAACATCCATTTTCCAGTTATGAACACACTGTCCTGGTAAGACCATAGGGATATACAAAATGGGGCAGGACATCACGCGTGAGTATCTGTCAGCATGCATAAACCCATTCATGTAAAGTACTCATTTTGTATCTGAGCCGTATAAGTCTTAGTCTGGGTTTGCCACAGGAGCAAATCTTGAATAGAGTTAAAACTGTTCGTCCGAGTAATGTTGAGTACTACGATACTCGGTCAAGTCAATTATTCGAGCCAAGTTTTGGTTCATCCTTAATCTACGCAGAGGCAAAATATAAATGCTTAGTAATAATAGTAATTTTCAAATCAAATGGTTTTAATAATTCTATGGAAGTGTGGAGCAGGGAATTAACCTCAGAGAACGGTAGTTTTCCGAGTAGCTCCAGTCCAAGCATGACCATCCGTGCCACCCAGAAGAAGAGAATGTCGTGTCCAGTCTCAAGCAGAGAACCAGGATAGAAGAAGTTCAACTCTTCCGACTACGTTAAGAGAAAGCAACAGTTAATTGCAGAACCTTAAAAACATTTATTATATACCAATTAATAATAATTTAATGCTACAAAGAGGGAATATGCGGTAAATGCAGTAACATAAGAATCTGCTCTGAATAAATTTGTGAACCGTTCAAACTCTGACAAACATTTGTGCAAACATGACTCTTAACCTATCAGAAAATAAAAGAACATAATGCACCAATTACTGTATTAATGTAATTTACTGCAATTTATTCTCTGAATAAAGAAATGCACTCGACCGAATTGGCTAACATCTATAGCAGCTACTTAAATGTTGTCTATCTATATCTAACTGCAATAGTTTGTACTGACATCTATGTATGATACAAAATCACTCGACTTATCCATCAGTCATCCTATTATAATATTTCTTCCATCCATACATCTTTCATCCATCCATAGTCTACCTATCTAGTTCTATTCTATCTATCCATCCCTCCACACATCTACCTAAACATACATATCTGGCTAAACTTAATCGTGCATATCAAGGGCGACTTACAACAATATCAGTCTATGAAAGTCAGTTATTTTTCTATTGGGCAGTGGCATCCAAGTCATATCAGAAATTAAATAATAACTACCATAACGAGTCTCTGTCTGTCTGTCTCTCTGTATTTCACCCTATCAATTTATCTTATCTACTTTCTTTTGGCTCAACTAAATAAGTAATGAGAAAAACAGATGATGTTGATGACAAACCTGATCTGGCCAACCAAGGACAGAGAACGGGAAGAGACCAGACGAGAACCAAGTATCCAACACATCCTCATCTAACCACATTCAACACATTGTCAAAGACAGCAATTTCATCATGTGAGCAGAATTTCTTATGAATTTAGAATTAATTAATTTTCATAGAATTTACTCTGAACGAAGAAATTGAGCAAAAACAATGCACACGAACGAATCTTGACTTAATTAGTAATTTAATTAATAGTTAATAAATTGTTATTGTTGCATTAATAATACTTGCTCAAATAGAAGAAGGATTGATGAAAGAACTCCTTTCTAATACATACATAGATGAACATAATTCTTGCAGAAACAGGAGTTGGATTAGCAAGCATTATAATCAATACAATTTCTATATCACGAAAAATAGCTACGAGGTCGTGAACCATTTGTCCTTGAGCCATCTGTCGCTGAACCATTCCAAAAGCACTTGAAAATCAATTTTTATAATCCTGGTTTGCTAAAAAAAGATGTGCCATTTCAACTGTGTAGATGAAAATTCAACATAGAAATGTTGGGGTAAGGAATTATGAAATTGACACCTACCCTGCCTCAGGGAGATCTTGTCGACAGAGACATTGAATCTTTTGGCCGCTTTCTCTTTCGCTTCACTCTCTGTTCTTCCACTCACCCAGTAACTGTTATCCAGCTCCTAAAATCAAATGAGAATCACACAATTGTAAGAGACAATATCTTACAGCACTCAATAATTCATACATTCATTAGGAAGATTTATAGAGTGCCCTTAAAGGTTACTACTCAGGAGCTCTCCCCTTTGCAACACAGATGAAAAACGGCTGAAAATCAGTTCTAAGGTGAGTATAAAAAAGTTACAGCTTCCTTTATGCAAAATACTTTGCACTGCTTTCCCATCCAGCATATTCAGTCTAAGACTTTGACTATATGACTTTTGACTATCATATGAACACATGTCATAAGTTATGGTGAGGTAACTGAAGTGCAAACACATCTACTAGCAGATTAGTAACATTGTAAGTAACAAATCCAATGAATTGATGGTTATAAAACTCACATCTCCAGGAACTGCAGTTGGATCGTTAATGGTAACGAAATAGGCAGGAATACGATGTCCCCACCACAGCTGACGAGATATACACCAATCTCTAGAAGGACAAAATATCTCGGGTACTGTAACACAACATCTAAACTAAGGTTAGACTGTAAAGCAAATGGTATCTACATCAAATAGGGATGTACTGGGTTTGAATATCTTGCTGAATCCAAGTACCGCGTTTTAAGAGTCAAATTTTGCCAAGTGTGAGTAGAGTTAAGAATATTTAAAATAAGTATCATTCTCTTTATCTTTAGTTTGGCAGTATGCACAATTTTCATGATATATTTAGTTTTGCCTCAGTTTACAATAAGAAATACTAACTATTGAGTACTAAAACAAGCAGAATCTGTGTTTTTAGTCACAGTTGATTGTTGTTTTGTAAATAAAAAACCCGATATTTGCTTCCAAAACGGAAAATCGGAAAGAATAGAACTTGAACGTTTGTCTGAGTTTATGCGAAGTACTACGAGACTTGGGCCTAACATCAAGGCAATACAAAACAAAAGCGATTTTAACTAAAACAGTAGACACGATTCTTCGTTAAACCAGTAAGAGTCTCAACACTTAATTCTAAAGTTTTCAATCGAAGCATACCTCTATGTCCGTTACTAGTTGCCAATGGGAAATCAAAGGAATTAAATTTTAATTAAGTCACAGGTCCTTCTGGGAAGAGATGCTCCAAAAGTCACCTTTCCGCTTAACTGGGGATAAACTATTCTAATCCGAACATAGTAAACTACCATCATGACAATGCATTTATAGGCAACTATCAATTACAGTTTAGACTATGCATGCATATCAGTACAGTTCTATAAACAGCCATTACCATAGCACAAAAGACATACCAGAGACAAGAGTGCCACACTCTGAATTAAAATTCCAAACAGAACATTTCCCAACTTCTGTCAGCACTAAAGCAGAGGCCAGGCGGCTCCCTAAAATGAAGGAGATGGAGAAATTCATAACTTACTTAATAGCAGATATATATATGTTAGAAATCTGGAAATTTCATCGATGAAAAGTTTTTGATATGGGTATCCGTCTGTTTTCACAAAGTCGCTCAAAGGACATCATTGAGCCGTTGCTGAAAACCTCAGCGGTATATCAACTGCAGTGGATTGAAGCTGTCATTATGAGAGAATAATGGATCTCACCTGCAGTTATCAAGCCACTGGAACCACGTCTTTTCGAACATATCTGGAATGATCTTCAGTTCTTTGCTTCTCACGGCCTAAAGCATCAAAACAAGGCAATCATTAGCAACAGCAAAAACATCTGCTTATCTGCTGTGACAAGTAGAGTCTATAAAATAGCACAAAAGTGGAGTCTACATTCCTCTTAAATGTCTTACCACTAGAAAATTGGTGGTGCTGAAAAATTATGAGCGAAGGATGAGTGCTCTAATCCGTTGGAGTTGGATTTAAACCGTTCTACTCTGAAAATATTTCCTCAGATGTTTGCAAACTAATTAACATCAAGAACATTTTTGATAAACAGCTCCAGAAACATTTACAAAAGCTTAGGAAAGATTCTCAACAGCCCTGGACACATTTTCAACATCTCAGTACACAGCTTCAACAGCACAGAAAACAACTTCCTTTCAGCTTCCCAGTTATAAAGATGCCTCAAGAAGTTTCCTGTTCTCTGGTCCAAGCACAGATGCTTGTCAAGTGCGCTGCTGATTTTTAGCGAAAAATTTTCGACAGCATTACATACATTACATTTATACATATTCCTGCTCTAAAATTCTATCTTGTAAACCCTTCTCTTCCTGCTATGGTTCTGCTAAAACAGTTAAATCAGTTAGACAGTTGTGCTAGCAGAGCTATGTTAAAGGTGCTTGAATGATGCTTCATAAATGTTTTTTAGTTACATCGCATTAGATAATGTAAACATTTCCATAACAATAATCAAATTAGGCAAAAGCAACCGTGATCTTGTTTGCAAGGTCCAATAACATTGATAGATCTCAATTTCTGTCCAAATGATATAAAATGTACACATTTCTAATAAACTTTATAAATTCCAAACAAAATTCATTATCTTACGTCGACTGCTCGTTTGGCCATATCCGTGCAGTTGACGTACCACTGAGGTTTCAGCAATGGCTCAATGATGTCCTTCGATCGACTAAACGAAAACAAACCGATCTCAATGTCACCAATCTTACAACAATCAAAGTTTCTGATTTCTAGATTATGCAATCTGTTAAGTGAGTAATGAATTTCTGTGTCACATCAAATGGTTCACGGACAAAAGGTTCACAACCAAAAAGTTATTATTTGGTCAAATAGAAGTTGGATTGGTGATAATAATGCTTGCTTAAATCAAAGTTGGATTGATGAAAGCAATTCTTTCTAAATAGATGATATATAGATGAAAATATTGCTTGCTGAAACAGAAGTTTAGCTAACAAAAAGAATTCTTGCTGATATAGAGGTTGGAACAGCAAGGCTCATCATTCCAACTTTTATTATGGAACTGAATTACAATGTATGAAATTAAAGTGAATTACAAAATCCGATATATCCAAGAAACCAACAGATGCAATTGAGGAAGACCAAATTCAAACCTGCAAATGGGAACGACCATTGGATTTTCCTTACAATCGCGGTAGAGACCTTTCTTCTTCAGTTCTTCCAACACACTCTTCCTCGCATGGAAGCGCTTCAAACCCTGTAAACACAACCCATACAAACTGCTTTACCTCACTCATATGCTACCAAAAATACAATACGACTGTAATTGATATTTCACACCTTCCAAAGTTAACGTGTGACAGAAGAACACAGATGGCAAAGATGGCAAAGCGCGTTGAAGGATTCAGGATCGCCTGAGACGAGGCTTTGACCCGCATTCTCCAATTGGAAACTTTACCACACAATCCCTACCACGGCAAACGTAAACCAGTTACCCTGTTCTCAGCGCTGGTGTGGTCATTAACACTTTTGCCCCCAAAATTTCCAGAGCAATATTATACAAACTCTGAAATACCAGGCATCACCAAAAAAACAGGCACAAAGCGATAAATCAGTTTCTAGGGGTAAAAAGGTTAAGATAAGTCACCTTTTACAAAACTCAGCAGAGCACTTAAGATCATAATCTAACAAATACAGAGGAATGCACAGGTTGACTGAAGCTAAGAGACGAACGAACGTACCGCAAACTGTTTTCCGCATGACTCCGTCATGTTTCCATTGTCGTCGATGATTGTCACCAGAGGGAGACTGTGTCGCTTTCCACATTCGTAATCATTGTGGTCATGGGCGGGCGTTATTTTTACAGCACCTACATGATCACAGTTTCCAAACTAGCTCCAAATAAATGTATCAGAAATTTAATACACTTATTAAAGCACAGCATATGGGTAAGGTCTGCAAGGCATCTACAAAGAAGCTTTACCACTGTACAGATTTGATAGGATGTCTCTAGATGCATTACGATAAAGACAGCATCTGAATCGAGTTTCTAAGTAAATCAGAAGAGGATAGATAGCCTATGGATTAACCAAAACTCGGCGTGGATGCTCGACTCAGCAGAGTAGAAATAGACAGATTAACCGAGTTTCAATTTCTTGTGCAGCAACAAATTTTACGAGTTGAATTTTGCAGAGTCCAAGTTTAGAATATTTAAACATTCTCATCCCTTGATTAATACCTTTGCAGTTTGCACAACCATTTATTTGTTTGATTTGTTTGTTTGCCATAGTTTACACTTTTAAGTAGTAACCAAAAAGTATTAATAGAAGCAGTATTTGCGTTTTTAGTTTGGTTGAATGTCGTTTTCAAAATTTAAAAAAATCGATTTTCGTTTTAAAAACAGAAAATCTGAAAGATCAAAACTTGAACCCATTGTTTGTCCGAGTCTAAGTTTGTGCAGAGTACTACGAAATTTGGGCAGAGCCATGTTTCAGTTTATCCCTAATAGACAGACTTGGACTCACTGACAATAGGCCCGAGTATCAATAAAAGTCAGCATACACAGAGCACAAACTTCAGTTAGTATTCCATACCAGCTCACTCACCAGTTCCGAAATTCATGTCGACCATTTCATCGCAGATGATTGGCAGTTTTCGATCAACAAAAGGATGAATGACGTTTTTGCTGTGAAGATGCTTGAAACGTTCGTCATTTGGATGGACAGCAATCGCTGTATCTCCTAACATTGTCTCCACACGCGTTGTAGCGACCACAACCTCTTCCTCTGCACAGAGAAACAAATTCATATATACATACTCAAAAACACTCCATATATCTATAAACACAGAGAAATACGCTTGCAATAAGGCAAAGCAAGAAATCAAACAAATAAATGCTGTGCTAACTGCCAAGCTATAAATCAAGGAAATGAGACTTTCTAAAATAATTTGACAACTATTTGTTGGTGAACCAATTGATGAGATACGAAAATAAGATAGAAACAGGAGAGAAAATTGCATCATATACAACGTGTCTCTCGCTCACTCGAATCTTCGACCAAATAAGCAAAGAAGATGAGGACTCCAAATTCAATCTTGTCCGTGTAGCCTGGCACAGGAAGAGCCGTTCTTCCAGTAAGTTCCTTCTTGTCTACCTACAAACCATAAAATATGTTGAAAACATTATAATCAAATGTATCTGAATCATTTGAGCTCCAATCTTGGTTCCACTCTTTCACCCATTGTGATTCTGCTTTGATTAACCATATGTGAATAAGCTGGTTCATGCAACTTTGCCTTTTTTTGGGTGCTGGAGAGAAGTGGTTGAGTGCTCAATGCAAGGGATTTTTAGATCAGATAATCCAGTTTATATCTTATTCTGAATTCTAGAGGCAATCCAAAAACACTCAACGAGCCTCATATGCATAAAATGTAAGCATAATAAAAAAAATTGGTACATCTGTCTTTAACAAGGTAGTGCAGTGATATGAGTCAGGTGAGGTGGAAAATCTATACATAGCATAAAATTTCAGCCATATTACAATTGGTGGAAATTTGACTAAGTTCTGAAAAAAAATTTTGCAGTTTATTTTTTAGACACGGTGTATATATTAGGGATGAACGGAAACTCGGCTCGGAACTCGTTTCAGTTCGAGTTTCATAGTACTCAGTAGGAACTTGGGCAAACAATGAGTCCGAGTTTCAATAAAAATCAGCATTTTATTTAAAAAACAACAATCGACCTCACTAAAAACACAAATACTGTTACTAGTACCAATTACTACTACTAAATAGTGTAAATTGAGTAAAAAAATCATAAAAATAGTGAAACTGCCAAACTAAAAATCAAGAGACTTTCGATAACATTTGAAACTGGGATTCGGTACAATTCAACTCGTAAAACTTAGTACTAGGACTCGCAGAAAATTTGAACTCGGTTCAGCCCTGTATAGGAGGCAACCATCCTCTAGTCTATAATAGCTCCCTCTTTTCCCCACAGCACAATGTCAGCACTCAAACCAGCAGCCAATCAGTTCATGAGAATTGATCACCTGACCTCAATGTCTGAAATGGCAGAGTTCAAAGTGCACGACCAGTTGACCAATCGATTGCTGCGGTAGATGACGCCTGATTCGTGCATTCGAACGAATGCCTCCGTTACAGCTTTACACAGTTTCTGCATTGATGCAAAAATTCAACAATAGGAAAATTGAAATATGCTTTCAGTCCAGTTTATTTATTTTTTTAATTCTGAAATTTATTTAATTCTGAAATTTGATATCACCCTTCTTCCAACATCTTTTGCTCAGAAGTGCATACACACGCCTCGAAGGAGCAATTGTAGTCGTACTGCACAGCAATTGTTCGCAAAGGACTTGCTCAAAGTTCCTACCCAGTGACTGATGCCTCGGATGGGGGTCGAACCCGATCACTAAGCACACACTGAGTGTTACGGGCCGACCGCTCTAACCGATCGGCCACCATTGAAGAGATAAGTCCAGAAGTAACTAAACTTTACACCACATAATAGGCACAAAACCTTGGTGGGATATAGTGCATTGGTTGGCCTGCCCCAAGCGTTGACGATTCATCTCGACCAGGTTCTTTGCTCTACTGCCCGCCTCATTGGGCGTTTTTCTAAATACACTTCTCTATCGGTTACAAGCACGATCCTTTGCACTAAACTAGAACGGTTCTGTTGCTAAGGAGTAAAGTGCCCTTGTTTTACAAGTTGCTCAACACTGATTTGCATCACTGTGGTTGGGCTGGGAGCCCCAATGAGTAGACTGACTGAGGGGTGCTATATAAAAGAAAAAATGAATGAATGAATGCAACACAGATTGCTGTGATTAATACAATTAAACACAACCATATTTGATATTGACCTAATTCCAAGGCTCAGAAGTGTATGAAACATCAAACACACTGAACAATATTTTATTGCTCGAAGTACCTACTAGGAACCAAACTTAACCCATAACCTGCTAAAGAAGTTGAAAATTAAATAATGAAAATACCAATATTCAAAGGCTACAATTTAAAGTGTCTACATACATAACTACATGAATACATACAAAAAATCAGTTAAGTAACCCCGCAAGATAGACTGTACCACTTACCGGTTCCATGGTAAAACAGGCTCTGTCCCAGTCATAACTACCACCGAGGATCCTCAATTGATGGTAGATTCGATCACCCTTCCTGTTTTAAAAACCACACAGCTTCAGAATAACATCAACCAACAGCATTGGAAACAAGAGAGTCACGCTGCTCTCTCTTCCCTCTGCTGCCATCCAGAGTTGCCTCAAGACTTTTTTTCTCTGTTTACCTATGTGTAGAGTCGTGAGCGCCTTTGATATCGAGTGGTGCTATATAAATTGTCCATTGTGTTACATTACATGGAACCGAGCTGAAGAATGGCAACTCTAACAATGATAATAGCCATGATTTAAATTTGAACCCCGACTTCTCAATCCACTATCCATCACACTAATCACTACGTAATCAAACAACAATAGCTACGACGACAATAATAAATTAAAAAAAACACCACATAGCAGATTTTTTTATACATGACAAGCATTACCAATTACAAAGAATTCATCTCAAAAGCATGCATTGAATTTGTGTGTCACAGTGACCAATTGGTTACAACGGTCATCAAATTTGAAAATGTTAATCGACAATCGTTCACGTATTATTAATAAATACTTAAGGTGACCCCAACCAACGGGATCTAGATTCCTTCAGGTTCCCCAATTGTTACCAATGTCACAGAAACTTTAACAAAATTATCTTACTGCTGCTAATATGGTTGGATACAATTAAAAAAATATTGATTGATATAAAATAATAGATGTATTGTATTATACTAATTTAGACAAATATTTTAATTTAAAAAGCAAATTCACAAACTGATAAAGATGCCACTAAATCATCTAGAAAAGTATATTTTAAACTGACTCGTTTTTCCACGTCCAAATTTCATCGACGAACTTTTCTCGTCCGAGATCGTGACGTGTGAGGTTCTTCTCTCTCCAGAGTTTCTTCTCAACGACGACCTGGGTTGCAATTCCAGCATGATCACAACCGGGGTTCCACAGAACAGTCTTACCACACATCCTGTGCCTGGAATTCAAACAGTTCCACATGATGCAATCATAAAGAAGATAACTGCAGCTTAGTTTCCAAAGCCAACTTAGGTAGTGCTCAATATATCTCTATATATTAAAGCCTGGGTCATGTCAAATGGTTCTCTGACAAATGGTTCACTGACAAAAAGTTATTATTCACCCAGTTATTTGTAAAATAGAAGCTGGAACGCTGATTATAATGCTTGCTTACACAGAACTTGGATTGATAAAAGTTATTCTCCCCAAATAAATTAAACACAGATAAACATAATGCTTGCTAAAATGCAAGTTGGAATAATTAAAAGAATGTTAGCTTAAACAGAAACTGGATAAGCAAGCATCATTATCATCAATCGAAATTCTATTTTTACTAATACCGCGGGCGAATAATCACTATTTGAGAGCAACCTTTCGTCTGTCAACTATTTGTCGTCAACTATTTGTCTGGATCGTCAAAACCATTATCCACAACTTAATTTCTTTCCTTGAGTTATTTTGATCATCTTGATCCTTTTGTGTGTAGGACTAAGTCTGCCTTGGCCCAATGCCATTGTGGGTCCATCTACATGAAATGACCTTCTTCCATCACTAGCAGCTAAACAAATGGCTGGCTTCACTCCATCAGCCTCTCACTCTTCAACGACATTTCTTATTAAGCACAAGAGAAGTAACAGTAACACTAATAATAATAGTAATAACAAGAAGAATAAAAATAACAATTTAAGCAATAATTATGTTGCAAATATAGTAACAATAAAAACAATAATAATGTCCATCTGCTTTTCATCAACATTATAATGCCAAATATTGATAATGCTAAAAATAATAACGACAATAAAATTGAGCAATGTTTGTAGTAATTATTGTTGTGGTGAGAGCCATTTTAATAGAAGCCAAAATTATCAAACATCAAGAAGGTACTATGTTTATACAAAAGCAGGAAGGATAAAGTAAAACGCCTCCAAGGATAACTACAATTCCGAAATGGTTTCCCATATCACAATTAGTAGATGATAATGATGATAATGATAATAATAATAGTAATAATTATGATAATAACATGAGCAATACTCTAGGGTGATTGAAACACAGACACCAGAAATATGGCACTGTGTCCTGCTATAGGAAATAATACAGACCATCTGGAAATGGCATCTTCAACTGCAGTGGTCAGTGCATGGCCAAGATGGAGTGATCCAGTGACATTAGGAGGTGGAATCACCATCATAAACATTCCTTTTGGGTTCGATTCTGAGGCAGAGCTTCGCTACAAACAACACGGAACAACATAATCCATAAAATACTCCATTTATTTACAATATACATAATCTGCTTACAATATACATCCATTTACAACATACTACATCCATTTACAACATGCCACATCCATTTACAACATACTACATCTATTTACAACATACTACATCTATTTACAACATACTACATCCATTTACAACATACTACATCCATTTACAACATACTACATCCATTGACAACATACTACATCCATTGACAACATACTACATCCATTTACAACATACCACATCCATTTACAACATACTACATCCATTTACAACATACTACATCCACTTATAACACACTACATATATTTACAAATATTCCACCAGTTTCCATGAATTCGGCTGGCTTTAATTAATATTTTCAGAGCATTTATATAGCCCCTCTGAGAGATGACTACTTGTTTGCATTCTCAGTTCAACCTCAGTGGAAAAAAGAACAGCTTCAGATGTTTGTAGAAATTGCATTTAAGACAATTAACATATTCAAAGGGTGTCTGCCTAAGGTCCATGGCCCAACGACCTAACTCTTCACTAATAAGAAAACATTCAGAAAAAGTAACATAGAATATTTACAAAACCATATGAGAATAATTTGAGACAAGCAAATAGAAGAATAAGTCAAAATGGAATCAAATGTCCCCACTAACTCCATATTCAGGTTTAAAGAATCCAGACTTCTCCCACCAGGAGTACCAGGCTGCTTCTACATACAACGGACTGTAGGACTCAGGCATTGGACCAGATATGTCTGAAAAAAAACAGCAATTATTATGAACACGTATTTTAACAGATTTGAACACTCAGTACACATGTCTTCAGATACATTTCCCAACTACGATCTTATACCTAGGTCACATAAACAGGGCCATACCGAGGGGTCAGCGGGGGCGTAAATGTGGAACAAGCACAAGTTTCAGGATGGAATAATTTATGATTCCATAAAATGCACATTTTCAAAATGTGGGGTACCAGATTGATGCTAGGCACAGGGCACAAATACTATTTTCAAAATGTGGGGCGCCAGATTGATGCTAGGCACAGGGTGCAATTATAGCTCGGTAAGGCCTTGCACATAAATTCTCACTGACTGATAAGGATAATAAAAGCTTCCTTTGTCTGTGAACCATAACGTCATCAACAATTTGTCAGTGAACAATTTATCTGTGAAACATTTGACATGACATGTCGTACTACTGCCAACTGTTCATTTTCTATGCTAGAAACACTGGTAAAGACACAAAAGGATATTTAATGTAATCAAGACCACATCAACTAACCTTTCTTTTCTCCTGGTTTTGTGCTACGATCGTAAGTAATGGTCACTTTCTCCTTAACCGGCTTTTTCTTCTCTTTTTTCTATAAGAAAAAACCAAAATTATAAGCAGACAGACATCACCTAAATCAAATAAAATTGTAATACCAGTGCAAACCAATTAAATTCACTTAAGAAACCAGCATAAAGTTCTGCATCTTTAATTAAAGTTCTTTTTATAAATCGCAACATAACTATGTATGTAAAGAGAAGATAAATTCTTGTTTCATGCTCTCTGTCTCTGTCTTTCCCTCTCTCTGTCTGTCTCTTTGTCTATCTCTTTCTGTCTGTCTGTCTGTCCGTATGTCTGTCTATCTCTCTCTCTGGCAGTGCTTAACAACAGTTCACCCTACTACAAGCATTTTACAATTACTTGAATCAGATAAATATGACTTAAACGTCAATTGCTTCAGTTTTTTTTCTGAAGCCACCCCTGAATTTGTTAAAAACATGACTTTATTTAAAGTTAACTCAAATTTCTGCCTCGATAATTTTTCACTGTAATGCAACATTAATTCTTAGACTGCATTAAGTCATATATCACAGGTAATGCAAAATATTCAAACCTCGTTTTCAGGCTCACTCTTTGTCACCAGTTTCTCTTTCTTTGCCTGAAACTTGGCAAGCTTAGCCTGCTTCTTTTCTTCCTTAAGGAGAGCAGCTGCACTCTTTGGCTGCTCCTCCTCTACATTGATGCTCTGTGCTTCCTCTGTCATTGTTTTCTGTCAGTAGAAATCTATTGGTTAAGAAACATATCGACAGTAATTATTTAAGTGAATCATAGTATAGAAAGAAACGCATGAGGTATGATAGAAACTGACTTATCCTGCATACAACAAAAGCTAAATCAGGCAAACTGCATTCAAGAATAATTCGGTGTCACGCGCATGGCATTTGAGTTGCACTTTAGAAGTTTTGAGTTTACGATAAGCGTGGTGCTTCTGCAGCCGAAGCCTAGGGCACGAATAACATGGAAAAATCATTTCTGTGGCTAAAGGTTTTTTACTTTATCTAAAAAATGACACCAACCCTGTCTTTGACATCAACTGACCCTCACAATGTTTAAGTATCTAGACCTAAACCCACCCACGCAAAGTAATATTGATAGATTTATGTGCTTTTAACAGTGTGACAAGGATTGCACACAGAAAAAGAACATCACAATCAGGTGGTGCTTATTGCTACAGTAATGAGAACAAAAAGGTACAGTAGCTAGAAAGGTTCGGTTAAGAGAAGGAATCATATATTTTTGCTCAAAATACTTTTTAAACTGTACGAGGGTTATGCTAAATTTTTAACCACTTCCACACCCCAAACCATCCCTACTAAAGTCAATACTGCTACTGTTAGTGCTTACAAGTTACTACTTCCTAGTGTCCACTAAAGCATAACTAACTAATTCATTAAAATTGTGTAAACTGGCAATCTAAAAATCAAGAGAATGACACATTATTAAATATTTGAAACTAGGACTCGGCAAAATTCACCTCGAAACCTCAGCAAGAAATTCAAACTCAGTTCATTCTTAATGTCTTTCAATCGGTGGAGTTGAAGGGCAGGGATGTCCAACTGTAGCTTTTAAATGGAGGCAGGATATATGAAAAGAATCATGCTTTAGTAGAAGCTGAATCTATGAAAAAGAATCATGCTTAAGTAGAAGCTGAATTGGTGAGAGAACATGGAAAACATGGAACATTTATATGGAAATGAGATGAAAAGAAGGCTGTGTAAACAGAAGCAGGATATATTAAAAGAATTCATGCTCAGGCCTCAGCAGAATCTGGAATGATGAATTAAGCAATAATGCTTAAATGGAAGCTGGATAGATGAAAAGATGCATGCTTAAAAGCTGGATTGATGAGAGAATGCCGCAGAGGTGGAAGCAAGATGAAAAGAAGGCTGTATAAGTAGAAGCTGGATTGATAAAGAGAATTGTGCATTTTTGAAACAGTTCAAGCGTTTTTCTTTAATATGCCCACATTGCTTGGAGTAATGTTAGTAAGAGTAAAATAAGCTATTATTTCTTATCAACATTCTCTTAATTAAATACGTTGAAATGCATCTTTACCCAACATCTGTCTCGTTCTGCAATTGCAAAATCTGTCGGGTCTACGAATTGCAAATCGAAACTTAGCTCACGAAATTTACATTCATGCGATCGACACGTTACACCGCCTACCCGCTCAAACACTGCGTCAACTCAAATGGCAACAAACATCAGCTTTAACCAAATTTAAGACACGCCAGAAGTTATCCAAAGTTTGGTAAAGTTCAGCACTATTTAAACTCTGGTGTAGCTATTTATAAATGATAATTATTGTAAATATTTTACAAATATTGCATCACCTCTCTCAGCAGCACTTACATTCATTCATCAGACATGTGCAATATGCCGAGTACTCTGACAACGGTTATGAGTAATGGGCGTATCACAAAAAGATATCCGAGTACTATAAGCAGCGCCTCGATTATTTTGATGCTTTTAATAATTAATAATAATAATAATAATGATAACATGCATTATACATAATTGTTTATTTATCTAGTACGCCCTAAATAATTGGTAATTATATCTTATACTAAATCTTATGTAATAAAACTTTATCGGTTGCAAAATATTGAATTTTATTAGTTGTTTCGTTTTATTAAATTTAATGATGAAGTTTATTAATGTCAATAGGCCTAATGACGACCTGATGACGATTGTCAATACTTATAAGTCCCTATAATTGCGTTTATTGTCCACTATCACTCATGTGAGTTCTTCTGCGTTTTCCCCTCTTTGCTATCCTACTCAATAATTCAATATTTAGGCCTGCTAAATAAAGCGCTGGCATTAATTTCTATATCGTAGCTATAGGCCAACTAAATTTATTCCATTAACTGCTGCCTAGCTCATCGAGAGGACGGCGATGCATAATAGGGCCTACTTATAATTAGACGCACAACTCAACAAAAATTATGTTTTATTTATAAAAATTAAATCTCGTCTATCATTGCCAAGTACGGTGACGGATGAAAAATGCGGGAGTGCAGGCTATGGGACTTGAAACGCAGGACGTCAAATGTGTGAATCTGTTGTGGGAATGCGAAAAGCGGGAAGAAACCTGCAAAAAATGTATGATTAATGCTTAAAAACGATTAACATCTAAATATTTCTCTGCTATTTTAATAGGAATACAAAAGTATCACCAAAATTGTATGATTAATGTTTAAATATAATAGTTAAAAAAGTCGATTTATACTTGCATTGTTATTGGCATGGGCGCCGAACCCGGGGGGGGGGCGATCGATGTCCTCCCACCTTATACAGAGAGGGGACAATAGTTACACATGTGTCCCCCCAGAATTCCTACCCCTCTCATTGGGTATCCTAGCTTGATTCCACCTGTCGAACGAGATCGGCACCTCTGATTTTTGGTAATCTTTCGCTTTCAAAAATATTTCCCAGAAAATAAATAGCGTCACACATTAATTTATGTTAGCCACCTTCTGCGCCTTGTGTCCTCATTTTGAAGACACCTGTTCAGAAGGAATTGTTATTTGAATCAAGGCAACTTTGAGTACTACCATGGCGTAACATATACATGGTGTGTCGCGTTTTCCCCTCTGGCCACTCCTTCTTCTTGATGACGAGAGAATCCGCTCGTTCTTTCCTTTATCACCAAGCTCAGCAACACGACACACTTGAGGGTTTTTAATATGTATATTTAGTGAAATATATACACACCACTCATCCTATCTACACTTACTGGAGTTATTAGTGTCCTTTTGAAATGTTTTCCTGGTTTACGTTGGAGACGGGGTTCCCCAACTACGTTAATTACCCTTATCGTCAGAACGATCTAACGTCTCCCCCAGTTCCGAAACAAGTCCCTGTTCCTTCGCTTGCTACACTATAGGAACCCTTCTAGAGACGATTTCCTTCGCCCTCCCAAACGCAAAACTCGTATCTCTAGTGGACGACAAATCACCTTATGAAATTATTCCTAAATCGGGTTGGTCGGATCTTGTTGTCCCTAGCATAACGTCAATCACTATGGCGTACAGCTAATGTTTGACTAGCGGCTGTCATGGTTGGGCCTTGTTAGGTGTCATATAAAGGCAATAGGTTCCAGGGATTGCGTTACATCATTTTAGCTATACCACGTAATAGGTTTGCGCCGTTCGTATCGGAATTGTCCCATATTCTTGATTAGTGTCAACCACGGTCAACAAGCCGGTCCAGACCAGATCTTCAGCTGGTTCTTGAATTTCTTGTCCGTGGGTCGCAGAGATGGTAGGGGCAGGCGGCTCTAACTTCTGCCTCGAGGTGTGGGGTTTCGTTGCTGGACACTCGGTTGCTTTTTGCATATTTCTCGCCGTCTGTATTGAGGCCGTCTGCCTCCGGCGAAACCCATTGATGTCTCACATCAACGTTTTCACAGCTTGGTCATCTTCGTACTAACGAAAGAATCCACTCTGGAGAAAAACCATTCAAATGTGAGTCATGTGATAAAACATTTGCCGGCAGTGGCAATCTTAAGTCACATTTTAGAACCCTCACTGGAGAAAAACCTTATAAATGTGAGTCATGTAGCAAGGCATTTTCAAACAGTAGTGGTCTTATATTACATATAAGAGCCCACACTGGAGAGAAACCTTATAAATGCCACTTGTGTTACAAAACATATGCCCAGAACAATCATCTGAAATGCCATTTTAAAACCCACAATGGTCATGAACAGCAAATACATGGAATCTTTCAAGCACTTGATTGCAGCAGTAGCAATCTCAATGAGTGTGTAAAGATGCAACATATACAACAATCACATCAATGCAATATATTGAATGTGACAAGAAAGAGACATTGGATGGAATTTTAATGTAACCATGAACACATCAAAGGAAGATAACAACATTGTTGACAATTAGGATTTATCAACCATAGAATCTACAAAAGACTTTTTACTTGCTTGGTATGAGAAGTCAAGTGCAGATTAAGACCAACATTTTGGAGATCAGTTGTCAACTTTTGGTGATCAGAGCAACTTATTTATCAGAGCTTTTGGTTGTGGAATGTGATGAAATGTTAGAAATCGAACATGAATTCATGGAACACTGTTTATGTCACTTCAATGATGCTCCAAAGAAAGTCACATTTCTTGAACTTTTTGAAATAGGCTTTAATTTAAATTCCTTTTTAAGCAAAAACTTTTCCCTGTTTTATGGACTTATCGATGGGATGTGCTCAGAAGGGAAGAGTTGCGATTCAATCTGTCGTTGGGTACGGTTGACATTGCACCAATGTTATGGATAAAATAGTGTGGGGTATGCACAAATAGTACTTTGCCGAAATGATTTTGGACATAATGACAGGGCAGCAACAGGGTATTTTTCCAACTTTTTGTCATATCCGAATCATGCTTAATTAGAAGTTTGATTGCTAAAAGGATTATGTTAAATTAGAAGCTCGATTGATGAAAAGAGTTATGTTTAATCAGAAGACAAATTGATTAAAAGGATCATGCCTAAGTAAAAGCAGGATCGATGAGAAAATTTTATATCCAGACATTTCTCACCAGAAATTACTTACCCAACCTAAATTAGGGGTGTTTCTTTATTATCCCTCATCTCTGTGTACTACTGTTTTGTCATCACAACTACTGTCACAACCAGTAGTGGTCGACGACCACTTTGCTCTGCAATTCATGGTGACCTGATCATCCCTTTTGCACGCACTTCCGTAATGTAGCATCAGGCTTTCTCGGTCGTGGGACCTGTCATCTGGAATGGACTTCCCGTAGATCACCGTCTCCTACCTAAGAACTCCTCATCTTCATTTTATGTCTCTCTCAATCGCCGTCTGTCGACAAAGCATCAATAGTCTAAGAAAATGAAACATTACAATACATTACAAAGTATTCAGTTAAGCAGCAATTCCAGCCCACGTATTTAAACATTACAGCGACTTATCTAACAATAGCATGAATTCTCACTTCTGCAGTTCCACTGTATTACAGTCATGTGACATAAAGCCACACTTTAGTTTTATCTTGCATAGCCATAGATGCTGGATCATCGACAGCAAAACACCAAATATCCATGAAAGCTGCAATCTTCATTACTCATCTAATTCCATATTTACCAAAGAAATGGGCAATAATTAATATACGTTAGAAATAATCTAACTTTACTACTTAATGCACAAACAATGCAATGACAACCGAAAAAGTAACAATAGTCTCAAAATACATATACAGCTAAACAGTCTGTTAAATAGCTATTGCATTTAAAGATAGCTGTGTCTTTATCTAACCATAGCATAAATTATCATTTCTCTGACCAGCAGCAATTCTACTGTCTTCCAGTCGTGTGATATAACGGCAAGACTTCTGTGGAAAACCTCATATATTCATTAATGAATGTGGTAGAAAGTAACTACTCTCATGTATGCATAAATCCAATCAATTCCGAAACATCTTATCATACTGTAGTTATTTCAAATCAAAATTCAGAACGGGTCCGCCAAGAAGTCGTCAAGAGGAGAAAGTCGATGGCCAGAACAATGCTCTAGAAATTCTTTCTCTATTTCAATCAATTCGTCACATATACCACATCCAAAAGATTTAGACACAGAGACTTTTGTATACACGGGAGATTGGAATTTGTTGATATACAGACAGTCACCACCTCCAACTATTGGTGCAGGTCTTGCAATTCCATTGAAATCCGGACACTTGTTCTTTGAAAAATGTTTATGTGGTTTATCCATAACGCCTCTTCCGCTAAGTTTGATGAACAGTTCCGACAGGTTAGCACTAACTTCAACATCCTCTTTCTGATCTTGTAGCAGAATTCTTCGATGCCGTTGAAAACGCTTCACTGAAGAACTGCTTTTGGTGACAGGCTTATTGAGCGTGTGTTGCTTCTCAGTTGCATGAGGTCTTCTGAGACTTTTTAGATTCCCAAATCCTTTGTTGAAAACTTCAAATACATATGGTTTTACTCCTGTATGAGATCTCATATGATATTCCAGTGCACTGCCTTTTGTGAATGGTTTCTTACATAATGGGCAGTTATATGACTTTTCACCAGAATGGGTTCTCATGTGTCTTTTCAGACCACTACCACTAGCAAATGTTTTATTACATAACATACATATGTATGGTTTATCACCAGTATGGACTCTGACATGCATTTTGAGACGACCACCTTTACCAAATGATTTCTGACATAGCTGGCACCTGTATGGTTTTTTTCCTGTATGGGTTCTCATGTGCTCTTTCAGATAATTACGACGGTTAAACGATTTTTGACATATCTGGCACCTGTATGGTTTTTCGCCAGTGTGGGTTCTCATGTGCTCTTTCAGATAATCACGACGGTTAAACGATTTTTGACATATCTGGCACCTGTATGGTTTCTCGCCAGTGTGGGTTCTCATGTGCGTCGTCAGATAACTACAAAAAGCAAATGATTTTTGACATATCTGGCAACTGTATAGCTTCTCACCAGTATGAGTTCTCATGTGCACCTTCAGATAACAATCGTGCTTAAATGATTTTTGACATATCTGGCAACTGTATGATTTTTTGCTAGTATGTGTTATCATGTGCATTTTCAGAGTATAGGCATTGGCAAATGTTTTATGACACAACAGGCACATATATTGTTTTTCAGCAGTATGGGTCCTCATGTGACTTTTCAGATGATCACCATCATTAAATAATTTCTGACATATCTGGCAACTGTGTGGGTCTTCACCAGCATGTGTCCTCAAGTGTTTTTTCAGATAAGAACCTTGATTAAATGATCTTTGACAAAACTGGCAACTGTATGGTTTTTCACCAGTATGGATTCTGATGTGCCTTTTCAGATGACCACTCTGAACAAATGATTTCTGACATGTCTGGCAACTGTATGGTCTTTCTCCAGTGTGAGTTCTCATGTGTATTTTCAAATTATGAACGCGAGCATATGATTTTTGGCAAAACTGGCATGTGTGCGACTTTCCTCCAGTACGAGTACTCATGGGTATTTTCAGAGAGCCACTTTGACTAAATGATTTATTACATAATTGGCAATTATGTGGCTTATCACCAGTGTGAATTCTTATGTGCGTTTTCAGAGTATGACCCTGAACAAATGATTTCTGACATATCTGGCATTTGTATGGTTTTTCACCAGTATGGGTTCTTAAGTGTTTTTTCAGATTACTTCCACTATAAAAAGACTTCTTACATAACTTGCAATTGTACGGTTTTTCTCCAGTGTGGGTACGCATGTGTGGTGTCAGGTCACCACTTTGAGCAAATGACATATCTGGCTTTTGTATGGTTTTGCTCCTGTGTGGGTCTTGATATTCACCACCAAGGCACCTTCTGTGGTAAGTGATTTTCACAAAGCTGGCATTTTCACAATTTCTCTCCAGTATGATTTCTCATGTCCTCACGTGTGTTTTCAAATTAATCGCCTGATCAAAGAACGTCCAACATATCTGGCACCTACAATATTTTTCCTCACATATTCGTCATCATTTCTGACATTACAGGCATCTGTATGATTTTTCAGATAGTTGTTGGTTACCCACCACTATGGCTACTCGTATATAACTGACAATTTCACTGTTTTCTCCTTGACGGGTAATTTGCTGATCATCTTGAGCATACAGTCTTTGCTATAATTGATAGTTTTTTAAATAAAACTATTTGCAAGTGCTTTGCCAATGGGAATCTGCACAGCTATCCAAAAGGATGAGTTTTGGAATTCATTTGAAAGGTAACAAAGTTTGTTACCGCAATTATTGTCTTCACAGCCTTTGCAACACCTGCCATGTTCAGTTTCTCATATCATTGAAGACTTTGATTAACTTTGTATCTCACCTGCTTACAGCTTCCTATTCATGTTTCATCTGTCAGTAATAGCTACGTTTCGAGAAATGAGGAATTAATCACACAGAAATATACCAAAGGACGAAATACTGCAACAATTCCACCGTTGTATCATCGAACACCTTCAGGATATTGTTCAGTATAATTAAATGAAAATAAACTCGTTGACTACAACAAATACCATATTTTAAAAAATCCACTTGAATGTTCTTGATGAAGATTATTCAGACATAGATATGTTGAAGTGCCAACAGAATGCACCATGTCTCCTTCATTTACTTGCTAAATATAACAAAACAAACTAAATATTACATGTTTCAAATTTAAGAAAAATTATTTCATTACTGCTGATTATGACTGAATGCCTGTTCTTTATTCTTAATTGAATGACTAAAAGTGATATGGCACAGTTATAGAAATTCATAAATTCATTAACTATATTTTCCTATGATGTCATGGCTTGCTTAATTAAGCCCATTATGTCAAAACTGTCTAAAAAAACGATCAGACTTCGAAGAAAATCATTCCATAAAAGAGTCAACTAAAGTATGTAAATTCTAAACCACATCATATCATCACAGTAGTTTCCAAATGTAATACAACAAAAACTTGCTAAATTCGTTCGTAAGAGTTTACACCTATAAGGGTGCACACAAAAGGGTAACCATCAAAACAGCGTACACATAAGGGCGACCGGCCAATAAGAGCGACAACACTCAAAGGGCGACTGGCTTCAATGGTAAAGATGCTCATAACCCATCTCGTTTGCTTAAACCTACTGCTACTCTTGTTAACTCATTTGTCACATATCAATGTGATTACAGATGCTCAATCTACGCTGGAATCCCGATCGCTTGGCTGTGGTGCATAGACCCGAGTTATACGCCTCATATTATGAGGCATCTCTGGAGCAGGTTATTTATATGGCTACATGCTAGATGTGCTCTGGGAACGGACATTTGCCCCACCCGAAAATTTGCCCCTTTTATGTATATACATGTGAAATACATTGTGCATGCAGAATTCCAGATTATAGTACAGTAGGTGAGCGAGAAGTAAAGAGTAGAACGGGCTTTAGCAGCAGGTAAAATTTTGGTTAGTCTAAACAAAATACCTAGGTTTTTGGATATTTTTTTGGAGACTGCATTAATATGCTCCTTCCAAGATAAGTGCTGATCAACTATGACTCCTAGGAACAAGCACGAGGTGACCCGGGTAATTGTTGAATTCATTAGTTTGATTGGCTGCAAATTTTCAGTAAGGCTTTCTTATTATGAGAACGAAAGATTATGAAGTTTGTTTTTGTGATATTAAGGGATAGTTTATATGCACAAAGCAATGACGCATTTGGGGCCGTTAACACCATAAATTACCAAATAAACATTTCGTCACGGCAGCCGTGTTAGCATTGAAAATAGTCACGTTCAGGAATCACATGGTGCGTAACACGTGACAGGCGGTTCGCTAGTTTTGTAAACTAGCCGTCATCTAGTCACTTCGTATAATTTTTATTACATATTTAGATAGTAATCGTTTTCAACAATTGATCATACATTTTATTAACCTTTCATGCAAACAGCTTTATTTCAATTTCACCCGCAGCACGCAATCCCGCATTTCACCCGTCACCGCGTTGATCGGCATTTTGTGGTATAATGGATTCGGCTTACTTATAGTAGTCGGGACTCAAACTTACACATAATATTGTCGATCTTTTGGTCCGCTGCCATTGGTGAGAACGAAATACTTCCGGCGCGTGGTTGACAAAAGGAGTAAGTCAAATGAATCTTCGTATATGTCTAAAACTGCACTAACCCTAACACATCATAATAACAGCAACTTTATCACTGTCAGTAATTATAATTTTAGGCCATCTTGACCATTAAGTAAAACGCACAGGGTTGAAAATCTAACCATGTTTAGCGGCAAATCGAATTATCAGAGAAAAGTGTTCATCCTGTCTTCAGCACAAAATAACGAGTGATCAAAATAATATTCAAACTAATGATATGTCATCAGATCTTGCGAAATGATATCCTGCCATCTAGCGAATACGCTTTAGCGCGATATCACATCGTGGTTCAGAATGCATAAGATAATTATGTGGATGGGCCCCTAGCTGCCATTTAAGCAAAACTTTTACACCAATCCAGCTTTTGTTTTAGATAATTGTTTTTGGCAATCCAGCTTCCATTTAAGCTTCTATTCGGCTAGGCAATTAATTTACCGATTCACAGCAATAGGCGGGACGAGCGAACAAGGAGAACGATTGATCACTCGTCTTAAGTTGAACAAGCTGCTTGTATGTGGCGACCAAGTCGTCCGCGAAACTGTCTTTCGCTTCGTATACTTGTTACAACTCGCGTACACAGGCAAATATTTCCTTTTGGCTACATTTTTTTGTTCGCATATTTTGATCCACTGCCTAATCTGCCTATAAGCTTCGTCTTATATGCACACAGATGTAAATGTCCCAGAACTTACCTATTTCAGGTTATAAAATTGCAGTATTGGCGATTGATTCTGGTAGTAAAAATATAATTAGATAAAGTCGTTCGTAAGTTAACAGCTGGTAACTAGTGGCTTAGCTAACTCCAGAGTATTTAAATGTAAATAACGGCCAGTAGCTAGCACGTTGGGTTGCTTAAGAAGATAACTGCTTAGATAGCGACGGGATGATTCAATAATTGGTTAAATAGAAGCTGGATTGAAGAACCATTCTTTGCCTAAATGAAAGCCTTAATGATAAGAATAATGCATATAAAACAAAGCTGGATCGATAAAAAGAATACTTATTAACATTCTGAAGAGAAATGAAAGTTTTTTTATAAAAAATAAGTATGATATTCTTCATTGTTCAGTTTTTTTTACATAGTTAAGGAGCAAGTATGAACAACCACTATACTTTAGCACATAATATAGGCCCAACGGTCACAGCTTCTCCTAAGAATCCTGGACTCGAGATCTCAATATCCACGAAGTTTAACCACCCTCAGTTCAAATTTGACAATTCAAACCCTGTTTTGTTCACAGCTATTCCTGTTCTTGTTCTGCTTCAACTTCAACAAGGCTTTTGTATTGAATATTGTACGACGCAATGGCATAAACAGTGCCAAACCATGTAAAACCTTTAGATCGCTAAGTTCAGGACGGTTCACTCTCAGTACAAGAATTTCCTCTGGTCGTCCATAAAGGACGTCCGCAAAGAAACTACTTTTTTGACCCCGTCCCACTTGTCAGCATTCGACTGACCCCCTTTGCGGACGTCCGCTTGACACATGGCCACCAATGAAACTGCTGATAATTATTTTACTGCATCACTTTTAATAGACATTTTATTGACAAACTGAGATTGAATGAAAGCCATCTGTTAAAAACGTAAATTTTATAAACACTTATTTGCATGTATGCTTTGTATATTAGTCCTTAAAATGTGAAGTATAACCTATACGTATTAATAAAAAATTAAGATTATGACGTAATTATCATTAGATGTGATTTTGGCAATAATTTAGTATGGTTACATGCAGACGTCCGCATAGACCAAGACCCTCCTCCCCTGTCCGCATTTTGCCCTACCCTCCCTGCCATATTGTTGTGGATGTCCTTTGTGAATGACCCCTTTACTATGTGGTATAACTTAAGATTGTTATAGACGACATGCTAGAGCACTGATACTGCAAGCCAATTGCTGGAAAATGTAAGGTTCTGAGATCAGCATGACTGTTTAGCACGTGGGAACTGCAATTAAACAACTTTTGGTACATAATTAAAAGAAAATTCCAACCTTAATGTACACAATATGTACTTCACCATTACATCTAAATTATATTAATTTAAAGACTGTATTAGACAGCAAAAATTAGAACTTGATTTTTTTAAATTAAATTTTTTTGAAGTTCTAGGCAGATAAACCACTGAACACATCATTATTAGCGTTTAAATTCTTTAAAAAATTATAATCCATGTTAATACCTCAGATAACTACCATCGCCACGAAAATCATTGCATCATAATAACTGAAAAAACATTATTTCAATCCATTATCAACATTTGATTCACCAACATTTTTATTAACACTGAAACAGTGCTGATGTCTAAGATGGATTTCCTCTCATTAATTTGCAACTATTTCTTCTTCTGCTGTTCTTCAAGAACATCCTTAACTCGTTTCATCATAGCCGGAATGAGGGCTATGTGCTTATCAGCACATGTAACAACGCATGATTCAAGTTCGCCGCGATATCTGGAAACTTCAGCATCGGAAGACTTAGGTCCAAGTTTATCTCTTACTTTGTCGGAACAGTCCATGGCACAACGCTGCAGCCGGTCCTACAACAAATACACAGCTACATGCACAATGTGGCTCAACTAATCTAGTATTTAAATATACGTTCTTCGCAGGTTCCACGACAAATGGTTCACGGACAAATGGTTCATGACCAAAACGTTAGTATTTGGCTATTGTATTTGGCAAAATAGAACTTGGATTTATGATAATGATGCTTGTTAATCCAATTTATGTTTCAGCATGAATTATTTTAATCAATTCAGCTTCTATTTAAGCAAGAATTTGCTTAATTAATCCAACATTATTATCACAACATATTAAGTGCCTCACATAGGCACTGATAGCATGACTATCCAATAAAATGCATCTTAGGACAGTTGAAAATGTCTACCAAACATTTTATGATTATTATTATTATTAATTGACAACACCTACTGCACAAACTCCCCATAATCAAGCCATGATCAGGTCCATATCTAGACTCTGCTAGACGCTTAGAGTATTATGTTCTGTAGAATCATTGTGAAGATATGTACTCATTTAATTGAATAAGGGGGCTGGCTATTTGCCCTAACACGGCTAACAATTCAAATTTCTCACACTACACCCATGGTTGCCTCTCTGATGGGCTCAAGGAAATTCCTCCTGTAATTAGTTCAACAACAGATATCAGATGTTCTTACAGATGAAAAACATGTGGAGACTAGATGACAGTAGCCATTCAAACACGGTACATCCTAACAACTGGTTGAATGATTCTAGAGCTGACGATATCCGTTGCCAACTCTGATTCAAGTCAGACATATAGTTTGCTGTTGTGGGTCCATCTACCTGGAATGACCTACCTTCATCGCTAAGGGCTAAACTAATGACTGGCTTCTCACTCTTTGAAAGGGTTTCCTAGAGATTTCCATGCTGACAGTGCCTCTGAAAGGTTGTTTTGTGAGAGACGCTATATATATATATCTAAAAATACGATATGATATACATGAAACCGTATTGTAATCCAAATATATGAATTGGCTTCCAGAATTACCCTTTTACATATGATCTTGTTAACACAAGGTGTGTTCCCCAAATGAATTTGTTTTAGCAAGTCCACTCTTAATGCAGAGTCAAGACTAGAAGTGAACTGAACAATGAGTGGTAAACACAGTACATTTGTTGCTTCCAGGTTAAAGGTCATGAGATGCAATTGAAATCATACTTGGAATGACTGTAGTTCTTGTCCAATGAAATTCTGAGCCACCTGAATTGGCTGCGAACACTTCTCCATGCAGGACTGTGTGTCGTCCATGCTGTAGTGAGGATTCTCACAGCAAGCAGCACTACACTTGTGCATGTTAGCCTGCAACCATTCACACAGAATCAAAATCCATTAATTAATAGTCTTCATTACTAATTATTATCATCATCATTATTATTGCTCTACTTCTTGAGTTATTTCACGTTGAATATGGCCTCAGAGAACATTTCGCGAAATCAGAGACAAAGTTTTGCTGACCCCACCTCACTTTGAGATGGCGTATCTTCATCAAATTTTGAAATATCTCAAAACAATTTGGTATTTGTGCCTCAAAATGATGGACTAACAGCTGGCTAAATTTTTACGAAAATCTAAGATCGAAGGTGGGAGGGTCTGGTTGATCTCACATGGAATGACCCATTATTATTATTATATGGACATTTGACAGCTATTCAGAGGTGCTCACGGCGTGACTGGTTCATGTAAAGGAAGGTCTTGAGCAATGAAGTGGTGCAGATGATATCCTCTCAAGTATCCTACAACAGACAGACTGCCGAGGAAATGTCATTTCACGGTGAGGAATCAACTACAGCACTACCTGGTGATTTGATAAAGAAGTTCTTAACCTTGGTACACGAAGATCAAGTTGGTCAGTATACTGAAGAGGGCGAGAAGAATGATCATAGAGTGGCACTGACTCATATATCAGGTTGCATAGATAGCTAGGTGCTAAACCCTGCTGAGACTTATATCAGCAGTGCTCTCAGTAGGCATCTGAGAACAGGAAAGCCTTAAAGCATCTCCTAAGCTGGCAATGAGAGAGGGCTGGCAATTCCTGGTGCAAGTGGAAGACAGTTCCAAGCAGAGGGGCCAACGTAGGCAAAGCTCTTGGACTGGGACGTAGCAGAGCGCATGCGCGGAACAACCAGAAGGCCACAAGTAGAAAATTGCAAGATGGTCCTTGCAGGTGACAGGGGCTTCTAGTCTTTGGGATTACCAAATCTCTTAAAGATGCAACCTTCGGGAAGCGAACCGTGAACCGCATGCGTTTTAACAGCTTCAATCATTGTAGCTAACTGGTCAAAAGTTTACGACCTTCAAGATTTGTTTTTCGTTTAGTTACTAATCTAGCATGCTTGTCATTTTCCAGCACAGCAGAGTAGCCGATTAGTTTAATGAATAATTTTTTATTTTAGTAAAGACTTAAAGCGCTAGATTAAATTAAACTTTGACCGGCAACTCTACGGAAGCATGTATCTTAGCGATAATAGAGGTTATTGCTGTTTTAATTAATAAACTTGAAATAAAGCATTTTCTCTAACCTGTATTTTTCGTATATGATCTTTGTCCAAGACGTTAATCATATTCGTAATTGCCTCTTGAACACGAGCTTGGATTGATTCCATTTTGAATTTATATTTATTCCTCCTTGAACAGATCAAATCGATCGAGTAGAGGACGTGAACAGCAAAAGAGGTTTATTAGTAAAGTAAGGACTTATGGGATATACGGGGAACGTTTTCCGGTTTAGTTTTCAGTTGAAAAATGTGATGTATGTAATGTAATGTAAATCCTCGAAAATTTCTCAGCGCCCACAAAAGCCACGTCAGGGAGACCAGCTTATTCACCGGCGCTGTGCCAAATCAAGTCCGCAATAGTCTCGTTTCCTTTCGGTGCCGGGGCGAAATCCAGGGAGTCAAGCCGAGGAGACAGCATGGTGCTACGGTGGTAGTCGAAGATAAGGGTGGTCATGTGGTGGCACAGGAGTAGAATCTGGATAGGACACATTGAAGAGTTCGGTTTTTAGTCGTGAATGAAAAGTAGCAGAGGATAATGAAAGCGGAGGAGAGGTTATATTTTGGGTTGAGATGTGGGGATGAGCAAACTGACGGAGTTCTTTTGGGAGTCCGTTCCAAAGTGTTGGTGCAGCATAGCCTAAGGAGCGATTGCAGAATTTCAGGGACGATGAGACTGGAGGTCGAGCTAGAGAAAGATATGACGATGACGACGAGCGAGTTGATCCGGGCGGTTGGATTGTAAGGAGTTAACGAATGTAAGAGGGTTGAGAGGTTTGAAGTACGTTGTAGGTGATAGATACATGGAAGATCATGCGGAGTCATGCCAGTATTGTTCGCTTATTTCGAATGAAAAAATAGGAAATATTATGACAAACAAGCGAACAGAAGGAGAAATTAGTGTGTGCATTGAGTCAGGACCTTGCCCATAGTTTTTGCATTGTACTATTGTAAGCAGTTGTAAAGGTCCTCATGTATGATGAAACATTCAGAACAGCTCCCAAAAAGTAAGGCCTCACAAGAAGAAGGTTGTAGGAAAGATGACTGCTAGATGGAACTGTTGAGACAGCAGAAAGAGTATGGACATTCCAAAGAGATGGACCAATTGAAGCAAAGATCGAGACTGAACCATTTAGTTCTAGTGCAAGAAACCAATGGGTCAAGTCTATTGGAGTCTCGAGGAAAAAGTGGGGTGGGAGGAAGTAAAATAAGATTAAAGTATTGCATCAACCAGATACGCTCGTTTTATAGCCATCATGCTCAAATGATAATAAAGAATAGTTATGTGAGCGAAAGACTATGAATAATCTGAATGGCATTATGAGAGAGCATAATTATGTGGGTACAATGTATCTTCATTTGTATTAATATGAGAAATACCTATGGATAAGAGAATATAAAATGATCATGGAATCTACATGTGTTCTCTTCAATGTGAGATGAAGTCTTAATTCATCGGAGAAATACTCAAATCCTGTGCAACTGCCACTCACAAATGTTCTCATAGTTGTCAACAATTCTTTTAGCATGAGCCAGGATCATGTCCACTTACTTTTAACATCATTTGCAATTAACATCTAAACTTATATAATTGGGGCTCATAGAATAATGAAAAATACATTGTTGAGCAAAGCAGGCAATTTTGATTCCTCTAACATTGACTGGTCCTTCATTCACTGCATTGGTGAAATTGGATGCACAAAGTGATCGACGACTTGCGTGGCGGCCGACAGTTATATTTGACTCCTGTAATAACTTGTCATCGTCCGTTTACAATGTACTTGCAATCATACTGTGGATTGGTAGAACTTTTTAAATTAAATGAGATATACTTTTTATTTATTGATGAGGCGGTAATATTTATATATTCTCATTTTACACAGAGAAACACTAGACATTTACAAACAGTTCAAATCTTTTATTTAATAATGACATTTCTTAACCATTTGTCTTTTTTATAAAGAGAGTAATTACTAGGTCAGTAACTAGATCAATAACTTTTGAAGTAGCACAGGAAAATATCATAGTCTCACGCAATGTTATGAATAACGTTACAGAATAAAATAATTTGTAGGACACTAAACTTTGTGCAAATGCTATGATTACACATGGCAACATCACACAAAAGTAATTTTATGAATATTCATAACATTACATTTCGGTTGATGAATATTGAGCATATCTGGAAGATTCCGGCAATAACTGCAATGTTGTGAATAACATAAGACAAAAACCTAATGTTATCGATATCACAACACAGGAATATAAATGCTATGAATATTCGTAACATTTTCTTTAACGGTACAATTCAAATGACAACATCACACAGATAACATTTTGTGCAATGCTCCAATAATGAGCACTCAATGAAGTGTTCGTAAACACTCAACCTCCAGGCAGATACTACACATGCAGAGAATAAGTGCAAAAAATAAATTTCTTTCCTATCCTAATACTACACCGGAAAACCATGCACCATACTTAAAGATAACCGTTTTCCAACTATCAGGTTCCTATTCTGTACATCACACAGTATTACTAAAATTACTTAAGATAAGGTCTTATCACCATTACGCATCTACTACATGACATGACCATTCTGTGGGGTATATATGGTAGATCTTCAGCCTGAAGTAGGGCAACAACAGCCACCACTAAACTGATGCAAAATCGTATCTTGGCACCAATATCATACCTTGGTACCTCCTTTTCAATAAGTCCGTGATAAAAACACTGCTGAGGTAACGATAATTGCTCACTCTTTAAAAATCAATTAAGGCATTGCAAATACACTTCTTCACACATTTTGACATTCTAATCAGTCTAGTATGTTGAAAGAACCATTCGGTCAAAGGTGAAACTCGAGAGATTTGCAATCTAGACACAGCATGTAAATAGAACTTTGTCTTTCAATGGAGCATCTTACAAAGACTCTTGAGTTGATATCTAACTGAAGTAAATATGCAACAAGGGCTACTCCACAAACGAACGACCAACTATTTCATGGATACAAGTTAACATTCAACATAGAATAGTTGTGCTGGTCTGGCAAAGCCTTATTGCTCTACTCCGACCTACATTTATCTATGGGAGCTTTGCTGCCCTGCTTTGGCTGGCCGTCGAGCTGTACATATTCCTCTGGCTACATTCTGGTGCCCTCGTGCAAGCACCTCTACCAAGCAGCGCCACACCTCAGTTGTTGGCACTTCCACCTGGAACACTCTTCAATTAGAGATGCAACTGTTGCCAAGGAATAATAATTTTGCAAGTTGCTTAAGACTGATCTGTATCATTGTGGTATGGATGGAAGTGCCTGCTAGTGGACTTATTGAGGGAGTGCAATATAAATGCTGAAATGAATGAATGCAATATTAAACCATCACAACAGAATATTTTACAAAATATTTTAACAGCTTGCCAAACATTTCATACATAAGGCTTTCACACTTATAGATGGCAAGTAATTGAGTTTATGCTGATGATCCATAATTCATGAAAAACACTTTCATATTTCTCAACTACATTGATCATGGAGGTGGGTAACATCTTTTTAATTGAACCCTTATTGGATGCTGTCGTATCAAGTTGTGTCCTTGAATTGCATAAACCGAGCAAAATTACCAAGAATCACAGTCACAAAAATTACGAGGTGAATATAATTGTGTAATGGTTTCAAAAGCAGTTTGACAGCCGTTATTATGGAATTAAATATAACAGGAGTCCTTAGGATGTTCCAAAATGTTCCCTAGAAATGTATAAACCAAGTGAGATAGTAGTTAGTTGAAACTTATTCTACCAAACTGTGTAAGCAGGCTCTGAACTAGAAAGTTGTTGTCAACATAACCGGATTAAACTGCTTTGTTAATATCAACAATAAGTTGCAATTTCAAAGTTATATAGCACCACTAACCAGAGAAACCAATTAACAATGGAACGGAATAATTATCAAACACTTAAACGAAAAGATTGTACTGAGTTCGTTGATAAGAGTTAAAGAAATGAGGCAAAGAAACAGAGAAGCAAATTGTCAGGTAACTTCATCAGAAAAACGGATTTGCTTAGACAGGTTCCACGACAAATGGTTGACAACCAAAAAAGCTATTATTCGCCCATTCAGTAAAATAGAAGTTAAATTGATTATAATGCTTGCTAATCTAACCCACATTTCAGCAAGAATTCTTTCCAACAATCCAACTTCTATTTCAGAAAGCGTTATTTGCATCCATATATCATCTATGTAGTACAAATTACTTTCGTGAATACAACTTCCATTTAAGCAAGCATTATTATCATCAATCCAATCATACAGAAAACAATGGACAAATATTAACTCTTTGTCCGTGAACTACTTATCGGTCAATGGTTTTATGTGATACGGCTTAGACATGAGCCAATCTTTGTCTTCAACAACAATTTCCGAATGAAGTTTATTGGCGATGAAAGGAATACTAGACTATGGCAAAATATTGTAAAACATAGTTTATCAGTCGTTACTGTCACATCTCATTCAACTGTCATGAGAGACAATACCGTGAACCATCTTCATACAACCTTTTGCTACTTGTACACGCCTCGACCAATAACTTGTGACAACTAATCCAAAACCCAGAAAGAAACTATATATAAGATGTGAAGTCCATAGCTCAGTAATAGAAGACAATATATACGCCTCATACTCCTCTTTATGTTAAGAAATACTCGTCAAGCAGCGTATTGCCCTATTTGGCACCTTTCACTAAAAATTAGAAGAAAATTACCACAGAGCTAAAGATACATTTTCCCACTCATACTCAGATGTACACTTTAAGCCTGGCTATTATAAAGGAACACAATACAAACATCGATCCACAGTGTTACACAGTTATGGGTAAAGAACAAGTTCAAGGTTCCTATACCCCTTCAATTTCTCAAGGAAGGCTCCAACGACCATACCCTGCATTACAATGTGAGCGCCCTAACCAGTGGGGCACCATATCCTAATTTTGTTTGATTACACACTGGCTTCAGCGTCAGTGACAATTTTTAAAGGCTCTATATAATGATATCCTACATAAATTAGACCCCAGGATAACAGTAACTGATATGAGCAAACAAGGGCAAGACTTTCTCCCGGGGGACGCATGACACAAAGAGGTGGAACAAAAATCGAATAAAGTACATACAATATAAGCTTGGGCTACAAATTAACCTAACGAAAACCATCAAACGAATCATATGCATCGGGTACACAAAAAACAAGCAACACAATGTCAAACTGTCAAAACTGAGAAGCAAAATAAGTGGAATAAAGTTCAACTGGTTCCCACGAAACGAAAAAGCAGTGGTCCGCTTCAAATCCCTACGTCAAACGAGTGTTGGAATTTTTCCCGATTTGGAATTTCCACTTCCCAACCATTGCTCTTTCTCGTCAGACGGTCGGCCGAGTGTGCTTTGCCTTGCGGGGCAGAGTGCCGTAATGATACGCCTGAAAGATTAAAAAATATTATTCATTCATAAATTCAATAATTTAAATAGTGCCCTCTCAATGCAACTACTCAATAGCGCTCCCAACTCCACTCCAGACAAAAAGGTATGTCTTCAATGCCTGATTAGTGCTTATTAATCCAACTTCTATCTAAGCAAGAATTTTTGTCAATAATCCAAGATAAATTGCAAAAAGCATTATTTTCATCCATATATCTTCCAATCAGGAAGAATTTATTTCATCGATCCAACTTCTATTTAAGCAAGGATCAGGGCTGTACCGAGCTATAATTGCGCCCTGTGCATAGCATCAATTTTGCGCCCCCACATTTCGAAAATAGTGCATTTTATGGAATAATAAGTAATTCCATCCTGAAATTGGCGCCCCTTCCGCATTTGCGGCCCGGGCACCCCTCGGTACAGCCCCGGCAATGATCAATACATTGGGCGAATAATAAGTGAACCTAATGAATTAGTGATAGTGATGAATTGTTGACCAACATGAGCAGCTGCAACTTAGGTCAATCTAAATAAGAAGCTGACAAAGAGATCATCACACAGAACAGTGGAATAACTCGGACCTCTTTGTGGGTGTAAACCGATTTCTTGGAACTCCTCTGCCGTGTCTCCATTTCTCCGTGGATCTCCTCCAATTCCTTCACTGGATATAACTCTACACACAGAAATAGGATTTATCAAAAGACGGCCACGAGAAATCTCAACCTCCTATAATGATTAATAACAATATTTGCTTACTTTCAAACTGACAAACCCTAATTTCAGACATAATATGAACGAACGATGACAAGTTGCTACATGAGACAAATTTAACTGTCGGCAGCAATGCAAAGCTCTTAATACGTTACACATATAATTCAGTCAATGTTTGTTAAAGAACAAGTGGCCAATTACTGAGAAGGCACGGTTCTGATTAGTAGTTGTTCGGGCAAACACATTGACGAGTACGTCATCACAACTGATTAATGCAGTAACATTTTAGCAAAATAGTGCATAGTCCACATATTACGTATGCAGCAAGGGGGGTTCAAATTTCGGCCATTTTGGAGCGTATGGTGGAAGAAGGGGCGGGGTATCGGAAATATGTATGAACACAATACAGAGTATGAAAATCAGAACTGTAAACCTACTCAGACTATATTCCTGCTTAATCAATTTTATGTAGCATTAAAACGCTTTCAAATTCAAGTGTTGTTAGTGTTTTAATTCTTCAAAACTGGTAACAAATTTAAGCTGTTAAATACGATGCTTAAAAAAAATAAACAGCCTGTGGTAAAGTCAATGTCTTATAGATGTTTTAGCTATTTAACTTGGGCAATGGGGGGTGAGCTCAAACGTACGTACGCATGGGGGCCCACGAAATGTACGCGGGGCAACAGAGGAAAGGAGGGTCCGAAAATCTGTTTGCGTAAATAATATATGGATTGGCCCTAAGCTGAAGGAGTCGCCAGTGGTAGGCACATGCAAAGCCTTAGAACCAACCAACGGATTCCCGTCGACAGCTGACAGACTTATGAAGGACGACCATGACATGAGAAGCAAAGTCTAATAGCTTATAAATATGGTCAATCAATGAACTTGTAAATAAAAAGAAATTTAGTGAATGACCTGACTAGCCACTCATTGGGGAAAGGTCTAAATATACAAAAGAGACAACAAAACAAACAACTAACACATTGAAAACCGAAAGTATTTCGACTCTCTGCAAGTTTACTCTCCAAACAAACATCAAATGAAGACTAATATAACAAATTATTTATGATGATTTCTCTGTTCATTGGCTTAACACCGTCCGGGGATGAGGCGGGTGAGGTGGTTACCCGTTGCCTTCCTAACCGACAATTATGAGTGAGCAATTTGTCCAAGGTCGCTATGCAGTGACTCGAGGTGGGTTTGAACCTGCAACCCTTCAGTTGCAAGGCACAGAACATACCGCTATGCCATCATCAATGTTCCCTCTAATCTCTTGTAGATAATGTGTGCAAGAAATTCTGTGTGCAACATATTACAAATGGTTTACACTCTTGTGCACAGGTTCGAGCTAAATGTGACGATATATAAATTACGACCATATCTAGAAGTCTATGGTGAGGAATTTTTATAACCTAAGAAAATCAACTTTTCTAAAGATAAATAAAGGGACGTATCAGCCAAGGAACCAAAGTTTCTGTAGTTTCTATAGATACAAAAATTGCATGATCACATTTAATTCTTGTTGACAGCTTAGACGGAACATTAATAACAAATAAATCGTCCACTCCAACTTACCTGTATCTTTAGCCTTGTGCGCACGTGAGCTTGCCGACCGACGGACCGTGGCGACAGGTGTATTGTCTCTTCCCTCGGCATTGTCTCTATTGTCATTGTCTCTATTGTCCTGCATCTCTTGCATCTCGAGGTTGAATCGTTCCTGGATGCGTCTGTTGTCTGTCTCATCATCATCTTCTTCATCGTCCGTCACGTAACGCTTCTGCTCAGCGCCTTCGAGCGATAGGTCGTTGAGGCTGTAGCTGTTTCGGATGTGGCCTGCAAGTGTCGTCTGACCCTGTTCAGATTCAATGGGAATTCAAATATAGATGAACCGAGTTTGAATTTCTTAAAGAATATCAAGTCTTACATGTTGAATTTTGCAGACTTTGAGTTTAGAATATTTAAAAAAGGTCTCATTCTCTTGATTTTTAGTTTAGAAGTGTGCACAACTTTCAATAAATCATTACACTAGGAAGTAGTAACTAGCAGGCCTAAGTACCAATAGTAGCAATATTTGTGCTTTTAGTTGGGTCAATTATCGTTTTTAAAATAATAAAAATTCTATTTTTGCTTTAAAAACCGAAAATCAGAAAGATTAAAACTCAGACGCATTGTCTGTCCGAGTCCAAGTTTATTGCTTAGTACTACGAAACTGTGCCGAGTCGAATTAAGTTTCGGTTCATCCCTAAAATCATGTGACATAATGTAACAATTGAACCAATGACTGAGGCCACAGCCTCTCTCCATGAGGCAGAGACAGCATGACCGAACAATCCCTTGGGTGGACAACCTGACCAGGGAAAAACATTCCCAAGAATGCGAATGTTATTTAAAAGGGTTTCATGACAAATGATTCACTGACAAAAAGTTCCAGACCAAAAAGCTATTGTTTGCAGATTGCATTTGGTCAAATAGAAGTTTGGATTGATGATAATAATAATCGTTAATCCAAATTCTAATTACATTAATCAATCCCACTTCTGTTTAAGCAAGAATTCTTTTCAATAATCCAACTTTTTTGCATAATCAATATATCATCTACTTCAGAAGAATTATTTTCATCAATCCAACTTCACTTTAAGCAAGCATTATTATACAAGTGCTCTGATATCAGACCTACAAAGCTTTCTTTTGGTTTCAAGAAGGCTCCACAAATGGAGCTCTCTGGCAATATGAACATTTTTACAAAACGCACTTACACGAATTTCTAAGTGAACATGACTGTTTACATCAAACAATTTACTTTGAATTCTGATATTTGGAAATCCTTAGTTTCAAATTGCACAGTTCCCCGACATTCGATAATAACCATCATTTGCATCTTCAGAACGATGTGATAATATCAATATGCAAATCAGGTGCATTCAAGATATAACACGTTTTCACTCAGAGCGCTCGTCATATGGAGCACTCACAATCGGGGCTAATTTCAAAAGTCAAAAGGCTAGTATAAATACATTAAAAAACTAACAAACTTCTTTAAGTGAAAGCTGTAGTAAACAAGTGGGAAACTATTAGGAAGTCTCTACCATATTTTAGACAGCTCAGAGGATAACTTTGCAAGTCAACTTGTGACCAGATAAACATAATAAACTAAAATCTGTCCACGAATACTTAAAAATTCAACTCTAGCCTGTACCTTGATAGCTGTTGAAACGACAATGTTGGCCGCAAAACTGAGACCCTTGCTTCCAAGATTCAAGAGAGCTGAGTAACCCTGTTCACTGACCCTTGCAATGTAACTGTCAATTTCCTGCACAAAATACAAGTTTCATATCAGATCCACAAAAGTAAAAATGCGAAGATAACAGACTTTATGGCCTTGTTCGAAATGCAGACTTACAAAATAAACACAGTAATTATTACTTACGTGAACTTTTATAAAGTGCCTCTTGCAGCCGACCATCCAACTATAGAGGGCTCTACAAATTGGTGACCAACATCAAAAACTTGACAAGTTCAGCGGCCTTCAACAGGGGTCATTGATTTTTCAGCCCACTCGACAAATTCTACTCCAACACAAAGCACAGATGTCAGAAGGCCGACCCTGATACCATTTGGCAAAAGCAAAGTGGAGTCAGATTCAGCTTTGAACAAACAGAATATCCATATTGATGATATCAGGGCACATCAATTTGATGGTTTCATTATCAGAACTGAACACACACACACACCATTCACTTAATTCACCAAAAACAAGCAAGCAGTAATGGTATGTAATGTTGGAATATGCAGAGAGCACACCAGGCACAATGGGGTCATTATATTTTAATATATAACCTCGTCGATACAACTCTGCACATCCATGACGTCTGTCGACGGGAATCCATTAGTTGTTTCTACACCTGTGCACTGATGACTCTATTCAGCTTTTACTGCTCATAGTTCTGCTAATAGATACATTTAGCATTACTAAGGCCAGTGCAGAGAGCTCCTCTGACTAGATATCTTGAAGTGGCGCTATATAAATGTTTTGGTTAATTGATCGATAGGCAAAGCAAAAACTATCGTCCGTTTGTGGAAACATACGTCCACAGGCTCTCAGTCAGAAATAGTACAATATAATGATACTCGTTTTTCTGGTAGTCGACTGTGCAACACATGGTTAGGTTTTGCAGTGACGATAAAAACCAATCGGTATCTGCAACATATAATTCGTTCATACTGTACTTGTAATCATATTGCAGCTTGTCAGTTTGAAAATAATCTAAAGTAATTAGAATTAATTATATAAACCTGTTAATGAACAAGGTGTTTACCTCTTCTCTTTTCGACAGCTGTGGATGAATGAACTTGCGGTAGAGGATGCTCGCTCCTTTCGTCGCTGGTGCCATCAACCAAATGACAAACACGATTTTGATTTCATAGTAGAAAGGAAGCCTAGACAAGAAAAGAAATGTATATCTGAAGAAATCATGGATGAACCAGATGCCAATGTCCTGCCAAGTACAGAGTATTTTGAGGGAGCAGAAAGTACTCAGTCTGAGTACTAACAAATATTTAACAAATTTATCTCATTCTCTTGATCTTTAGAATGGCAGTAAGCACAATTGTAATGAATCTTTTGTTATAGCTCAGTTTACACTAGAACGTAGAAACTAGTAAGCACTACTAGTAACAGTATTTGTGGTCTTAATTTTATTAATACTCCGAACTATTGAGTACTGCGAGACACGGTCGAATTGACGATGCAAACCAAGTTTCAGTTCACCTTAGAAGGAATCCTCCAAAACCGTTGCCCTGTCAATATTTATAGCAACAATACTGTCTATTCAGTGGTGAGCTGATGTTTTAATCAAATGATTGGAGATTTAAGTCTACTGATCAAGGTCCATGTTTCACTCACACATAAGATTTTGATTTACCGACTTTAACTTTGTCGTATGCGCAGCAAATTATGGGAAAATTCTTAATCACCAGCTTTAGCAGCTCCTTCACTAATTTCATATAATTTGGAATGGCATTCCTCTGGAGCTATATTTGTTCCCAGTGGTACATTTAGTGGCCATTTATGAACTGACCTTTTTGCCCGAGCTGGAGTTGGGAGCACTTTTGAGTAGTTACCTTGACGGGGAGCTATATAAACGTTTAAATGAATTGATAAACACAGCGTCTGGACTCAGCTGCAGTATGTCAAGTCTCCAAACAATCATTTGCTTGTCATGCCAAACTGGTTATGACACTGGTCATTATTTCTACTGATGGCCTAGACCGCATGCTGTATCATAAAGAATGTCACCCCAACAATTTCACACTAACAAGTTCAGAAACAAGGAGAAGGGACAGCTAACTTTCTCTCATTTGCCAGTTTTACCCTTCTCCATAAAGCAATACTTGCATCTTATGACAAGCGCCACAGAAAGCTGCATCTGCAAATTCAACAACCACTGAGCATTCTCACGGACAGGGTGCTGATCCCACCACAGATTCAGGTAAACAAGCTTTGACCATTGTAATGCTATATAAATTTGTAACATATAAAATAGTAAAATATTGTAATATTTATATAAAATTCATAAATAAGTTCTTACCAAGATATAAAGATGTCGGCAAATGTCTCAACGCAAATGAAGAGAGCAAAGACAATCCAGTACATCATCCATTTCACCTAATTAATCAATTGTAATCTCATTAATCAATTGAAATCTCATTAATTAACTGTAATCTCATTAATTAATTGTAATCTCACTAATTAATTGAAATCTAATTAATTAATTGTAATCTCATTAAATAATTAATTGTAATAGAAACAAAAAACTGACAGTTTACACAGTGATTCTAAAGAACATTTTAAAATCAACGACTTGTAGCATGTCAACTGGGCGATCGATTCAATTCCTCGAACAGATATCAGCCAGCCACCAAACCATATGGACAAATAAAATGCCTCAGCATATGCATAAAAATATTTCCACATCATAAACAATTTTACTTCATTCTCATGTGTTTTGGGCGCAATATTTTAAGAGTAAGACATCTATTGAACCACAAATATTGGTTCCACAACATTTCCTCTATGGTTCTCCCAACTGTGCTTATACTCAACATTATTCTTATCTATAGATAATCTATTTAGGAAGATTTACTTTCCTCAATGTAACTTCTGTTTAAGCAAGCATTATCATCATCAATACAACTTCTATTTTACCAAATACGGCAATAGGACAAATAACTTATTCGGGAGAAGCTTTTGTCGCAAACCATTAGTCATCAACTATATGTTGGTAAACCATGTGATGTGACACAAGCATCAAACTACTAAATTGGAGCTACATAAGTGATAAGATTTAATCACATGATATCTCTGCATATTAATTGCGAATCTGTTTATGTTGCAGATTGAAGTATAGCGATATTACAGAGGTCCTGGAATCAAAGTAATCAATATTCTTATGCTTGTAACTTTGTATCAAAACTAAGAAAGCAGTCAATAATTAACAGAGAATCTTACATATTCTTTTACATTCTTTGTCTTCACAGCTTTATAAGAAGCATATGCCGGGTACAACGTTCCTAGCACAACACTAGAAATAACAGGCAAAAAACAAGATTCAAGTCAAAGTTTGAAAATTATAAGAAAACTTCAGGATCAGTGAGATTGCACTTTTAGCTGCAATGACAATTCCTATACATGTAATCTGTGCATGACATTGTATGTAGCTAGTTCTATAGCAATCTACAACATCCTTTATGGCAATGTTTCCCAAATGGTGGGTCACGAAAGAGAAAAGTCTGGGCTGCCAAAATCCTTTTATTTAACATACGATTTGATTCATTTTAACTAAACTAAAAAAATAAAAAGATAATTGTATGCCACAAGCAGAGACTCCCAGCAACATCACCAAAACCCAAAATAAATTTTATGGACATTCATGCCTGTTTTGTTTTACCCACAGGTCGGTATAGGCGATAAACAAATTTTGGGTCACAAATGAGTTTAAAAATAATTGTGTAGCACAGGTTGTTGAGGAACAATTTCCAGCATTGGTACTTTTGGATATGCCTTGTAAAACAGTTTATTTCTTCACTTGCTGACTAAGTGCATTGCATTGTTGCATGTGGCTTGGTGGGTAACAGCGCTCTATTCAAACGCTTTCATGGGCGGCCATATTGTTTGCAATCGGGGAACATATTCTACACGATTACCAGCAAAAATTTAACCAAATGGTTAACTAACTCTCTGCTTAATGCTTTAACGATGAGCTGTGCTGGTCACCAGTCGTTTTCAGTGCACTCTCGTCATAACTGTGTTAAGTTTAATCAGACCAGAACAAAGAGCCTGACAGAGGTAATCATCAAGTATGAGGAACTGACTCAAAAAATTTGATTCGTTGATGATCAAAAATCCTTTTAGCTAAATAGTGACAGGAAAAGTGATCAAATATTTATGTTCACTGTTGGCTTAAGCGAAAGCAACGTCTCAATAACAGTAACAAAAAGAGAGGAAAAATCTTCTGTGGCCCAAATAAACACGAAAATTTTACTTCTACACCCGACCCATATGAAATTTATCGGAAAAAGACAACCTTTGGCCCATGTGCACTGTCAAAAACACCCCAAAATGTTAAATATGTGCTGTGACGGTTGGCTAGGTTAGGCATTGAGAGGGTCTAACCAACCCTCTCAAAGCATAACCTAACCAACCCTGGGAACAACCCGAATCATCGAAACCCGAATCCGTTGAAAAGGCCAAAAAGCCCGAATCCCCGAAAACAGCAGTGTACTATAAAAAACGATAAACTGTCTAAAAACTGCGCGATTCATTCATCAATTCAGTTTCTGCGTGAATTCTTTTCATCGACCCAACTCCTATTTAAGCAGAATCCTTTTCATCAATCCTGCTTCGTTTTCGGGGATACGGCGGAAATCAGTTTCGGGGATTCGGGTTTCGGCGATTCGCTACGCACCCCCAACCCTCACAACCGGGTAAGGTTAGGCGTCTTGAGGGTCGCTTAGGGTTTGCGTCGTTTTTAGACATTTTTCGGAGAACTTTCAGACGCAGAAGTATTTTTTTCGTTCGCTCAGGGCCGAACTTTCGGCCACAGAAGCTCCACGCAAAAAAACATTACATCCTTTATGCTTCAAGTTTCAGCTCATCGTTACGTAAGCCTAGCTATATCAACAAACAGTCATAAAGTTAGAAAGTTAACATTTTAAAACTGTCACGAAGTTGTCGGCTTACATGACAATTCTTGAAAGAATAACTGATATCATTCTAAAAGATAATACAACTGGAAAGCATAAAATAATCTTAGTACTTGTTGTTTTTACTTCGACATTTTAAAATACCGGAAATTTATTCAAGGCTGTCACGTGATCTTTGAACGAGTAAGTAAATTAATTTAACTAAATATCGTAAGAATTTTTTTTAATGCAATACAACTAGGCATTTCTAAAGCGCTTTGACAGGACAAGTCTTGCACAAAAGTCTTGCACATCCTTAGTCATAGATCAGGAAGAGTAGGTTTTGTCAGTTTTGTCTTGAAAAGAGCAATGGTTGTGGTTTGACGGACTGTAATTGGGAGACTATGCTGTGAGTCCTGCAACTGAGAATGCACGGTTCCCAAACCTCTTGTTAGTGTAAGGTATGGTTAAGTCTCCACTCATAGATGATAAAAATAAACGAATTCATCTGATAATTGAGACTTTCAAGCCGAGTAACAAGATATGTAACATCTGTAAAATCTGTAGTTTTGACTTTAGGTATCGTAAAGAAAAATGTTAGATGGTATCATTCATTAAAAAAAATTCAAAATGGGCAGATATGGTTAGAAGCAGATACACTTTTTATTACACTTCTAAACTTAGAGTTTACAAGCATCTAACGTATAGTTTTCATTAAATATGTACCAAATATACATCGTTTCATAGCAATCACATGGCTGAAGTCAAATAGCAGACCCAAAAGAACCAACGGTCACCCTACAACGAAAACCTGCAGTAGCCTACAGGTGTACACAAGTAGGCCTAAACCTGCATTGTATGTTTGGGAGCCTACTGATCACATAGGCCTAATGGTATGTTTCAATTTCCATAGGTATACTTTGACAGAAGTAACAGAAATTGTCCTGCAGTAAGCTGAAATCAATATAGGTCTACAGTGAACTGAAGTCGCCTAAATATATGTATATATTGTATATATATATATTATATATATATATATATATATTCACGCACTAAGACGCAGCGTGAGTAAGCTGCTGATGCCCTGCGTTCGTTTTCAACGCCTCTCGAGCATCGGCGTCAACTGCACAGAGGAAACAGGACCATTCGCCTCAGTACCCGTCATATTTCTGGGGCGAGGGTTTCGTATATCTACGCCCCAGTACTTTTTGGGTCATTCTAATAATTCCTCTTTGTATATTGCTACAATGCCTGAGGAGATGTGGAGGGCAAAATGTAGGAAAGATAGGGTTTCCGCGAAAATGAAGAAAGCTAGGTTGAGAGCGAAAAGGAGGAAAGGGAGGAAGAGTCCACATAGAAGAAAGGGAGGGTGATAGTATTGTAGGAAATGAAGGATGAGACCCCCTATGGAAGGTAAGGTAAGGAAGGATTAAGAGAATTGGAGATGAGGAAGGGTGAGAATATTGGATGTAAGGGAGGGTGTGAGTGTTGGAGGCAAAGGAAGGCTAAGGGCAAATTTGAGGAAAGAGACGTATAGGGCACAATAGAGGAAGTGGAGGTTGATGGCAAAGTAAAGGGATGTTCAGTACAAAGTGGCGTAAAAGTGGAAAGAGAGACTGGGAGCTAATGGAAGTATGGGAGGGTGGGTAAGGGAGGGTGAGAGCGTTGGAGCGTGGGAGATTGAGAAGGAAATGGAGGAAAGGGACCTGGAGAGTAATAAGGGAAACTGAGGGTGATAGTATTGAATTTATGAAAGGTTGAGAGCGAAAAGGAGGAAAGGAAGGCCGAGCGTAAGTGAATTAAGGGAGGGTAACGGTATTGGAGGTAAGGGAGGGTAAGGGTAGTGGAGGAAAAGGGTGAGAAGATTACTGGAGATAAAAAAAGGAGGAGAGTATTGGAGGTAATGAATGGTGAGAGATTTAAGAGAAACGGATGATAAGAGTATTGGAGGAAACGGAGGTTGAAAGTATTGGAGGTGATGGAGGGTGAAATTATTGAAGACAAGGCAGGTTGAGAGTCTTGGAGGTATGGGCTTAAGCACCCACGTTAATTCTATCTAAAGCACTCTTACATTCAATTCTGTGTGATTTGTTATGATTGTGGTTTAAATTAAAATTAATTTACTTGAAATAATTGTTTTGGTTCGTATTATCAAGATAAAAAACTTTGATTTCATTTTCTATAGTATGTGTAAATAGTTTATGTTTGCTTAAATACTCAATTGTAGTATGCACTCTGTATCATATGCTGTTAAATACGTAGAGTTGGGGTAGGGGGTAGGTAGCATGTCTGTAATATAATATAGGGGTGGGGGGCACAGCTGCTGCTATATAACGTTATTAGGGGTACGGGGTGGGTCAAAAATTGAGATTTTGTGCGTTATATAATATGTGAGCGGCCCCTAAGTTTGCAAGTAAGTAAAGCAGACTACGCCCGTACATTCCTGTGTGCTTAAATGTATTTACATACTAATGCATCGTTATAATGTGACTATATTAGATGCGCGAATTCATGTAGGCTATGCGTATATGCCAACATAAAATCCTGGCACCTAGGCAGAGAATTTTCAGATCATAGACAGAGGACTGCCGGGTCCCTATGCAAATAATTTCCAGGTCCTAGATAGAGCAGTCACGGACCTCTTGGACGAAAGTGGGAGTGCTCCCAAGGAAAACTAATAAGATCCTGCTCAGATGTGTTAGGTCAAAACTGATTGCAGCTTATTGTCAGTAATATTAGATATAAGAAAAAAGAACTTTGTACAATGATCGTAATATTCATCTTTAGTTGATTGTAGACCCTGTCCCATCCCCTAAACATTTCCGGGTCCTGTGCATTTTACCCACCTTCCCCCTCTGGGCGGACTTGAGTAGTCCCCTACTTTTTTCTTTCACATTCATCTGTTACACTACATTACGCCTAGCACTTTGTTCCTAATTATACGAACACCTAGAACACATGAACTAATTGTTACTCTATAAATAAGTCAGAAAGTAGAAAAATAAGTTAGTTAGTAAGCGAATATGTATGCAAGTTTGCAAGGACGAAGGTGTTTATGTTGCACCAAAGTAATATATCCAAAAGACACAGTCGACACGCCTTGTAGGCCTATAAACTTATGTCAAACTAATATAAAGAAATAGGAAACTAATGGCAATAGGAAACTAAAAAATATGTAATCGATTCTACACTGTTATTGGGAATATCATAAGTCTAAGGAGGGAATTACTCGTCTTATTATATGGCATTGCCATAAACGGAAGTCGTCACACCAAGGATATCTGTTCGTATCACACTGATACATTAAAATATGTTTCTTAGACACTCGAGGGATGGCGGGCTTTCAAAACACACATCAAAACAAGAAAGAACATAATTCAAAGTCTATAGGCGCTGATTGATTCAGAATATTTCCTAAGCGATCATTCAATATTTCTACTCAGAGGCTTTACCAAAAGAGAAGCACAAAACTGTTGACTATATTTTAGAATGATTTGTGTATCTATTTTAATTATTGAAATGTCTACAATCTCCTAATTACTCCGCTGCAGAAGATGAAAATCGATGCCTTTGAAGCGAATGCAAAGTACAAATGGCTCTGATCAGATGATCATGATACCATAAGTATTACAGACTCGCTCATCTTATATTGCATTAACATAATTACTGCATCTAGGAAAGTAGCTAATTCTATTGTCGAGATTTTGTGCAGGATGCGTTTCAGAATTAGGTGCAAGTTCTGCATAGTTGGTCTGTTGCAGGTGAGTTTCATCAGGTCTTCTGAGTTCCTCATATGTAGATTCGGTTGAGGTTGGCCTAGAAATATCCGCCGTATCAATATGTGGAACGTTCTTGTTTCTATTGAATGGGTCTATAGAACATATTAAGAAATTGTCACATAGTTGTGCTTAATCTTTTAAACAAGTTTAATCCTGAAATACATAGTATTAAGGTGACGCCTTCAAAGAAAGGAGAAAACATATTTTTATAGTTTTCATATATTTAAATAGTCTAAATCTGCATCGTTAATAACAAGACCTTGCTAAATAGGCCGACTGTCCTACAGTTTCTGGATACAAGAAGTCAACAATATCAATGTACATCAATGTTCTAACAGTATTGTATTTATTAGTTTCTCAATAATTATATAGTATGGTTTTATCATTAAGTATTATCCACTGTAAAGCGGATGTTAACTATAGATGAAAAATACCGAACTTGTTTGGCTTTGTGAAAACTGTAAACCAAGACGACCAGCATTGTTATATTTACAGCGAATGAGATTCCAAAGAGAACCCCCAGTGCAATGGCCACGTCACTGCTGGAACTGTCGGTAAATTCATCTGAGCAAACTGTTGAATATTTTTAAACATTTCTTAAATATTAAATTCAGTACATTATTAGATTATTCGTCGCGTGAGAATTATCTTGGCGTGTATCCAAAATTGACACTGCTATACCGTGCAAACTCCATACAACTCTGGTGGTACGATAAACGTGTTTGGAGATACGACAGTTAGCTTTTGATAAATATCTTTAAAATGACATGTCGCATCTGTTAGTTATTTACACTGAAGAAAGAAAACATATTGCCCGATACATATCAACTCTAGACGCAAAAAGTGGAGATACGACAAAATAATTTTCATACGACGTATTGCATCATTATTCCTTCGAGAAGCATTATATGACTCTGAGGATAAAGGTGTTTACACCAACACATACTTATGTGCATAACTATGAATTGAGACAGATCCAGGTCATACCGAGATCTTACGTCTTCTAATGCTGCCGTCATAATTTATCTCTTTCCGATTATTTTAACACTTTCATATTACTTTCTTAGGCACAAAAAAATCATAATCGACGCTGAACTCAGCTACTCGTCTGCGAATCAATCTACTCAGTTTCGCATATTATATCGGATAATGCAGCAATTGTCCTAATGCCTGAGGTGTTCCGAGACTCGTTCAGCTTTGTAGGTCTATTGGAAGAGATGGTCCTGCTTATCGTCTCGTCCAAGTTATGGTGCCGAACGGCGCTACGATGATGTTACGAGAATCTTCGGGGTCTTGAGGGCCTTCCCTTTAGCGCATGGTCCTCGTTGAAACCCCGGAGTCACGAAGACTTGTTGAGATGTTTATATTAGAGCAGATCGTATGTATAGCGAACTGTTACAATAATAATTCTACGCTGTTAGATGTCCCTCGACTTGCCTCGCAGTCAATAACTTCGGCTTAGGGAAACATAGGAAATTCTGTATTGTAGCTCCCCGTACTGCTTGCCTCGACTTCTCTCCCTGCATGGGCGAATGCCCTTTCTCGCCTCACGTCCCTTTTCAAAACCTTTCTATCTCATTCCTTGTCGGCTGTGGCTTTCGCCCTTTCATCGTTTTCCTCCTTCTTTCTTACCTACCATCTCTGTTTGACACTCCGTCTCGATCTTCCTCTTCAATCAATCCTACATCCTTTCCATATATTCCCTAATCATATGTATACGTCCTTCTACATTTCTGTCCTATATCTCCATAAATCCCTCTATCTCTCACTGAATCGTTTATTCCAGATTCCTCGGTTTGTAGCGTACATGTTTGATCTGTGTAGTTCATTAAAGCAATTAATCAATATCATCATCGCGACGATTAGGAATGCACTTAGCCGACGGTTAGAAAACCCATAAGCTGATCTGTCACTTACTGCCAATATAGTTACTTATGCATGGCAGATTCAAATATTCTAGCCTAGCCAATAAATCAAATGTTCTTTAGAAGCGAACAATAGTCACAATCCTAACATTATGACAATGATACTATAAGCGCCGTCGATTCAACTACAAGTTTCAGAATGCATCCGTGAGCGGTGCGTTCCGATACCGATGTGACCTCGATGTTCCACGCTCTAAATCCTCGATGCATGCACCTATTGACCTCTTTCACTGTAGCATTCCTCTGTCTATTCCACTCTGAAATCTCTGTTCTTTGGCCGAGATTTCACTCAGTTGACTTCTTGAAGCGGCGCTATATAAAGTCTCATTGGTTGATTGATCAATAATAATTGCATCATTACAGTTGTTCACTCTGATCCTCTTCGTGCGAACTGCATTGTATTCTATCGAACAATAAATGTGCAATTTCCAAACTAAGTGACAATTGCGAACGTAGCAGCGCCACCGAGAACCTCATATGTGGCGCTATGCATAGGCCCTACACATGTTACTGCACGTTACATTACAATCTACGTACAAATTTACCTCATCGTAGCCCTATATATATAGGTATGCGGACAAATCAGCGGTTCACACTTATGCAGAAATTCTTATGATCTTTTTAACGCGACTGATGCTGAATATTGTTAATGTTAGGCAAAAAAGGTAATTCAATGAGCACTGAACAAACACAATATTTTTTATTAAGTTTAACATCAAAATGCTTACTATGACTACTTTGGAATTGAGATAATAATGTAAAACAACTCACAGCAGTCTCTGACATTCGTCTCTCTGGTTCCGTTTGGGAAAACATCTTTTCCTGTGTGAGTTGACAAAGCTTGGTCAAAATATGCTAAGCAGCGATAAATGCCGTTTTTATGAGCACTTGCGTAGACTTGAGAGTAAATGACTTTGTTGTCAGCTCCAATCCATTGGTACTCTGCACGTGGGTAACTATCAGCATTGCACATTAAAGTAAATTCGTCATAGCCGCTCGAACAGAAACATGTTCCGTTATCACAGCCTTCAGCAGGTGTGACTGAAATCCACGTAGACTCATTGCGAGGAAATTCTTTTAAACATAAATAAAAAAATATATTTTATTTTAATTCTGCAAAATAAAAATTGGAGAGCGATAGAGGCCAAAGTATTAATTTGAATGATTATTTTGTGAATTCTTGTGGAAGATGGCAGCAGCTAGACTTCTTGAGAAAGCGTGCACATAATTTTAGGAGAAGAAAATTCAGATAGCTTGCAATTGTAAAATATCATAGATTTGTTGTATTGTAGGCCTACATGTGTTTATTCGTTTATAAAATCTAATAATGCTGATAGTTTTGATTTGCAATGTTGATTAAACTTGCCGGATTAGGCCTAAAGTTAGATTGAACATGAAGCTTTAAAGTTCTGCCTCGACAATTTGGAATCGTACCAGGTATAATCGTGACTGCAAGTCTGATTTTCAGCCGTTTAGTATCGAATGTATAGTTTGACTACCATTCAAATGTTGCATACCGATATATCGCACTTAGCAGCTAGTGGACCGATGAAATTTTCTTACTGCAATCAGGTGTTCCGCTGCTGAAATTCGATGAAATAATAGAAATATTGTGGCGATACACCTCATTTCGAATCGTATTGAACACTGCACATGTGTAATTTCTCCCAATTTCAGCCACGTTCAAAGTTGAATCTTTGCTTACGCTGACGTTCTCCTTGGTATCAAACCATTCCACAATTGGTGTAGGATTTCCAACTGCCACACAGATCATGACTCTGACTTTGCAAGTAGACACCCCAATCGCGATATAACTTTGACTGGTTGAGATATTATAGCATTTAGCACTGTCTGCAAAACAGACAAGCGATTCTTTATCAAACTGTATCCAAGACTCTCAATAAGTGACTGTATCAGTAGTAGAATTCAAAAGATAGCTGAAGAATTATTATTAAAATTACAACCACAATTATCTTTCATTTCCAAATATAAATAATTAGAGAATAATTTACGGAAAATATCGACTCTGCGTCCGGATTCAACGGACTTTCAACATTTCTGCTTTTCCTAATGCATCATGTTAAACCGAAATGACGAGCAACGAGCGAGGTCGCTAGAATGGAACTGTTGACATAATACCGCAGTTCGGAAACTACGATATTACGTTCGTATCGCAAGACAACAACATCGAGTGCAGCCTAATTACTGGTCTTGGATAGGGACTCGAGATTGAGAAAGGCCGAGAGCAACTGGATCGACGACCGCAGCGGGGCCGCTTGACTATACGAACATGTGAGCACTGGCTCAATTAACGCGGCACGAGACAGAAGATACTTAGCAATGGGGGTTTATTAATGTAGCCAGCGGATGGGTGCATACATCGCATAGGTCGTTGTGACGGTTTGCTATCAGAAGGGCGAATCTCAATGGGCGAAAATCAAACGTGCGCATGCGCAAATGGATGAATGGAAACAACAAGTAAACAGGAAGAATGAAGTCATAATGTCGCATAAAAGAAAGTCGTGTATTATATTAGCCAGTTTAATTAATTATATAATATTAATTATTTATTGTGCAAACTATGTTTTCTATGTGCAACTACAATGTACCGTGCTCTCTCAATTTGAAATAGATGCATGAAAATAATCCATTCTTAAATCGGAGCTGGAAGAATTAACTTAATGGGGGCCGTTCACATATTATATAGCGCTCAAGGAGTAGGTGGGTGGGTTCCGGTTTGGTCAGCGTTATATTGTGTAGGGTGGGGGTAGGTTGAAGGCTTTGTTATATAACACAGTTTTTTTCAGCTTATGGTATTTTGCCTGTCCGCCTGCCAATTGGAAATTCCATATACCACGGACCTTCATTGTTTAATTGAAGTTCACAATACGTTGTGAACCAAAACTAGCACCATTAGCTGCCACCTGGTGAATTGATTTGACGTTCTTAGTTTTTATTTTATAAATCCACTTTTAACAATTTGCTGTTTACAATTTTAGCAATTTCATGTGCATAGCTCTAAACGCTCTAAAATTCAATTTTGTGTGCTTTGTTTTGATTCTTGTTTAAATTAAAATTAATTCACTTGAAATTCAATTTTGGTAGGTATTATCATGATGTTTGACTTCATTTTCTATAGTATGTGTAAATAGTTTATGTGTGCTTAAATACCCAATTGCAGTTGTAGTACGCACTATGTGTACGGCATACGCTATTAAATAGGTAGAGTTGCACCGCGAAGTTATCGATAAATACCTGATAGTGCAATATTAAACCAATCCATTCTGTGATACTGTAATGCTCATTTCTAGTTTAAAAAGGAAGGCAACTAAAATGGTGTTTTTAAATAGGATGTAAGTCACCACCATGTATCATCATGCTGTATTAGTAGGCTTATATGTAGATACATGGTGACAATCGTCGACAACCCAATTAGTTACCGTAATTAATGCAAGTGAATGTAGCGCCATTAAAAGTCCGATTATTAAGATGCAGAGGAGCTCCATACATCCGGTCTAATCATCATTGGCACGAAAGAGTACACACTTTTAAGGTAGCTTTTGTTACATTGCTAATTGGGCATATGATGACTTATACTGCAGTTCTTGAATTGAATAAAGGCAATTATCAGTTGAATCACTACTATTAAAGTGCTAACTAACATCGTATTGTTACAAGAGTGTCAAATTGTGCAATACAACTATGTCGATTGTAAGTCTTTTAATGTGCTTATAGGCTGGGGTGGGGTAGGGGTGGGTAGCATATCTGTTATAAAATATAGGGGTGGGGGTCACAGCTGCTGCTATATAACGTTATTAGGGGTAGGGGTGGGTCAAAAATTGGGATTTTATGCGTTATATAATATGTGAACAACCCCATTGAATCTTGTTTAATTAAAAGCTGGATTGATGAAAAGAATTATGTGTCATTGGAAGTTGGAGTGACGATGATAATTTCGTTTGCATAGAGGCTGAATTGATGAAAACATTATCGTTTCAATGGTAGTTGAATCGATAAGTAAAATTGCATCAATAGAAGATTGACAGATGAAAGGGTTCTTCTTTAAATAGAAGTTGGACGGATGAAAGAAATATTGCTTCAATGGAAGCAGGATTTATGAAAACAAGTCATCTTTTAATGGAAGTTGGATCGATAAAGGAAATATTGCCCCTAATGATGCTGGATTAATGAAAACAAGTCGTTTCAAGTAATGTTGGATCGATGAAAGAAATATTGCTTCTGATACGTTTGGCCCCGGCAGGGCCGTAGTAACAAGGGACGTCGCCCCTTACAATGAAGACACAGAGATGAGGTATTTATTTGATACAATAATTATACAGGTTTCAAATTATATATAGATATTGTATTTAAAACATTTCTAAAACGTTTCTAGTAGGGTGAACCGTTTTGAAGCACTACCAGTGTGCAAGGCCCCTTGAGAAGAAGCAGGTTTTGAGAAAAGCAATATAGGATGAGAGTCAGCCAGATAGAAGTTTAGAGCGAACAGACGGAGAAAACCCAATCCACAGAGAGGGACCAATTGAACAAAAGGATCGAGATAGTTGTTCTAGTTAATAGAACTAAGACGTAAAGTCTATTGAATGAGCGAAGTGGACGGAGGTAGGAAACTGATTGAATCCAGATTACTACGACAGCCAGGTATCTCGGGGCAAGATCCCGGTTAGCCTTGAAGATCAAAATGAGAATTTTGAATTGCATGCGAGCATGGAGAGGGAGCCAATATATAGGCCTGCGTACATAGCGTACAACTATACACGACTACTTTGTTTTCCGTATTAGCCTAAATTTGACGCAGAGGCTTCTTTCTAGCCTAGTTCGCCTCATATTGGTCATTCAATGCGTCATAGTCTAGCAACACATATAGGGCGCCCTCTTTCTGAAAAAATGAAAATTGGTCCTTTTGTGTAGGCCTACAAGTACCAATCTCACTTTTTCACACATAAAATTCATAGAAAGTGTTATTACGCCAAGCAATGAAAGCAAGGGACTGTCGTCTCAGATAGAAGAAGCAGATAAGGTCTAAATTCAATATTATTTAGGGGAGAATGTGCTGCATTGGGTCATGTCCTGCGTTGGGTCAGTGGCGGTATCAAGACCTGGTCTATCATTGTATCGGACGTGCGTCACCTAGCGAACGTGTTTAATGTCGCGAAGAAGATTATTAGGCAGACAAGAATATTGCGTCTTACAGATTAACGGAAAATCTATTTTTTAGGTTAGAAAAGTAAATATTAATCGTTTAATGTCAGTCAACGCACAAGACGCTTTGTGCTAATTTAGCCTACAATTTCTGTAAACTACTTTAGGACAGTATATTGCGAAGCATGGTGTAAGGTTTGGAGGTCGTATACAGCATAGTTGTGCTACTATCAAAAACGTTAGTCACTGACCATTGATGGCTTGCATTGGGACAATTTTTACCTGTAAGGAAAATATTAAATTTTTAGAGTTTACACTTGGAACAATTTTGTTGTATAACCATAATCGATCCACACAACATTGCTGTTTCTGGTAATAAAAACAAAATACATATGCTGCAGATAACACCGATTGTTTTCGTCGATATCGCCTCTACTTAACCATGATTCTTCCCATCAATGCAGCTTGTTATTGAACATAATCCTTTTCCTCAATCCAGCTACTAATTAAGCAAAATTGTTTTCGTCACTTCAAATTAAGCCTAATTAAATAAAATGGCTTCTATAATGCACTACATGCATATCTGACATTTTGTCAGACGACTTTGCGACTTTTCATCGGATGCCATTTTCATTCGCACATTTGAACATGCGACCTTTAATCTGTCGTTCTTTTACACAGGCGCTTTATTGATCATGCGACCATTTGATTTTCGACCGCTGTCATACGACATGATAAGAATTTCAATTGTGTCACCGGAGCAATTGAAAACTGGTTACGTTATCGTTTGCATATCACACAGAACGAAATTTCTGTTAAAACAAA
>OY365818.1:27318545-27463545 GCA_959347315.1 Bimastos eiseni | reverse complement strand
GCCATCCTTAAAATAATGACGTCCAGCACCTTGGAGAGGGTTCACACATTTGTGACGGTTTGTGACGAGGGAGGGGTCCCATCAAATAAAATAACATTACTCAATTAAAAAGTTCCACTTAACTAACAGTGATTGCTACCGCGATTTAACAGCACTAAATTGAAACTATCAACTTCAATTGTATCAAATACAATGTACTAATAATGATTTTGTCTGTTTGTCCGTGAATAATTTTTCGTCAACCAATACCTTCGTCGGTGAACCATGTGACGTGACTAATACGGTCTACTAATCAACCCAAAGGCTTTCGACCCCAAATCGAGGTATCACCTCTTCAAGAATCTTTACACCAAAGTAGGCCTGTCACACTTTCCGGATCTCAACGAAACGCTCATTAGCACCAGTTATGCCTCATCTATCTGGTTTCTAAGGCAACCGAGCGCTGACATTCATTGAACACCGATCTTTGGAAAACCTCCTCTGATGCGACGCTTCGGATAAAATCCTGAATAAATTACTTGCGAGTACAGGAGAACGCCGCATATTCGGGCGAATTATAGATATTTACATGAGAGTGATCAAACGTCAAAAGTCACTGGCGAACAATCTTTTCAACCAGTTATACTTTGTTGATAGAACACATTCACCAGATGGCGTAATTGCCTGATTAAAATACAATGCTTTATGTTGTTCATAATGAGGCTACTTGTATTTGTTTGAAGAATATTCATATTACATTAAACGATAATTTCAACGACTACAATGACTATGTTGCGACATCTATTGTACAGGGCAATGTATTCATGAAAAAGAAGTCATTAAAAATGTTGAATGTCGTTTGCATAATTTAGATCTAGTACGTGTTGTTGATGTTTAAGCTAGCTGGATATGCCTACATGTACTTGCTGTCGTGGTTGTATGAACTTGTTGACTAGCTGAACGCGGATATTTGTTATTATCGTGTTATGGCCGAATCGTTTGCTGCAAAGAATGCGCTCGCCAGAGTTTTCCTTATTTGAAACTGTATGCAAAATCATTAATTTTTTTAATTATTATTATTTTTATTATTATTATTTATTATTACTTATTAAATTTGTAACGCGCACAAGGTCACACCTAAATGTGAATCTGAGGCGCGGATAGTCAGTCACCAGGAGAAGATGCAATTAGATTTCAAAAATGTTTGAAAGCAAAAGATAAATAGTGAGTTTTGAGTCGCTTTTTGAAGGAAGGAAGTGAATTTGAGCTACGAAGAGAGAGTGGCAGTCGATTCCATTCCCTAGGAGCCTCTGCTCCTAGGGAATGGAATATGGAATGGAATGAAATGGAATGGAATATCACATGAAATGCACGAGAGCCCATAACTGTTCTGCATCGTGGTTTAACTAAAAGACCTGTACTTGATGATCGTAAGCAACGAGGAGGAATGTAAGGAGTTAGTAGAGCATAATAATAGGTAGGTGCACTGGTGATGATGGTTTTGTAGGTCAAGCAACCTAACTTAAATTTGATTCTGAATTCAATAGGGAGCCAATGTAGCTGGTGGAGTAGGGCAGAGGAGCATGTTCGTAGTAATCACAGGTAGTTATCGTATTTTCTTTTCTATTAGCGTCTGTATACAAACACTTTAAAGAACAAATGGACAGGTTCTTAGGCAACCTATTCCAGATGAATGGCTGATTGTAGCGACTCTTCTATTGGGCAACATGAAAGTTTGTACATTGTATTGATGACTGCACAGTTGCTGTTGTTTAAAAAAGAATTGTCTTGTTTTTGTTGTTGTCGTTGTTGTTGCATCATCATAATCATCGTCGTCGTCAACATGATCGTCATCATCATCGACATTATTATATTGATTCAGTAGTAAAAGTAAATGTTAGTGACAAAATAGATCCACTATGGCGGTTTTAGCTGGTTTTCCTGTCATGGTTGGTGTCGACCATGCTTCAGAATGCTCCGAATTGCAAACATATTTTAACAACAAACTTATCTTAATTAATAAAAACAACGACAAACAGTTTTCCTTTTTTCAAATCAAACCAGTGCACTATATCCAAACATAACACAGCGTCTTCACAAAAATTATAATATTTAATTGAGCAGAGGTGTAACAAGGTTTTGAAAAGTGGGGGGAATAATAAAAAAATATTGCGCGAAGCGCCAAAGAATTTTTTTGCCCCCCACATTTTGAATTTTGCCCCCTAGAAATTTGAAAAATGGGGGCAGAAATTATCTTAACAAAAGTAATCTTAAAAAGCCATTACAGAAACATAAAAAAAAACAATTTGGGGGCACATGGGGGCACTGAGTACTAAAACTGAAGGCTTTGCCCCCCTCCCCAGTTTTAATACTGGGGGCCGGGACCCCCTGCCGTCCCGCTTGTTACACCCCTGGAATTGAATGTTTTGTAATAAGTCGATAAACCCTAGAGGCTTGGTAATGTTAATGTCTGCAGTTTCTGCTTCGTCGTTCCATTATTCCTCGCAGAACACTTTCCATTTCTGATTCACTCTGGAACGCCCAAAATATTATACTCATACAAACAAAATATTATTACAATTATCATTATATTTATATATAAATATTTGTGTATCTACAATATGTGTGCCATCTGTTATAATCAATCGCATCGCATTCGCTCACACCCAAAACATATTTTTTTCATAGATCACACGTAATAATTAATCTTATATTAGTGTGTATCGACCTATATATAGGTATACGTATGTATGTGAAACTTTGGACAGAAGGATGGTTCTCTTGTAGATAATTCAGCTAGGACATGAGTAATTTACATTTTGCACTGGAGGGCGTTCCAAAACGATGACCGAATACAGGTCAACTGTTCAAATAAGGAACTGTTAGAAGTTATTTTATATAAAATTCCACTGCTCTTGGTACGCCTACGTACACAGGCGACAGCGAAAGGTCATTAAGCTAGCTTTCAAGACGAATTCCTTTGCGATAATGCTAACTGATGACCATCCTGTTCAGAAATATGCTAATGAGGTTTCACAAATTTACGCAGTGAATGAATTAGTTACCTTAATTAGAGAGGCATCCCAAGAGCGATCGCTTCAAGTGGAGTCCGTCAACCCATCCTTGCTGCAAATGCAAGGAAATTAATGAGTGTATTTCATTTTCGTGCTAATAAATCAGACTAAATACTTTTCGCCCAACCTACGAGAGGCAGGCGAATAAGTTCGACAGCCAGAGTTGATAATCGCCATAATTAGGTGTGTCTGTTTAACTAAGAGATTTTACAATTTTAAAAATCGAGTCCAAAATAACCCATTCTGAAAATTTTTGTCTTAGTTAAAAGATTCAGTGTAATTAATGTTTGTCTCTCTCCTCATCGAAAGGACGCCATACAAAATTAGTTAGTTACAATATGTTCACAGTGAATATGATATGCATAAAACAACATCGTACAAGATGCAACTTCAATCTTGATTCAAATTATTATTCATCCTAAACGAAAATTAATAATTTTGCGGCCCTGCTCAGGGCCATTGGTGGCTACGGACCTTTCCAACAAATGGGCTAGGGAACCTGACAGAGTTGTCAGTTTGAGCTTGCATAGACCGGACGGCAAAATGCTTTGATGGAACAACGCCTATACCCTTTTCACATGGCCAGCGTCTGTGCAGGCGGTGAACCGCAAATGTTGAAGAACAGGATTGTCTATCTCTTGCATTTTCAACCGGTGGCCATAGAGACCTTTGGCAATCTCAATCTCACCGCAGCTGACATCATAAGTTAGATTGATTACCGAACGTCTCTCATCACTGGCGAGAAACGAGGCACGTCTTTCCTCTTCCAACGCCGCTCCATCTGCATTTTCATTCAGTATTACAACATGGTCGTTTCCAAGAGCACGGATTATCCTGCTCTCTTGCCTGCCACCGAATAGCTCGACATTTCAAAATCAATGATGCAATACACCGTTCCCTTTCAAAAGGTAGGGTCCAAAGGCAGGGTTCAAAGGCAGGGGTCTCATCCATCAAAGAAGCACCAGGTCTACTGCGCACAGAAGTCAAAAGACCAAACGGGCTGTCATTAATTCCATCACATTCAGGTCGTCATCTGTAACAGTCGTGGGACTTGACGGGAAAACTCCCTTGCGCCATTGTATATCCTGGTCAAGGCAGCGATGGACAATCTAGATCACCACGACGAGGATAAAGGCCAAATTAAGCGCTCGTTTAAACTTGCAATTCTTTGTGCAGCTTCTTCTATTGCTAGTTCTCATTCTTCCAGCAGCTGTCTGTCTGTCTGTCTGTCTGTATCTCTCTACCTCTCTCTGTCTCTCTCTGTCTCTCTCGGTTTCCCTGTCTGTCTGTCTGTCTGTCTCTGTCTCTGTCTCTGTCTCTCTGTCTCTGTCTCTGTCTGTCTCTCTCTCTCTGTCTCTCTTTCCTTCTCTCTTTCGCTTTCTCTCAATTTTGATTTTATTGCTATATATTTATCCTATCATCATCGGCGTCGTCGTTGTCACCATGATCATCACCATCATATACACATCAAGAGTATGAACAAGAGTCTATTGGTTAAACTGTCTCACATTTCCGTTGTAGTTGATCTGGAAGGAATGGTAGTTTTCTTTGCTTAGAGAGCAACGGACGTTGTATCCATTGTACTTGAAACACTGACCTGAATTGGCTGACCCAATCACCTCTTGACTGCACGCTGAGCACAGAACACAGGAGCCACATAATAATTGCCATACGCTGTTAATCGCATCGAAACCAATACAACAGCCTTTCAGCAATTCTCACCGAAAAGCAGGACTGATTAAAAGCACTTAAAACTAGACTCTGTATGGATTGAAAGAATAATGTCTAAACTAAATGCTGGATTGACGAATATAATTCGGTTTAAATAGAAGCTGGATAGAATATAATTATAGTTATAGTCAAACTGGGAGCAAGACTGCTGAAACAAAATGATGCTTGAATGGAAGCTGGATTGATGAAAGTCATTCTGCTTAAATGGAAGCTTGAATGCTGAAAAGAATGCATAAATAGAATTACTCAACTAATAGCTGTCTCGATGAAAAAATAATGTTAAACTAGGAACTGCATTGATGAAAATATTAGCGTATAGTGAAAAATTATGCTTAAATGGAAGAATCAATGACGAAAAAATGCCGTTCAAATGGAAGCGGGACCGATGAAAGAAATCCCGTTTAGCTAAAACCTGGATCAAGAAAACTAATTACACTTATCCCTTTTCATTAAATTTTTTAAAATTTAAAGCAGACTTCTTTGCATCAATCAAACTCCTATTGAAGCAAAGGATATCATTAATTCAACCAATTTATTAAGAATTTCTTATAAGAATTTCTTTCGTCAATCCAACTTCTATAAGCGCAATAATAAATTCCTCAATTCAGCTTCAACTTAAATAGGATTCTGCTCATCGACCCAGCGTCTAGTTAAGCGTAATATTATAGTTTCCACTTAGGAATACAATGTTTCACCAATAAATTAATGCATATTTGAATGTAGTAATGACTATATCATTCAACTTGTATTAAAGCTTTTATTACTTCAACAATCCAGCTTATGTTAAAGGAAATTTAAGTATACACGCAAACTGTTCCTTAAATATTGGTGCGCATAATTAGTATGAAACCAGTTTCAGGCAGACTTCGTTTTAAATAGGGAAGAATTAACGTCTGGATCAAGGAAATTAATTACGCTTATTCCTTCTGAAATGGCTGCACGGATATGATCTAACTTCATAACTATGAAGGTTTCACTAAGGAGATCATTGAGTTCTAACCTGAAGATCGTATTTTCACAGAGTTGCCATCAATACACATGCATGTGCCTTTGAGAGGAAATCTGCCCGTGATGTTCCCATTGACAACCGTTACCAAGGCAACGACTAAGATCAATGCAGTCACCATTTCTCGCAACAGTGCCATGCTACAAGAATGAAAGCGTTTGAAATAGTCTGACTTCAACTAAACATCGATTTGTTTGATGACAAAATATTGCAATACGTCATTCACTTCGGTGACGCGTTTTTCACATTACGACGGAATGATAAAGTTTACGGACCTAACCCAAAGAAGTAAACGAGTTATTATCAATTAGAATCGGCATGCACCGAAATGTGGAATTCAAAGCCCGACAGCTGTTATTTAAACGCATGGCCTGTATGCTATTGCCCTGCTCACCATTAGTTCAGAAGTGCACAAACGCCTTGACTGCTAGATTGCATGGTACACTGCAGACAATTGTGCGCGAGTGATTTGCTCATGGTTCCTACCAGGGCTGCAAACATGTTTTTTTAATATTTTTTGGCTCTTTATAAATGAACGAAAGATACGAAAATTGACAATATTTGGTTTTTTGGTTTTCAGAATACCTTTTTTAAATTTACTGAAATTACTGGTATATTACTAATTGTGTGCTATTCTGTCTGACATGAAACTGAATTAATAATTAAAATAAGTTGGAGCTGTTTATTCATGCTATGTTTGATGCTTTTTATAACAAAACTGTTTTGACAAAATCCAAATAAAATTAATAACAATAAAAGAAACAAATAAGCCAAAAACTAATAAAACAAAAAATACTGCTTTTGATACAAAAAATCTTGGTTTATTGCTCCCCTAGTTCATACGCTGTAACTCGTAGTATGAAGATCAAATCCGTGCTCTCCGCGTTACAGGTCGACCGCTTCTGTCAATCGGCCAATGTGCCAGGTTTCAATAAAGGCCCTTTCAATATAGGTCTACTCTGAATCGCTGCTCTTCCAAAATTTAATCACTCTACAGCCTATGTGTTGCCACTGGCCATATCAAGGTTTGTAATTAGTCTTTTCTTCAATTCTATGCTCATACAAAACTGAGGCTGAGCAACCGATTAGGTCTACATCAGAGTCCTGAATAATCCTAGTAGCCTATTCTACAAGTTGTTCGATCGGTGGACAATCTGAAAGCGTAATTTTTTCACTGTCCTTTCCTGAACCAAGTCTGCTCCTCATGGCAGGATGCTGTAACATATATCAAAATTGTCTCAAGTCCGACTTTATATTTAGGAATTCATCCGACGTTTCGAAAGTAAACTTACACTAGGCCTATGCGTGTGCGAATTAATAGAACTTACAGGATTGAATTGACTTTATTGACGGCGAATCGTTCGGTTCCGTTTGTCCGTTCTGTGTCTTATTCAGATGATAATGAACGTCCGATCTGCTTCAGAGACACTGAACGTCTCTGCCTTCTGTCCATTTATAGGTTTTATGGGACCTTTATAAATTGCGCCTTATTGATTTATTGATGTTGCGCTTTATTGATTTATTGCGCCTCTGAGTAAATATCTCTAAAGGTCACAATATCAAGTCTTATTTATTAATTTTTGATTGATTTAGATCTGAGTTTCTTGAGTAATTTAGTGCGTTGAGAACAAATTAGAGCCAATTGTACATGAAGGACTATGTTATAAACAAACATGTCACTAAAGTTATTGTAAGAATCCTTACAATAAAGTGCACCATAAAGTCTGTTGGCTCATTCATCTGTGTGTAGAGGAACATCAGCTACAGCTTCCAAATTGTTCAAATCAAACGCTTTTCATCACAATGGATCAAAAGACTTATTTAGTGGGAGTCGTTAAATAAAATTACGAGGAGCCAATGTCCTTGTGAGAGCATCGTCACATGAATTATTGTATCATCGCGCTAAGCAAAGTAAATCTGCTGTTGAGGAATTGACTTTTAACGTACGATAACTCATTAGAATCAGGCGTTTGTGAAGCAAGTCCGATGAAATGTGACTGATTGAATATGGGTTATCGTAGGTCTTATTAGAAAGAAAACTTTTAGCAAACTCACAATGGGACAGCACACGTTGACTATAGGCCTAATTATATGAATATGATACTATCAGAAAGTATAACGCCATGGATCTCATGTTTAGTTACCCGTTCAACCTCGGCAATTCATGAAATGGTGATATAGGCTTGGGAATGGGGATGGGTCATTATTGTTTCACAAGACTTACAAGTATTCATAATACAAAAGAAGATAGAGGCATGTTGGCATGTCAACATTGCTGTAACAGTGAAGACAGAGGAATATGGAGGCTGCTAGGGTTGACATTATAGTGTGTCGACGTCTCTCCTTCTCTTTTTGCCTTCTATTCTATGTCCTATTCAGCGGTCGTCGACATAATTTATTATGTAGACAATATTGATTTACAGTTGCATGATTAATGAGCCACGTCGTTTCACAATATGAGTTTTATTACTTTATTATCTATTAACAAAGGCCATGCTGGCCACTTCCTAAAAGACCTTGATCTTATCTCTTTCAATTTACAAGCGATTACGTCCCTACTATGACATGTTTAGACAACGCAGAGATTAGCATGTCAAATGCATGACTTGTAAATAACCTAGCCATTCCCTTAATACTCGACCAAAGTGGACACGTTGTTAAATCTCGTTTGATTTATAGATGCCAATATGATTGTCATCAGCAGGATATGCAATCTATATTTAGACTCACGCGAAACACATGTCACTGGTACTCACGACGATTGTTTCACTCTCCTTGTCATATTCGTTTGCCTTTTGGACCGACCAACGTTGACCATTCACCAAAATAACAACTCTCCACAATGCTTCGGGAGTGCATCCTTTATCCACTTTGGAGCACTGAAATCAAGCAGAAGCAGATAACGTTGGCCTGACACTACTTTGGAATTGTAAAGCTAATTCAGACACTTAGCGTCCAGAATTTCTATGAATATGAGCGCCTCTGATTAAATATCTTGAAGGGCCTCTAAATAATTTTTTTGATTGATTGATTGATGAGATGCAAAAGTGCTATCACGGTCAACGTTACCAAGATGATCTTCATTGCTCGAAGGTTGACCGGTCTGTTCACCAATTGAAATGTAACGAGATATCGTTTTATATAAAACTATAGGGTGACACAAACGCTCGTTCACCGTTTTCAAATTTACAGTAAATATCATGGTCAAAATGATTCGGATCTCTTAAATATTTTTCACAAGCCAAGGGCCTATACATGACTCACATATTAATTAACCCAGAAGATTTTAAGTCGAACGTGCATTAAACGACGTGACAGTGTACAACGCGGTGCAAGAGACGTGTCTCTAGCGTGTGCCTGGATGTGACTCACAATGTAACCATTTTAATTAACAAAGCTTTTTTGAGTAAAAATAGGAGCATCGACACTGGACTGTGAACTGACTGTGGTCTAATGTCTGGTTCACCGATGAGTCGCTGTTGAACGTGTTTTTATGTACCGAATGAACAAAACGATACTGTTTGGGGTTCACATGAGGACTTAGGAGAACGTTCTGTCTGCTCCACAGTTGAGATTCAGTTTATCAATGATGATGTGAGGGTGGGATGACGGCTTGGGGTCTTACACGCCTTCATATTGTGTCAAATGGTAACAGACTAAACTCGCAGTCCTACATTACAAGCATTTCTCGAGCAACACGCGAAGCCAGCGTTCGAGAGACAACGTTATACAACGAAAGTTATTTGTTAACATTGATCTTGGGAGTATTTCAGCAGGACGGTGCAAGCTGTCATACATCAGCTGTGACGATGAAGTGGCTAGACTACATACTCCAGTGGCTGGCCCGGATCCAATAAGGCTAGCCTTAATTCTCATTCGATTCCAGAACGATAGCAGAAGATATAATTGTAATCAATCGTAAGAGTGATAATCCGACTTTTGCATAATTGTCGTTTTCTCAATGTGATGACTTACTAATACGCCATTTTTAACTTTTAAGAACTACATCGTGGACGCGACTGCTAACATCGTTACACAAATACTGTGAGTTGTTTCATTCTGTTTAATTTACTGGCAAAGCAAGCAAAACGTTGTATTTAGTTGTATCTATAGACCTATTCTATAATTATGACCATTGAAGAACTAATACTGGTAAATTCTCAATAAAATAAACTAGTTTAATATACCCATTACAACATGCGACCCAAGCCACATGGCCTCATCCTGATTAGAGGTTATGCCTTTGAAAAGAGATCTTTTATCATGCAAAAATTGCGAATGTTATATGATTTTGCTTTAAATTGTAAGCTATTGTGCGTTTGTTATTGAGACTAAATGGCTGATTTGTTAGTCCTATTGCTGACCCATATTATTTTGGTTCGTATTATCACGATGTTTGATTTCATTTTCTATACTATGTGTAAATAGTTTATGTTTGCTTAAATACCCAATTGTAGTTGTCGTACAAACTATGTATCATATGCTGTTAAATACGTAGAGTTGTACCGCGAACCTATCGATAAATACCTGATAGAGAATATTAAACCAATGGATTCTGCGTTATACTGTAATCTTCATTTCTTGTGCAAAACAGGAGGGAAACTAAAATGGTGTTTTTAGATAGAATTTACGTTACTACCATGTATTATCATGCTGTAGGCTGTTAGTACGCTTTGCTGTTGTTTCTTGGGTGGGGTAGGGGGTAGGTAGCATGTCTGTTATATAATATAGGGGTGGGGGGTCACTGCTGCTGTTATATAAAGTTATTAGGGGTAGGAGGGTGGGTCAAAAATTGAGATTTTGTGCGTTATATAATGTGTGAACGGTCCCCAATGTATACATAGTCGGTCGCCGACTATCAGGAACATCATCGATGGCATGCAAAGCCCCAGTGGCGATATTCCCAAATGGATTCTTCTTACATGGGCCTATCCATACAAAACATTTGCTATGGTGGTCAGCACTGGTCGCATTATTACTTTATTAGTATCTCGTAATAGATCTATAATGAACAGCTGCTTTGGCGATACTAAAAGACTAGCATACCATATATGGCCTACCAAAGTAGACCTAGGCTATGTTATCGTCAAATCAACATCCAGTTTCACAAGAGACTATTTTCATCAATACAATCATTTTCTACTCAGGCAAAACACGCCTGAACTTGCTTTTTTCGGAAAATGACTCATAAACACGGTCTGCAGATGTTCCACAAGCATACGCCTAAAGGCCTGAACAGCAAGGACTGTTTAAAATAGGCGTTAATTTCACTGGCCGAAAAATTAAAGTTTCACTTTCATTTTCTCAGAAGAATAATTAGTAGGTTTACTGGCTTACTCATTTCTTTAAAAAAATATCTTTGTGTCTGATATTACCAATGGTAATTGCTCTAAGCCTTTCAAGACGTGAACTGGTTTGATTCAGTTTTCTGATAGCTAAATAGCGTCTTACAACATGACATAAAAAAAATTCTGATCTGAAGATGGCTGTGTATCCTTTCCTGCGTTGAGCTGTTGCTTTCTGAAAATCTCAACTGAAACATTCTTTAGCAGTGAGGGGAGGGTTTTAGAATGTCTTCGATTTCGCGTACGGGTGCAACGGTGCGTATAGCGGGGTCCCGATAAAATTAGGTGTACGTACGCAAATATAGGGCCTAACTGTCAAATTATGACGTCAACATTATGGAATATTAAAATCAGAACTAACCCAATAACGGACTATATTCCTGCTTAATCAGTTTTATATACATGGCGTCAACTCGGCTGAGGTTTCTGATGCAAACACCTCGCATTTCGTAGGTTTGAGGTTGAGACCCAACCGTGATCCAGCCCAGACACTACCAGCACGTCACGTACCACCGCCTCCGCCTCTCCACCAAGCGTCAGATCGTCCAGAAACCCCACTTTGAATGTGGATTCAAGTGAGTGGAAGACGGGCTGCAACGGTAGGCTAAACAATAGTGGGCCAAGTGGATCTGCCTCCTATTATTATTATTGTTATTGTTATCGTTATCGTTATCGTTATCATCATCATCATCATCATCATCATCATCATCATCATCATCATCATCATCATCATCATCATCATCATCATCATCATCATCATCATCATCATCATCATTATTATGTCACACATATAATATTGTTCATCATTGGCATTGCAAATGGATCTGTCATCAGGCCGTCTGGGTCGCTGCTTGTCAGTGGATTGTAATCTTGACATAGTGCCCTGAAAAGCCACCGCGTTGAAACGTTGGATCAATGCCGACAAGTTCTGGAAAAGGAAGTTTGTCTCTCGGGTGTCACCGGTAGTTGTCGAAAGTCGGCGTCCAGTCTCAGACAGAAAGGCGAGGCCCTCACTATTGAGGAGACCGAAGGTTTCTACACCGATTGGAACAAAAGTGTATTTCTTCTCTAGCTCAGAATATTTTGTGTGTTTCCTTGTGGCTGCTATCTTCGCCGCTCCTCCAGCTGTGGAAGCTGTCTCGGGGATATAAGTAGATATGACTGGTGATATATTATTATTACTATTATTATTAATTGTTATTATTATTATTATTATTATTATTGTTATTATTATTATTATTATTATTATTATTATTATTATTATTCATTGGCATTGCCAACGGATCTGTCATCAGGCTATCTGGGTCGCCGCTTGTATTATTATTATCATTATCATTATCATTATCATTATTATTATTATTATTATTATTATTATCATCATCATCATCATCATTATCATTATCATTATTATTATTATTATTATTATTATTATTATTATTATGATGTCAAATATAGTGTTATTCATCATTGGCTTTGCCAACGGATCTGTCATCAGGCCATCTGAGTCGCCGCTTGTCAGTGGATTGTAATCTTGACATAGTGCCCTGAAAAGCCACCGCATTGAAAAGTTGGATCAATGCCGACAAGTTCTGGAAAAGAACTTGTCGGCAATTATTATTATTATTATTATTATTATTATTATTATTATTATCATTATTATCATTATTATCATTATTATTGTTATTATTTAGCATGGTAGTGTTGACGAAAAACAGATGGCGTTCCCTCGCTGGACAGCTACCGAGAGTCTTTGGAATAGGTAGCTTGTCTCGATCGGTCAGCCTTCGTCCCAAATCCAACACAAAGTTCAAACCCTCGGACCTCCAAGCATCATTGGACTCCAGTGCCACCGCCTCAAGCATGGGTTCGGGTGATGAATGCGTACTTTGCTCTCTTGGCGATTGCTGCAGGGTTTGCTGCTTCTCCTGCTGCAGTTGATGTAGCTGTCAGGTATGAAGACGCGTAAGTGTCTGAAACAGTCACATCCCAAATGAAGCACCTGCCGTATGACCACGGGATGAGTGTCACGCCATCCGGTCGCTTGCCATCTTCTCTGGTGAGGCCCAAAGGTTCCTTCTGACAAGGGATGCTCGCCCTTCGAAATGATTTATATATTAAGTCATTGAGCATACTGTGTCGTTGTTGTCGGCCTGCGTTTCTTCTGCATGCCAGACCATGGAGTCATCTGGCGTCAACCTTCTCGCCACAGTGACACAGATGAGGCTCACATAATTTCGTTCCGAGTGAAATTCCAACTGCGATCCTCATGACTTCGTCTGACAATCGGAGACCGAATGCAGTAACCGGAGGAGCAAGCAACCAATCTCCCGCGTGTGGTGATCGAGAGGCCAGGAGACGTGCCTGGTCGATTGGATTGTTTACGGACGCAAGCAGAGTTGTCCATGCTTTATTTGTCCATCGGCTGTCCCATTCTTTTTGGCGATGAGCGGCCGATCCGGTTGGTGGTTCTGCACCCGTTTGTTTTATCCAAGCCTCCAAAGCTGCATTTACTACTTCGTCAGATGTTTCAGTTGATTCTGGTGGCTGAATGTTTGCCTGGAGCTCGGTTGTGCTAGCAGATGCCAAGAAGGCAGAAAGTGCCAGCGTAGCAGCACAGCGGATTCCAAGGCCACCATCTTTCACCGGAAGGGATGCCAGGAGCCAGTTCTTAGTTTTATTATTATTATTATTACTATTATTATTAATATTATTAATAATATTATTATTATTGTTGTTGTTATTTTTATTATTATTGTTATTATTATTATTATTATTATTATTATTATTGTTGTTGTTGTTATTATTATTATTTTTGTTATTATTATTATCTTTGTTATTATTATTATTATTATTATTATTATTATTATTATTATTATTATTGCTACATGAAACATAATTCCACCACCATAGTCTATAATTAGCAAATATCACTAAAATAATATTTGTACTTTATGCTGCCGGAGAACAGAAGAAATCCATCCATCGACAGCATCTCATGCAGTAGAGATAATTAGACACTAGACACAATAGATAACACATGGCTGGCCGACGAGGTTGGAAGAATTTACCTTCTTACAAAGTACCACTCTCTATCTGATGCATTTATTGACTAACTGAATAATTCCTTTATGATTCTTGACTGGTATTTAATTGACTGAATTATAGGAGTCTCATTGATTTAATTATTTCTTGTTCAATGAGGGTTTAGTTGACTTTTTAATTTCTTATCTCTATAGTGATTGAGTAATCGCTTGATTCGTAGGCCTATTCTAGTAGGCCTATAATAATCGTTCATGCTGTGAATTTACGAAAATTTGAATCAAAGTCTAAAAACGATTTTAATTTGATATTCGTTCGCCAATTTAGTAATCGTTCATACTGTGTCTTTGGGAACATTATAATTAGTTTTCTATTTTTTCACCAAAATTACATGTCTCAATTGTGATCGCGAAACCCATATTTCTTAAGCACTGGAGGTGAATAGTTGGAAGAACCACCTTTAATTGTTGAGAAATTACATTACATGATGACATTAAACCAACAAGCTAGGAATACGCCTGCATAGCAGGGGTGCAAAAAGCCAAGATTTAACAAAAAGCAAAAGTTGTTTTTTCGGTTGTTGGTTTTATTTGGTTTTATCTGTTTTTGGTTATTTGGTTTTTAGTTTTCCTTTGGATCTTGTCACAACAGTTTTGTTATAAAAAGCATCAAGTACAGCATGAAAAAGAGCTCCAACTCGTTTTATGATTAATTTAGCTTGCTTTCGGTCTGAATAACACACAATTAGTAATATAGTAGTAATATTAATAAATTTAATAAAGAATATTTTTAATAAACCAAAAAACCAAAATTGCCATTTTTTAGGAACTTTTGTTTTTTGTAAAAAAAAACCTAAAAACCAGCATGTTGCAGCTCTGCTGCATAACCAATTTGCCTTTTTCAGGTCGCAACGGAAGAAAGAAACGCAACAACTCAAGAAACCACTGGAAGAAGGAAAATGATCAAAACGAGACTTGGACTGGTAAAACCACTGAACCAGTAGGAAACAAAGAAAATGGGAAATGTAAGGAGATAAACGAAAATCGAACTACCCACAGTGTCACGGAAATTGCAAAGCCAATTGACGTATCCACCTCTTTCAGCGATTCAACACTACTGCATGACGACTTACCTAGATCATTGGAATCAGGTTGTTGGCCTACACTTTATAAGCCACACTCACATGGAATGTTAGTCTGTGAACGGTTGAAAGAGAATAAACAGAGTCTGTTTGTGAAAGCGAACGATTGTAAAGGAAATGACGAAGAAATGGAAGACGTAAACACAATTGAACGAAACAAAGGAGATTTTTTGTTTGACTCATTTGAATTATTATATGCAGATGATCAAGCAACTGCATTTGCTATTTCAGCTATTTTAGACCTGAAAAAAATTGAACGAAATCAATATCCTGGAAAAGATGAGACCGAAGAAAACAGAGAAGAAATTGCAAAGATCAATGCAAACGGAGAAAATATTTCTGGCAGTTTACCTTACTTATCAGAATCACGTAACACATTTGCTCAGCAAAGATCAACCGTAATATCGGTTCGTGAATACCTGGATGACGAAGGCTCAGATTTACATTATGAAACAGACGAGAGTGAAGTAAGCGACGAAGAAACGAATGCTCATGACCCGGAAACGACAGACTCATTTTCGAACATAATAAGATCAAGAAATGCATTTGCCAGACCAACTGGAGACGCATCGTCAGAAACTGAACAGAATGATAAAAATACAGATGCAAATGAAGAAAACATTGTCTTCTGTTTGCCAAAAGCAGTTTATCCAGTTTGTGAGCTAGATGAAACAGCATATTCAATGACAGCATGCGAGTATCTTGCGGAAACTAATCAACATTTGGAGATGAATGAGAGCGAAGAAGACGAAGAGGAAACAAAAGAAGTAAATGGAGATGACACTTTATCGAGTTTGCCTAATTCACAGGAATCAAATATTCCACTTCTTCTGATAAACAAATGTCGTATACCATTTTTTGAATGCCTGGAAGAAATTAACCAAATTCCTTACTCTGAAATTGGCAAAAGTGAAGAAAATAGCGATGAAACGAAACAAGCGAGCGCAAACGAAGAAGATGTAGCAGATATTTTGCCTGATTTATCTGACTCAGGTTGCGTATCTGTTCATAACAATTTCACTACAATATCATGTTCTGAATTCGTGGAAGAAGGTGACCAACATTTACACTATGACGAAAAACAAGTGACAAATCACCAAAGACCTGTGTCATTAAAATCAAATAGTGATTCATTGATTGAGACCCAAAAGATTGACAGAGAAACTGGTGCAGACAATGTTACCTTCCGTGAGTCCAATGCAATCGAAAACGAGCCTTCGATAAATCAACGATGCATGTCAGTATATGAATATTTAAATGAGGATAATCAAAACCTGTTTTTGAAGGCGACCGAGTGCGAAGAAACTGAAGATGCAGATTCGAGTGAAGAAATAATTTCCAATTGTGTGACTCACTTATTCGAATCAAGTAGCCCGTTTGCTCTAGAAAATAACCATGAGTCGTCAGTTTGTAAAAATCTGGAAAATACTAATCAAGAATTCTATTCCAAGATAGAGGATTGTATAGAAATTGACGAAAAATTGGGAGAAGAAAATTGTGAAGAAACAGAGAAAGAAAACTGTAATGACGGAGATAGAACCCACGGTTTATCAAACTCGCTGGATGCAGGTAGGCCTAATAGGCCAACAACAGGTCAAGCGACTGTATATGCAATATCAGTTCGAGAATTCCTGCTAGAGAATGAACGAAATATGTTTTCGGAAACTGACGAGGGTGAAGACAATGATGAAGAAATTAGCGAAACGGATGCGAACCAAAAAAATTTTTCCGATGTTTTGTATGACTCATTAGAATCAGATAATACGCTTTCTCTTAAGGATTCAGCTCCGACATCGGATTGTGAATACCAGAAGCAAAGTGGTAGAAGTAATTTCAATATGTACTTCGACAAGGAAGAGCGAGAAGAAGATGATTATCGCCAAGAAATACATGCACAGGATGATGAAACTAACACCTATGTGACTAAATTAATGAATTCAAGTAACGCATTTACTCGACAAACTAGAGACGCAATATCAGTGACAAGAGAAAATGAGATAGTAACCAATTCAGAAAATATTATCGATTGTCTGTCCAATGCATCAAATAGTGCGATTGATAGACCAGAAGCGTGTGCAATTTCAACGTGTCAATACTTAACCGAGAATGATCAAACTCTATTTTCGGAGATGCTCGAGAACAACAAAGACGCAGAAGAAACTCAAGAAACGAATGCATATACAGAAAATGGTGCCAACTGTTTGGCTAACTTATCAGAATCAGATTACAGGCCTATAGGCCTACTCGATCAACAAATTGAAAGTCCAGTACCAGTTTGCAAAAATCTAAGAACGGCAGACAAAAGTTTTTGCTTGAACATGGGCGAGAGTGACGAAACTGAAGATGCAACTGAAGAAGCGAATGTAAATGAAGAAACAAAGGCCGTCTATTTGTCAAACTCACTAGATTTAAGTGATGCGCTTGACCAATCAAATAAAATTACGTATGATATGACGGTTTCTGAATACCTGAAAGTGAACGAGCAAAATCTGTATTCCGAAACGGAAGAAAGTGAACATAGTGATGAAGAAATGAAAGAAACTAATGCGAAGGTTGAAAATAGTTCCGATTGTATGCCTAACTCTTTAGAATCGGGCAATATATCTACTCAAAAAAAGTCAACTGTATTGTCAGCTCCAGGATTTCGAGAAGACCCTACTTTTGACAAGGGTGAGTGTGAAGAATATTTTGATGATATGTGCGAAACAAATGCAGAAAAAGAACGTATTTCTTACTCTTTGAATAACTCAATAGATTTAGATAAACTCTTTTTACAACCAACAATAGATAAACAGAGCACGAAATATCCTGTACAAGGAACTTGGAATGAAATAAATCTTTCCAGCTCCTTTCCTAACTCATCCGAATTGTGTGACGCAATTGTAACACGAGATACAAATACAATATCAGTCTCGGAATACTTAGAACAGGAAGATCAAAGCCTTAATACTGAGACAGACGGCGAGAGCGAATGTGGCAATGAAACTGATGGAAGCTGTTCAGACTCTTTGTATGGTTTGTTGGAATCGTTTGAAAACGTTGATCAACGCTGTAAGCCTACATACCCAGTATTTGAACACCGGGACGAAAATGATCTACTGTCCAAGATGAAAGGGAATGAAGGAAATGATGGACAACTGGAAGATAAGGAAGAAAACAGACAATCAGAAGAAAGTGATGAAAAGATATTGTTACACTTGGACGACACGTTTTTGAGAGAATTAAACTACAGTTCTCAGTGTTTCTGCTGTTCGCCCTTAGAACTCTATTCACATAACATTTGCCATCATCAAATCACTAATGATAGATCCACTTGCGAAAGCATTCGACGAATTGACGGAACACCTTCCAGGAGTATCAGAGAACTGAATGAGAACACGTGCTCAGAGGTTGGAAAGAACGAAGACCAAAGCAAACAACAAGAGAATGAAGAGAACCGGATATTATTTGAAAACGCCAACCCAACTTACGAACCTGAACATACACGTGCGAAGGAATCAACAGTAACACATGAAGATCCATTAGGTTTATCTGACTCGTCAGATTCTGAAAGTGTTGACAGCCAACACGGAATAGGCCTAGGCCTACACGTGGAGCAAAACCAGCTTTCAGAATTGTACAGAAAAATTGATAATGGTGCTGAAAGAAAAGAAGAGGGCTGGGCGACAAGCAAGATAAGCAGAAATTCAAGCAGTGAACAGAGTATTATTTTGTTGCCACCATCTTCAAACTTTCAACATGAATCAGGTTCAGTTCCGAGGGTTGTCGATGAGCTTGATAATGGGCGTGGTCAGGAAGTGTATAAGGTTAATGAGACAAGTAAATATCTTAGAAAATTAGGTTACCAAAGAAGTTTAGGCACTAGCTGGAACTCTGTTAGCCAGCGAACCACGATTGTGGAACCACTTCTTGCTGGGGAAAAATCTGCACCAGACGTTTCTGATGAAACTGAAAATTGCGGGATTGCGAAAGTGACAGAAAATCGCCAGACCGTAGCTGACGCGGTGGCTAATATATCTAATTCACAAGGTCATAGAGAAACCTTTCCCCTCTCTGTTGACGCTCAGGTTTCAAGGTCGCAAAGTTTGCCTGAAATATCAAATTGCAATCTCTGTTATCAACGAAGTTTGTCTACGTATCTGCATCAGTCTTTACAAGAAGCAGTTCCTTTGTTTTACAAAAAATCTCAGAATATTGCTAAGGTGTTCAGCGACAATGGAGAGAATAAAGAAATCATGGATGATGAGGTACGTATCGAGGACCACCCTGTAATGTTCGAACTCTCAGGTGACCATGTGGCGAATCAAGCGACCACCTGCTCTTTTGATTCATCAGAATGCACACATTCCTGCGCTGAAGAAGTTTCGTTAACATCCGAAGGTGATCCACCGATGAGAAACGACTTAAGTGTTCGGATCCAAAGCTATAAGGTCCTGACCGTTGCCGAATACCTAATTCAGGAGCCAGACCCATATGACAACTCACAGGACGATGATAGTGACTGCAGCGTAGGCTATACACCAAAAGAAAATCCTGAAACGACAAAGTCGGACAGACACCATTTGGATGATTTACTTGAAAACTGCCAAAAGAATGGCTACAATAACGTCGTTGGAAACTCATACACGGATAACAATAGCGACAATGAAACAGAAGAAACCAAAGACAATTTGCGTTTAAGCGAATCAGAAGACGATTCTGACGAATCCGTTACAACTAGTGACGAAGGAGAAATCAGCAATGGATCACATAAGAACATTTGCGAGGCTAGTAATCACCGGAACCGCCTTCTCCAAAAGGAACTTCCAGATAAGGGGAGCAACCGTACAATGCAAAGCGATTGCGATTCATTTATTCTCTTCGCCGGACTATTGCTCATTGTTTGCACTGTGTTGTGTGTTGTCATGCTTCGAGAGCAGTTGTCTTTCTGTTACGTGCTTGGTCCACCTCCTACGTGAATTACATTACAACGTTTTTACACTGTGAGCCAATCAGCAACATAGGACTCAGAATCGCATTAAACACGTGGCCTTAAGCTGCATAAGTCTCAGAGCTTAATGGGCAGAAGTTGATCTCCTATGAGTAATCTAAGGGTTACTAAACTTCATGATACAGATCTTTATCTTATTTAAAGTAAATGACATTCTCAAGAATATATATATATTTGCTTCAGAGGCGTTTCGTTCCTTGATATAAAAGATAATTAATATAATTAGGTTAATCTGTGTTTTACGTACATGTAATCACATTCATCAGCGCAGCCTTTGTCAGTCCATAAGATAATTAGTTGAAAACTCATTCCAGTCTAGGCCTACACTGTAGAATGCTGTGATAAGTTTAGGAAAAACTTGAACCCGTTGAGGACTAACTTTTGATTCCCAGATGGATATAGTGTGCAATCATTGGATGCTGTCAATTATGAGAAAAATGGAACTAGGAATGAATGGACGAAACAGACAAATAACAATATGTTTGGAAGACTATTAATAATAATGTACAGGTAAGGACGTATTCCTTTTGCTTCAGTTATTAGGCTACTAACGAAATAAACCATAAGCAATATTGTGGCCATGAATAGAGAATAATATTATTTGCATGCACAAGGCTTAATATCTTGTCATCCACCTGCATTTTATTGGTTGCCTCTGTGAGATATCTAGTCATGATTCAAACGATACACCTATCAAGAATTATAGACTTCACTTCCTAGCCTGATCGACCTCCTCTGATGATGGTTTTTAATTATGGGGTTCATTGACTGGTTTCAGGAAATAATAACGGTAGTCGTCGTGACGATGAACATTTTTTATATTTATTCTGCAGTAGAATTTATTGCAGATGTTATAGACGTCAACTGCTGTATTCAAATGATTGATGGCCTATACTTTGCATCTTAATGTCGATAGAACCATTCATGATATACGAGATGTCGCGGTTGAGCCGATGTTTTGACATCAATTGCTCCATTCAGTAGAAATAATTTTTATTGCTTCATCTCACCGAAATTCAATGAAGCGTAGAGGCATATATGCAGTATGCATGCCTAACATTGATCAACAGGCTTCATTGCCATAAACAGATCAATTCTATAAGGAATCGAACAAAACGTGGAGACTTTTTAAATGTCCACAGTGTCGGATGCAAAGCAGACGTCGCATTTCTCTGAAGATCTGAGAGGTATTAGAATGAGACCATTCACATATGGAATAAAGAATCGTAACTATACGGTAAGTCGCAACAAAAGTTGGATAATTTCAAACACTGTGAAATTATCCAGCAAATGAAGTTGCCTGACTCTAATTGCTCTATAGTCGTTTAAAGTCTTCTGGTCTTATAAAGTTTTTTGTATCTTACAAAACCCCACCATTGATCGCACTCTGTCGTTAAACTGAAATCGCTTATCCTACAAGTGCAGTAATAGGGTCCATTCATATATAATCAGAATATTATTATTATTATTATTATTATTATTATTATTATTATTATTATTATTAAGTTGGTGGCTCTAACGGCGGGTATATACTTTCTGCCAACGTCTTCTGCTTAATATGGTAAAGTTTACTTAACGTGTCTAAAAGTTTCGGCAATATAAAAATTTCTACTGTTTGTTTGAAAAATATAGGTTAGCATGCAAATATTTATATCCGTTAACAAATCAGTCTTGAAAAAGAAGATTGAAAATCAAAGAGTCTGCTAAAATTCTGTAAAATAACTGGCATCTAAATAAAAATACATAAAATCCAACACAGGTTGCAAAATCTATAGCCTTGTTGCTCTCGGAAATAGCTCGACAGGAAACTGTTAAGTTCGTTTATTCAATAAGTCCGTACCTTCGACAACATGTGAGGCCCACATAATACAAGATATATTATATCTTCAGTCACTCAGGCCTCATATCACACGAATTATGGCTCATCAAAAGTCAAATAATGTGGCAATGGACCTTTGTATTACACCTAATGTCAGTGCCACATGAATCAAATCTTCAATCACACCGTCTATTTATGACATTCAGTGTGCGCTGAGTGAACGGGTTCGACCCTCGTCCGAGGCGTCAGTCACTGTGAAGGGACCTTGAGCAAGTCCTTCGCGCACAATTGCTCTGCAGTGGAACTGCAATTGCGCCGTCGAGACGTGTGTATGCACTTCTGAGTAAATAAGATGTCGGAAGAAGGGCGGTATCAAATTTCGGTAGGCCTAATTTCGGTAGGTCTAACCCCATTATAATAGTTATATGCACATTTGTAGGAATTTGTAATATGTCAGTTGCAACTTCATCGGGTTTATACAAGCTGTACATGATTTTTATTTATTAATCAACTGCAACAAAGAACCACATTTTTTATGTTGCTTTACATGCGACATCGCACAACTGTTTTATTGAATGTTTCCTTGTAACGTTAATATAATTCAGGGTCAGAGATAGAGTTAGAGCTAATGCTCATGTTCAATTGAGGCATTTCAATCTTAATTCCTCTCTTAATCTGACACAGTTCGCATAAGGGTGTTGAGCAATTCAAGTAATTGAATTTGCCTTCAGAGTCGGCTTTCAATTCAATGCATTTTTCTTCGTATTGATAGCAATCTGGTTGATTGGGTCTCCAGATTTCGTAGTTCATAGAGATTATAGTTCCATCACTGTATGCCCAAAGAAATTGATTATCGCAATTGTCTTCTAGTCTTTTGCCGGTGGTCCAGAGGAGTATGCCAGAACTTGTCGTGCAAACGGAATTGCTTGCGCTTCCTGTACAATAATTATATTATAAACACAAGTAGGCTTACATCTTTATTGAGGTAATTAACGAAGACATCGACAGAAGTTATTAAATCATTCAAAATGGTTCCCAAGAGGAACAGTTTATTCATTTTTGCAATTTAAAGCAGCGTTGAGAATGGCACATAATCAAACCAGATAAATGTTGAATAAATAATCAACATTGAAAATGGCAATAATGCTTATGTTCAACTCATGTTCAACTCAAAGCTTGAAACTGATCTTCGAGGAAAGCGCAGTAGTCCAGTCAGATAGCATGAGTGCTGCATTGGCACTCATTGGCATGAAATGGCAAATCTCGCGACATGATTCTGACTGGTTCCCATTCATTTCGTCGCAGTTCATTTCGTCGCAATTTTTCTTGCACACATTTGAAAGAACCTAGAGGGTGGATTGATGAAGGAATTTCTGCCCGACTGGAAGCGAAAATTATGAAAACATTTCCTTTTAACTAGAAGCTGGATTCATTTAAGTAATCCAGGTTCTAGTCACACATAAATCTTTTAATCATTCCAGCCTCCATTTAGGCAGCAATCTTTTCATAAATTCAACTTCTAATTAAACAAGATTCTTAGCATCGATTCACCTTCCAACTGATTTTCACCTTCCTTAACTAACTGCGATGTGTCAGATTGTGACTAATTGTCAATTAAACGAAGATATAATATAGGAAATTCTTGCATTATTCCGGCTTAAATTTAAACGAGCTTTCATTTGGAGACGATTCGTTTCATCAATCCACCTCTTTGTCAAAATCTGTTAATTGTCCATCTCCCATTTAAACGACATTCCTTTCAACAATGCAGCCTGGTGAGCAGAGGCAGCGATCTCGGGGTGGTCGAGGGGGTTAAGTCCCCCACCTTCACAGAGAGGGGACACGTTATACGTGTGTCCCTTTGCATTTCCTACCCCTCTCATTGGTTGTTCCCTCGCCTGTCAAACGAGATCACCGCCTCTGCTGTTGGGTTGTTAGATGGTTCATTGCAATTTGTGTACGTAGCTGTCACCGCTCCGTGGTTTCTTTCAAGATGTGCGCAACCTTTGAAATGCGATGAAATACACTGCGACAAAATTGAATCAGACAAAATAAAATGCAACGAAATGAACTGCGACGAATTGAGAAGTCGTTAACACACTTGTTGTTTGGTAGAGATGTTCTTAAACAAAGCCCGTCGAGGTCCTTGGACCTTCGGGATCCTTTCCCACTTGGGCCATGCCGCCGCAATCGCTTCCCCGTGAATCATTTCTCGCGTAATATATAATTTAGGTATAGTTTAGTGCGGTAAACGTCTACTCCACTTTTGTGAAGTTCATGAAACAAACGATATGACAAGACAGCGAAGAATGTAAACTTCCAGACCTGTTTGTGATTGGTGAGTGGTAAAATGACACATGTACTCACTGAACTCATTCTCAATATCTACCAGATGAGCTCGAATGACTGCGTGTTCCGCTGCATGTGGTATCTTGGCCACTTTTGCACCTATTTGATATGCATCACAATATTCCTGTGCCAAACTCCACTTGGCCCTTATCTTATTCACTCCGTAGCAATATGGTGAGCCCGTATTTTTCGTAAACTTGAATCCCATCGGACAGCCAACGCCTGAAATATCAGAAAACATTCTTACCATCAAATTAAAACCTGATTAATTATGAATCGCTACTATTGCTGCAAAACATTAGCATCAACAATTATTAACGCTCGTAAAAGGCAACGTTTCAGCTGATCAACGTTTATTGACTCAGGATCTTTATTAACGCTGAGAGACAAAATACTGCATAAGTTCTCAATAGTAGAGAGATTCGGAGAGCGTTGGTGAGTAATCCTGCGGCTTTTTGCGCATTTGAATAACATTAGTATTCTTATCCCATTAATTATCGTAGTTTTATTTTTAGTAATTAATCTTACTTTGTATGATATTAGAAGAGCTTATCATTATCACCTCAACTGTCATATAGTTTAGGAAATTTCATGATTATTGGTTTTGTTCCGAGGTTGTCATGACTTGTGGCCCTTGTGTCTATGACAAACTTGTGCGAAAGTTTCTGCACATTATAGAATGATGATCAATATCTTTGAGTCAGTGTTTTCTACTTTTCTGATTAAGATTTGTAGACGTTTGGACGGCAACACGTTTTTGTTCGTTCATGGCGTTTGACCCTAGCCATTGACATTCGCCATTGGATTGGTCACAACTGGAGTACCATAATTCGTCACGGCATCACCACTGCTGCATCTCTTGCGAATGAGCGAGTCACGTCAAAGATGGCTGGTGTTAGACCGACATTAGGGACTAGTCCCAGGGTTAACCGACAAAATTAATGGTTCATCGGCACAATTATTATAGCTTAGGAAGAATGATTCACAGACAAAAGGTTTTAAATAGCTTTTTCAAACGTCGACTCTCTACTTACAAGTCAAAGATAAAAATAGCGACTCTATAGTCACAAGAGGACACTAGCGATAAAAACGCGATCGTTCTGTACATGTTTTTTCTCATTTTCGTGTAAGCAATTTTTAAAATGTAGAGAGAGAGAGAGAGACATAGAGAGAGAGAGAGAGGGAGAGAGAGAGAGAGAGAGAGAGAGAGAGAGAGAAAGAGAGAACAAGTCTGACTTTTCAAATTTCCCAACACTGCCGTTACAGCTTATCATAACTTCATTATATTATTATGTCTTTTACTATATATTTTTTACATTTTTGATAAGCCAATTGGATACCACGTGATATAATGGCTGTAGTAAATAATGAGTGCTTTTATGCGACATTGACATCTTCACTGCCTATATTCTGAGAATATCATCTATATAGAGGTATTCACTCATTATCACTCTTATCAACGGAAGATGTTTATCGCGTGTCACTGACCATCTGTTGCTGCTTACTATGACATTCTCAGATACAGTCAGCAGTCCGCAATCTTATCACCAATCGACCGAGCAATATGAAATTTTCGGACGATCGAACCTTCGGACTAAATAGATACAGAACCGTCGATTTACCCTAATACAGAGATAAACCAATTTGTTTCTTAGAAAGAAAGCGAAACGAAACGCAGCATCAGGCTACCTAATTTTGATGGGATTCATGCCTTCGGCGCTGGTTTGTCCACTTAAGTTCGACTTCATTACATACATCAACATGTTCTCACGTTTTGTGTTAGTGGCCCGTAGCAATTATTAAAAAGTCACTGCTGGTCCTTGTGTCAAAATGTTTACGAACCACTGCTATAGTCTACACTTAGAGATTGCAATTCCGGAATTAGATGCAGCGGTTTAGTATAAGGGGTCCGCAAAAATTATCACTGCTGGATGTTGTTTCGTATAGTAAACGCTGTTGTGTATTTCATTGCGAGAATTTCAGTGTAGCGCCTCTTCAAGGTGACTGCTCAAAGGCGCATTTGTTGGTGATGTAGACATGAAAGCCTATACAATGGTGTATAACAGTATGGAGCCTGTTAGTACTTGAATAAGTGACCATCTATGAAATACTAGGCCATCTTTGTCAATACCATGTTTTGAGTGTTCTAAAAGACATTGAAATGAAAACTTGAGATTCATGCCTGTCTTTGTGAGGAGTTGAACTTGTTATCTCTGAGTTATCAAGTTTAAATTCAGTCAGTATCAAGAGAATGGAGAAAGAAAGAGACATACAAACATACGTACATACGTACATGCATACATACATACATACATACAGACAGACAGAGACACAGAGAGAGAGAACTAGGAATTGTCTAAGAGCAATGACATGAAGGATCGATTTGAGCTTTAATTAAAGCTACTAGACATGATTGAAATATGCCAGTTGTGACAATGCAGTTTATGAATGTTTAAGAATACAAATCAATTCTCTAAGAGCATGTCGTTGCGATCATTATTTTAGCATCAAGATTTCTTGTGTCTATTTTACATAGATCTTTGAGAACTCTTATAACTGCACCTCATTAATGTTACAGATATTCTACATCTTAATAGTTTTTATTTTCCCAAAAGAATATATTGCCATCCAAGTATAACTGACTTTGCTAGTATACATACCTACAATCATACATACTTACATGCAGTATTGCATACATAATTATATACATACATAAATACACACATATGCTTTAATTATGTAATGGAATGGAATGGGGTAATGTCCTAGGGAAGGTAATGTCCGGGGGGAGCTGGAAAGCTACTAGTTATGATTGAAATATGCTAGTTGTGACGTTACAGCTTCTGTATGTTTAAGAATACAAATCATTTCTCTAAGAGCATGTCGTTGCGATCATTATTTTAGCATCAAGATTTCTTGTGTCTATTTTTTATAGATCTTTTGAGAACTCTTTTAACTGCATCTCATTAATGTTATATATAATTATTCTGCATTTTAATATTTATACTATAATTGAGATTTTATTTCCAGAAAGAATATATAGTCATCCAGGTATAATAAACTTTGTTGAGAATGGCAGATAATGTAGGCTAATTTAAATGTTCAAACATAATATGTATGCGTGTATGTCTTGCTTGTAGGTGGAAATATATCATTTCTAAAAAACGACGACAACAATCTCTATGGAAATAATGTGACATACAGATCAAGCGATCTACAGGCTTCTTCGCAAAAATGTTGGATGGACTTTGAAACTCCATTACCTGCAGGAGTTCTCGTTAGGTTTTACATTTACATACACAGCCTAAGTCCAACTATTGACGCACAAAGTCAACGTTTGAGACTTCAAATCTGGAGAGAGAGAGACACAAACATTCCGAGGTTTCTGCTTGTTTGGCAACAGAAGGTGGAGATAAATTACACGGCAACAGAAGCCCTCTATTCGGTAAGTAACAGATCTTGATGAATTTCGATATCTATTTCATCTTATTATTCTATGATTTGCAATTTTTCTCTTGTGCCTACATTGCTAAAATACTATTGCGGTTAAAAGTATTTGTTCTGTCAAAGTCTACCCGCCAACTTCAATTTCAGTGTGAATCTAGTGCTGATCCAGTTAGCTTCATTGGTAGGTCATAAGAGGTATGTGTCTCGTGCACCTCTGTGAAAGAGAGAGAAAAAAGATGTTTAAATCGGGGTCCATAAAAAAATGATGCGGCAGCCATTCAAGTGGTGGTGAAGATTTTGCCAAATAAAATTCCCGTTGAAAAATTAGCAAAGTCGAGGCCGTATGCAGCCACTTAAACATATGTTGTTGTTCAGGCATCGCGTGAAATTTAAATTTGCCTTTCTGATTCGATTCGTCTAGCAAGGTCGATGCCTACCACATTTTATATGTATTTCATAATGTACATATCCGAATGCCAACATGGTATGGTGTCTTCAAGTAGGGGCTATATCGGACATGACCAGTGACATTCCAATCCAACAATGGTCGTTGAATTCTCATGATGGGCATTGTTCGGTGAACTATGTATGTTAGGCAATTATGTTGTCTTTAATTGATGAGTCAAAATCTTCTGTTTTCAGTTCAAGATGAATACACCGGTTACAGTTGAAGCTGGAGACAAAATTGGCTTTACAAACGAAGGCAATTACGGACCAATCAGTTTCACGTATATCGAGAGACATCGCACGTTTTTTGCCAAAGTAAACTTGACGAACGCTACTGGTACTCCGAACTACCCACTAACTGGAGACGTTGTGAAGTTCGAATACACATACCTGCCAGTGTAGGCCTACAGATGAGATTGCAGTCACACAGCTGGCAATCCTAATGTTCAATGTAGGCCTACGCACAGAACATTTTCCTTCTTGCTTGTCTTCAATGGTCATATATGTTACTTGTAACTCTGTTAAGGGTTCGACCAGCTGTAAAGTGTACAGTTGCTGGAACACACCTCGTCTTCGCCTGTTGCTAGTCCTTCCATCTGGGCCCCTCTAGTTCTATGATGTTGACACTGAAAGCGCATCTCTTCCAGTCTATACACATGGCTCTTAATTAATTAATGCTTATCGGCTTATTTAGAAGTGAGCTTCTGAACATTTGTATTGCACAAGCGTAAAAGAATACAAGTAGGCATGGAAATAAAGTATTCCACGTTGCCATCAACGCTATTCTCTCCTGTGTGTGTAGGCAAGATTCAATGCATTATGAATGCATAGACCTATAACACGGTGAAATCATTTTTAAAGGACCCGAAACGCTTCACTCATAACACAGAACATGCGCCAATGGACAGAGTCAGGCGCGTTATTAGATGACCTACATTTCACGTGATTTGAATAGACCTCATCCACTGTTAAATTTCATAAATTTTAAATCATCATTGGTCTGTTGTTATTTAGGTTCTGTAGGCCTATATACTATTATTATTATTATTATCATCGTCATCATCATCATCACCGTCGTCGTCGTCGTCATCATCATCATCATAATCATTATTATTATTATTATTATTATTATTATTATTATTATTATTATTATTATTATTTTTATTATTATTATTATTATTATTATTCTTATTATTATTATTATTATTATTATTATTATTATTCAATTCTGCAAATAAACTGTAGGCCCAATTGTTGATATTAAAAGACAGAAGTAGTTAACTCATCTGTTCATAGGCCTACCTGCTGTATGATTAAGTGTACTGGCTGTACCGACCAAACATGGAAGAATTATTATAGTATTTTGACACTTGGACAAAATATAGTTTTATTACATTTGCTTAGTCTAATACAAAGCGACGAAGTTAGCAGACGGTTCTCTCATCTGGCGATTAGGAATGTACAATGGCTTCGTTGCGTAACTTTTATTATGGTGCTGGCAATGATTCCCTAAATGGAGGCTGGACTAATGAAGGTGACTCTTCCAAAATAGAAGAAGGACCTACATAAATAAAAATAAAGCTTGTTAAAATAGATCATCGCCTAAGGAATAGAATTCATGCTTAGAGGCCGTTCACATATTATGTAACACTTAAGGGGTAGGTGGGTGGGTTCCGATTTTGTTAGCGTTATATTGTGTAGGGTAGGGGGTGGGTTGAAGTTTACGTTATATAACATTTTTCAGCTTATGCTATTTTGCCTGTTTGCCTACCAATTGGAAATTCCATGTTCCACGGACATTCATTGTTTAATCGAAGTTCACAATACGTTGTGAGCCAAAACTATCACCATATATCTGCCACCTGATCAATTGATTTTACGTTCTTACTTATTATTTGTGGATCCACTTTTAACAATTTCCTGTGCACAGCTTTAGACGCTCTCAAATTCAATTCTATGTTTTGTTTATTGATTCTGGTTTAAATTTAAATTAACTTACTTGAAATAATTATTTTGGTAGGTATAATCAGGATGTTTGATTTCGTTTTCTATAGTATGTGTAAGTAGTTTATGTTTACTTAAATACCCAATTGCAGTTGTAGTATACACCATACGCTATTAAATATGTAGAGTTGTACCGTAAACATATCGATAAATACCTGATAGGCCTAGTGCAATATTAGACCAATACATTATGCGTGATAATGTAATGCTCATTTCTAGTGCAAAATAGGAGGGAAACTAAAATGGTGTTTTTAGATAGGATTTACGTCACTACCATGTATCATCATGCTGTATTAGTAGGCCTATATGTAGATACATGGTGACAATCGTCGACCACCCAATTAGTTACCGTAATTAATACAAGTGAATTTAGCGCCATTTAAAGTCCGATTATTACGATGCAGATTAGCTCCATACATCCGGTGTAATCATCATTGGCATGAGAGAGTACACAGTTTTAAGATGGCTGTTGTTGCATAGCTAATTGGATGCATGATGATTTTTTTACTGCAGTTCTTGAAATGGATAAAGGCAATTATCAGCTGAATCACTACTATTAAAGTGCTAACTAAAATTACTTTGTTATACAAGTTTCATATTTTGCAATAGAATTATGTAGATCGTATGTCTTTTAATGTGTTCATAGACTGAGGTGGGTTAGGGGGTAGGTACATGTAGCATATCTGTTATTTAATAGAGGAGTGGGGTTCATAGCTGCTGTTGTAGAACGTTATTTGGGTTAGGAGGTAGGCCAAAAATTGAGATTCTATGCGTTATATAATATGTGAATTGCCCCTTAAATAGAAGTCCGATTGATTAAAATAATTTATGCTGAAATAGAAGTTGGATCAGAAGCATTACTATCATCAATAGAATTTCTAGGACTCGAGATTATTTTTGTTGTTCAAAATTATCGTGCATATTTAAACGCTGAATTGATGAAAAGAATTATGCAGAACTGAAGGTTGAATATATGAAAAAAGTTTTCTGTTTCTGTTTTTTATGTCATTGCATTTATCATTTATTTTTTAATATAATTTTTTCGGGATTTCGTAGGCCCTTGGTAAGTTCGTAGGCCCTAGGCACAATGCCTACTGTGCCTAATGGATAAGACGGCCCTGATGAAAATATTTTGCTTAAAAGGAGACCGAGTTGATGAGAGAATGTAGGTTTCATGATAATTCGTCTGAAATTTATATGGTTTATCAAGAAATATGCGAAGTCAATCGTTGTGCCTTGATAAATCTACCCATACAAAATTATATAGGCCCTAATTTCAAGTTAAAGTTATTCGACATTATTTTAAACATTCACCATTGTCAATAGCGCAAAGTAGCTGGTATTTCTGATGTAGCTTTACTATCTCTTAGTTGTTTCCAACTGAAAACTTGGCATAGTATTTTGCATAATACAAAGTCTTCAGACATCAGCATAGATACCATAGCTAGAGATTCCACACTGGTTCCCTTTGTTTCTCGACATATGGATATAGCCATCCTTTCCCCATTGAGTTCCCCAGCTGCAAACAAAATATTTACAAAGAAACGTGGAATGACTTCACATGAAATTGACTTAAATAGTTATTTTATAAGTTTGGGATTTGGATACCACTGTAGGTGTCGATGAAACTCATACAAGGATTTGGACATGAAGTAAGATTGAATGGATGTTGATTATGAGCAGCGGAGTGAATGCGGAGTTGCATAGACATAATTAAACCAATGAAATTACTGTTATGAATTGTAACACCTACGTCACGAACGAAAGTCGAAGGGTAAGCAATGAAAACTGATTAGAAGCTATATCATAGTTGAGTTCAAGGAGATGATGGCTGGTGACAACTGACAAGTGGCAGAGATATTTTACCAGGGCATTTGTACTTAGAATATACTGGTAACTGGTTATTTATTATGCAGATTACGGATACGGTACGGCTTCATACTTTCATTCCCACTAAACTAAAATATTAAACAGCATGGATATAGGCTGTAGGCACAATTGGTACTGGGAAGTCCTTAATTCCTGGATATTTCCGCTACTAAGCGCAGTCAATAAAATCTATTAAAAGTACAAAAGTAAAAAAACACCAAATTATTGAAAATTTTTGTTGTTGTATACGGACTTAACTAAAGTTAGTGTAAACATATTTGGCCGGTAAGTTGAAATCAAATTTAGATTAAAAAAATGAATATAAAAAAACAGTGCAGATTATCTTGTTGGTTGCAAGTTTGTATCATATTAATCGAAAGAGGACACTACTTAATTTAATTTCGCCATTACTTTCGTAAATATCGAATGAAATCAATTTAGTAATAATAATAATGTCTAAACTCTCTTTTGCTCCATGTCTATTTCCGACACAGGAAGCTGCCCAGGGCGCCAAATTTTATGGGCGCCGAATTTTAGGGATAATACAGTTATGTCTTCAGGAATAAAATTTTATGATGATACAAAAAAAATCATAATTTAGTTATTAAAAAGTTGTTTTAGGCTAATTCCAATTCCAAAAACGATATTCAATTGAATTTCCCGCGCTTCGCCTATTAATTTTTCTTTGCCAGGATCGTCTATAAATCTGAGAACAAAACCATTTTTATGTGCCCCGTGCTTGACCCTATATCTTTTCACATCTTACTGTTTATGCAACGGTGGTGGGGGCGATATTATATAGATGACTCCCAAGGGCGCCAAATTACCCGAGGACCGCCCTGATGTATAAAGCACTAGGTACCATTCGATCATGTTGATGGCACTTTGGTATATCGTGCATGTTAGTCTTAAGTCGAGTAAAAGCTACAGAGCATTGTGCCAGGTTTAAGCAAGAGCTACAAGAATCTTGAAGAATACAAATTATGCAACCAATGCAACAATATTTTTTTTATTTTTTTACGAAAATGCCGCCTCTAGGACAAGTGCAATTCTACTTGTATTTTCTATCGATATTCTCAAAACTTGCATCCTCTTACGCACTGGTAGCGCTTCTGAACTGTTCACCTTGCCAGGCCAGAGGCGCTTATCAAATGCCTAAATACACAAATCTTCGCAATGAACACAGACGATGGAGAGGGATATCAGCAGTGAGCATGATATAGAGTGTACCCAGCATGGAACCTTGAATGAATGAAGAATCCAACATTTAACAGGAACATAAGGGGTGCGGAAGGTACACAGAGTGATCATTAACTTACTTGCTGAACTCATTACAATAATTGTGATGATGACGACGATAATCGCGAAGATGATGATGATGATGATGATGACGAAATTGAAGGTAATTACAAAAACGACGATGATTATGACTTTGATGTAGATTCAAACTGGAGTATGCGCTTTTCATCATTCTTTGAATAATAAACAATGCAATTTATCTCCATTCACCTGTTCTTTACAATCCAGTATTCTTTTCCTGCCTCGTCTTCTCCATATCCGACAACCAACACATAGTGGTTGACCTTTGTATTGTTGCATTTCGGATCATCGTAAATGCCTAAATCAAAACAACCTTAGGGGCCGTTCACATATTATATAACGCATAAAATCCCAATTTTTTACCCACCCCTACCCCTAATAACCCCACCCCAGCCTATAAGCACATGAAAGGACATATAATCGTCATAATTGTATTGCACAATTTGACACTTTTATAACAATACGACGTTAGTTCGCACTTTAATAGTAGTTATTCAGCTGATAATTGCCTTTATCCAATTCAACAATTGCAGTAAAATTTATCATACGCCCAATTAGCAATGTAACAAAAGCCATCTTAAAATTGTGTACCATCTCGTCCGGATGTACGGAGCTCCTCCGCATCTTAATAATCGTACTTTTAATGGCAATAAATTCACTTGTATTAATTATGGTAACTAATTGGGTAGTCGACGATTGTCATCATGTATCTACATATAGGCCTACTAATACAGCATGATGATACATGGTGGTGACTTACATCCTATTTAAAAGCACCATTTTAGTTTCCCTCCTGTTTTGCACTAGAAATGGGCATTACGGTATCACACAGAATGGATTGGTTTAATATTGCACTATCAGGTATTTATCGATAACTTCGCGGTGCAACTCTACCTATTTAATAGCGTATGATGTATACAGAGTGCGTACTACAACTGCAATTGGGTATTTAAGCAAACATAAACTATTTACACATACTATAGAAAATGAAGTCAAACATCATGATAATACCTACCAAAATGATTATTTCGAGTTCGTTTAAAGTTATGCACATGAAATTGTTAAGATTGTAAACAGCAAATTGTTAAAAGTGAATTTATGAAAAATAACTAAGAACGTCAAATCAATTCGCTAGGCTAATGGTGCTAGTTTTGGTTAATAGCGTATTGTGAACTTCGATTACACAATGAAGGTCCGTGGCACATGGAATTTCCAATTGGCATGAAATGAGGCAAAATAAGAGTGTCTTTGTATTGTTGGACAACCCTCTTAGTCGACGCAGCGCTTGTGAATTGGCTGGTGCCCAACAATTGGCTTTCGAGTGGCGATTTTGGAGTTTTAAGATTACGATTGCCAATACGAAGGTTCGCAATTAGGTAAGAATGCGTATAGTCTTGCTAGAATAGTCAGTGTCGTTGGTTATCAGATAAATATTTATTGGAGGTAACTCAGGTAAGTTGGCTTATAAGTAAGACAAGAGTAAGTGGTTAAGCAAGGGATGAACTACGATATAAACAAGGAAGCGGCAAGGAATGAAAGACAAATACGTAGGCGAGAAACAAAATGTATAGAAGGACATTTTGGGCGAGAAAGTAAGAAAATCAGCTGCAGAGGACCATTCACAGGCGATCCCACACCATCTCCAGTGGATTACTATCGGCCTAATTAAAGTTAGATTCATGATAGAAATTCTGCCTAGATAGATGATTAATATATAAATGAAAATAAGGTTGCTGAAATTGAAGTTCGTTTATGAAAAAAGATTATTCCTCAAATAGACGCTGGATTGGTCAGAATAATTCTTGCTGAAATATAAGTTTGATTGCAAGCATTATTATCATAAATCACCGAATACAACTGGAGCAAAAGATTTTATTGGGCGTGAACCCTTTGTTCATGAACCATTTGGTCCGTGATCGATTTTTTGGGAATCTGCTTCACTAACCATTTTTGTATTGATGGAAAGATCTGAGACTACTATCAACGAGCACCGATATTGGTCCAACTCTAGCAACGGCGTTCTTTAGTTCTGATTCAGATTGACCAACCCACTTAAAACCAGAACCCTTGCAAGTTGCTCCAATCGTCGAGGCGTTGTATCTGCACAATCCTTTCTGTGACAAGTCATTTTCACAAGGAACATTTTGCAATATTTCTTACCTTTGCTTTTCAATATAATTTTATTTGTAACGCTGAAATAAGTGCCTATAAGTTTGAAATTGATATTCGCAAGAAACATCACTAATTTCGACGACTTTATCCAGTGCTTTTTTCTGGCGGAACGCGCCGGAACGGCGTTCCGGCATCTTTTTTCAATCAATAAAAATCAATACAAAAATCAATACAAAATAAAAATAATAGCTGTTCCGAACAATTTGTAGTCAATGCTGCTTTAAAATAATTTTAAACTATAGGTTTTGTTGTTGGCTTATTATTTATGATTGTCTGAACTGTTATGTACTAAGCACTTTTAAATTCTAAGCCAGTGAACAAGGGACCTAGGACTCGGTATGTGCTTCCTCTGTGGTATTATGTAAAACGCGCCACTGTAAATATTACGCTACTAATATCGTTTCCTGTCATCGGTGTTGTAAATTAATAAATATTATTTTTATCTGAAAATAAGAAAAATATTTTATAAAATAAATAAGCTATCTAAAAAGTTAACACAAATTTGAAAAAGAAAAGCGTCACCAGTTTCTTTTCATCTGGCTTTCCGGTCAAGAAAAACATCAGACCAAGCACAGAAGAAACAGAAGAAATCGAAATTACAGCGTCGGATTTACCTCATGTAGACAAGCACATAGTGATGACTGGACCAGTTGCTTGAGAGTATAGCAAAAAAAGTGATTTATGTTCAAAAAGTGAGTGGCTCTGCGTTCGATAAAAGAAGCTTGGCCGCATAACCTACCGAAAAGTGGGAACACTTAGCGTAAAAGCCAAAATGGGAATAAAAATAGGGCCCATCTATTGAATGGGCAAAAAATATAATGAAATATCATATTGAACAATGGGGAAGATAGAAAGCAACAGCTGACGTCGCTGTGAAAGAGAATATTTGATCACAATCATGAATCTGCTGAACATGAAACTACATGAAAGATGGTTGCGGAAGCTAAAAAGGAAACCCTTGAGAACATGAATTATTCTAAAGTATTTGACGCGTGAGAAAATTGTGACTGGAAACATTTGTACGAAAATTGGCATAAACTCTGAGATTATATATAGACTAGGCCTATAACTTTACTATCTCAATTATTTACATTCTAAAACATGAAAGTGTAGGTCTATAAATTGTAATCAATATGCTCTATAAAATGTAATGTATTTGGTAGCTAATTTTGCTATCATTTTATTCGACAATTCAGATTCGTTCCGAAACCTTTTTTCCAGAAAATAAGCACTTAATGAATGAATTATATATGTTAATTGATAGATGGAATGATGAATAGATCAGAGACAAACGCTTCTCTAGATGCATAGTTTGGCGTCGTTCATCAATTGGTAGAAGACAAACATAAATTTTATTTGAATTAATTAAAGTAGTATGCAAGCAATTTCTTCCAGAGTTGTCCATTGGTCCAATTTTCTAATAAACTGTTGTGCTTCACCGTTTCTCGCCTGTTCATAAACGCCACGTACTCTTGCAGCGACATGACCCGACCCAAACCGACCCATTAAAAATAGACCCGACCCAACTCGACCCGACTTTTAAAGCCAAATATCTCACCCGCCCAGACCTGACCCGTTGCGTACACGACCCGACCCAATCCGACCCTCCTTTTGTGCTAATTCTACTAATATTATTTACCGTCAAATTATAATATCGTAAAACGCAGTGCAGTCAAACCGCCATATCTTATGATTACATTGTTTTGAGATGACTTACCAGGGAAGAGACCCTTCGTTTATTTCATATTTTTTGGCATAAACTTACTTTCTCCATAAATATGTTAAAAGAATTTCGAATATTATTGGCTACGTATGGTAACGGTAGCATGTCCCAGCTTTGCCTCCTCATCTAACTCACACCTTTGTAATAAATCTGCTGACCTTTGGTTTTTTCAGAAATTCATGAGCGATTATAATCATAATGTTCATATTATAATGTGCCCGCTACTTCTTCTCCCTCTCCTTCTGCTTCTCCTCCTCCTCCTCCTCCTCCTCCTCCTTCTTCTTCTTCTTCTTCTACTTCCTCTTGTCTGTGAACCTGGATGGATGAAGACGAGGAGATAGCGTCAATATATGAACCGGAGGATATTGGCGTGAAATGTCTTATGAAGGACGGGAAAGACTGTATCGCTTACTTGTGCTTCATACGGATAAGAATTGTCTGTGTCAACACCTTCATTCTGAGCAATGTAGAATAACGCTTTAGACGTAAAACCACTGACGCAACCATCATTTTCTATGGAGCAGTCCACAAGTTGTTGTTCGCTGAGCGACACCAGTTTCCCTGTTTTAAGACAGTGCTGTCCTTCCAAAGTACCAATCTGAGAGGACATTGCAAAACAAGACAATTAAAATATTATGTCCAGCAGTTGAAAGTCATATTCACACTTGGCACTAAATCAGAATAAAAATTGGTCAAATCAGACTATTAAGTATAAGGCATAGATGGAAACCACTATGTCGTGGAATCGCATTACTATGCCACTGCATGGACATTGTGATCATTATGTTGTTCATGTAAGCTGCCAAGAAGTATTTTCGATTCTATAGGAATATCACACGCGTCCTGACGGCTATACAATCATGTATACGGTCCATACATGATATATGGATGACACTTGCAATCAGAAAAACTTACATCAGTAGCAGTATTAATTTGACTCTTCAAATCATTTACATATTTTTACATTCCAATTTTATTGTTCCATAAATTAATATACACTTAATCGTATGCGCCGAACAGTGCAATAATTCATTCCAACTAACTGACTTATTGATGAAAATAATGATTAATTACTGAAATTTCAGTTGAATTACAGAAAAAAAATTCTTGTCTAAATAGAAATTTTTGTTATTAAAATAATTCTTGCTGAAATAGAAGTTGGATTAGCAGGCATCATTATCATCAATGCAACTTATATTTTAATAGATATGAAGCGAATAATAACATTTTGTCCGAGAACAATAATTTGTCGTGAACCAGTTGAAGATAGAGGTTCTGGACAGCAAGAAGTCTTGATTAGTGGATAGTCATAAAAGAACAGCGAATTGCATGGATGGACGTACGGATGGATGATTATTGGGTTGGATGAATGGGTTTGTTGGTAGGTGGAAAAATGGATGGGTGAACACGAATTTACTGACTTTCAGTATGTATGCTGTGACACAACACAAAGATTATATTCTGAATAATATTTTAGCTACTTACAGCAGCGAAGGCCCAGCAGGCGTCACATTTTCTACCTGAAGTTTTCTATTGACAAACGTAGAATTAATTATGAGATACAAGTAGATGTCATGATTAGAGATGATCATGGAACTCAATGTTGAAACTGAACCATTCAATTATGGGAAAAGTTTGAATGAATTGATAGGTTTATAGATATGTCTTTATAGACCTGTATGGAATCCATGCTCTATGTTTGTCTGCTTATATGCATAGCGTATAATGTAGATAGGCCTACAGTATGTACCCTATAAAGCATTCATGTATGTGCTAATGTCTTAATTAAATTAATGCATTAATGAATTTTAGATAGTTAGATTCAAAGTCAAACACGTGTGTATGCACGTATGCAGGACGTTTTGGCGCAGATGTCTTATACAATAAATTATATAATGTAGGCGCCTAATATAAAGCATGATCGATGAAAATAATTATGCTATGCTGAGAACTAGAATGATTAAGAGAATCATGCTTAAATAGAGGCGGGATAGATATAAGAATTCTACTCGTAGTGGAACCTTTTCAGTCACAATCTTTCCATTAATCCCGCTTCCAATTAAACGGCATTATTTTTCATAAATTCAGCTTCCATTTAGGCATAATTAACTTCGTCAATCCAGCGTCAATTTAGGCATGAGTATTTTCATTAAGCCAGCGTCCATTTAAGTATGATTATCTTCATAAGCATGAAACATGATATTTTTAACTACTCCCTCCTCAACTACCGACGCTACCGAGGCATAACCTGATTTGCCGTTTGGAATATTTTACGACACTAAAGTGGTACATTGCCATAGAATATATTTTCATAATATATAATAGGCCTATACAATATTATTGTATCAGAGATCTGCACCAAAACGGAAATTGCAACCAGAGTATAAACTACTTAAGAAAGCATTCGAAGAAAAAATACTGAAAGAATCGATCATCCGATTATTTAGTTGTCAAGACCAGATCATGAGACTCAACGTATCTCCCGCATTCGTCGTTGAGGAAATGGCCAAACAATCGAACCCGCTCACTCAGCGCACACTGAACTATACGGGCCAACCGCTCTAACCGATCGGCCACTGTTAATGACATCTAGATATCTGAAAGAATGTCGTTTAAAGGGTAGTCCGAGGGAGGTCAGAGTCCAGTTTCCAGAGAATAGAAGGAGCTGTGTAGCAGTGTAGTTGTTTTATTGGGTGTCCTTTTTGTCGAGGATTTGAAGGTGGACGTCTGGATGAGAGCGTCTGAAAAGGTGAGACATAAGTTTCGAATGGTAGGTTAAGCCCTAGAGGTGATTGGTAGAGGAGCATGAACCAAGAGGTCATGCTGGGTGATAGGCAATTATGGTATAAGAGCCGAAAATGCAAGTTCAGAAGACAGACGTGGTGCGGTCATATCTTACAGTTTCTTTCAGATGCTTGTGTAAATAATTTGCGATATTTTGATAGGTAGGCCTAATACTACTACCAATTGCCTTCATGACCCACGGCAACAGAAGACTTTCGATGTAAAACACTTTCAACTGAACTAACAAAACGGACGATTGGATAATTACCTTATTGCTCAGAATCGATTGTAAAGAGCATACCTGATTTTTGACTGGGGTAACGCAACCTTTGTCTCTCCAGTCGACTTTATTTGGAACTGAGGGGCCGACTGTATATGGGACCATATGGACTTTAGGCCGAGTCCTACGGTTAAAGAAGGCCTGCGGCTTATTGGATGGATTTCGAGGTATGTCGCCAGTCATAGATCCTACAATTTCTGATGGTACCTGTTAGCAAAACCATTGGCTAATGATGATGAGAAAATGAAACTTGATAGGCCTAATAGTAGAACATGTTGTAACATCAACAAAAACAAATCGGAATAGAAAAATATATGAAATTGAAATACTGATGATGATGATGGTAATGATGACAATGACAATAATAAGAATAGCAATAATACAAATATGAATAATTATTATTATTATGACGACGATGGCGATGACGACGACGTCAACAACAAAAATGATGACGACGACGTCAACAACAAAAATGATGATGATGATGATGATGATGATGATGATGATGATGATGATGATGATGATGATGATGATGATGATGATGATGATGATGATGATGATGATGATGATGATGATGATGATGATGATGATGATGATGATGATGATGATGATGATGATGATGATGATGATGATGATGATGATGATGATGATGATAACAAAAATATTCCGCTATCGTATGTCGATCGTCAAGAAGCGCATCGCCGATTTCCACGACGGATGGATAACGTTAACTAGACGTTTTTATATAATTCTTAAATAATATTCTAGTCCCATACAATTTTATAAATTGGTGTCATAATTTATGATGTCGTACCATGTCAGAATATGGATTCATCCCCATTTCAAAACTCGACAGTTTTTTTTGAAACAGGAGGTTGTGAGCTTCAACTGCTCCCATGTTCACTGCGAAGATTTTGAACCGACGTTGTTCCTCAGCTGCGTCTTTAAATTTTTTCCCTTTAAATGAGTATAAAACAAAAGATATTGAAAGCTGTTCCAGACCGTCGGCAAACTGTTGGGGTTCTATGTTGATAATGTATCTAAAGTCAGACGGTTCGATTGCCCAAAGGTTCGGTAGTCCGAAGATTGCATGTTGTCTGGTCGATAGCTGATAAGATCGCGGTATTAATGGTAGCTGAATTGATTAAAATAATTACGTTTAGCTAGAAGCTGGATTGTACCATTCATTTTCATTCATCCAGCTTCCATTTGGGCATGTTTCGTTTCATATCAGTCCAGGCAGAGGCGTACGTACATGTAGTTACGGTATTTTATTGCTTAGAGTATGAAAGATGATTCAAATTAGAGGCACTTTTGGTGTCTCTCTTTTCCGAAAACGTGCATTAATTCACATACAGAAATTCACAGACACCACGTATATATCACAACACATGCATCTCATAGGCATAATTATCATATCGCATAAACTTATATCACATCACTTCACATTCTCATATTATTACTTCACAAGCATCACTCAATTATCGTAATCACTTCAAATAATTATTCGTTTCACATAATAATAGAATTTGACGCCTATTGCATCACTTGATTCACTTCACATAATATGTCTGTGCCGAACCACGGCACTACGGCCATGTATCTTAATAGAGGGCGCTTTCGTACATAATACAGCTATTTGGTAAGCAGCGGCTATTGACGCGACGCAGCGATGGAGCAATATCTTGGCGGTTAGACCCGCGATAGGTTGGCGCCCATAACGTCGATCAAAGAAGAGCCTTGACGCGAATCTAAGAGAGATACGCGGGAGACAGTGGCCGAGGTAGGAGAACGCCGCGTGCAGTAGAGCTGATTCGCGAGATAACAGGCGAAGGAGAGAAATTCGACGTTTGCGGTCGATCGACAGTTGCGACGAGGTAGCCGCCGAGAGAAGTCTACGAAGCGAGGGCTCGTAGGCAAGCAGTCGAGGCGGGAAGTCGTATCTATTTCTTATTCATGTGTTTTCGATGTTTAATGTGGATTAACTCTGTTTACTTCTGTTGATGTTAATGTATCGCCGAATAGAGGTGAGATACCCAGATGATTTGTAATCGATGACAATCATAAGATTGAACTGGTAATTAGGTTTCATTTGATTGTATTGCACTTGTAAGGTTTTGTTTGAAGATAATGGTTAAACATAAGATAATTTCAGTGATCGATTGTCGTTGTCTTTACTAGCTAAGAAATGGCGGGAAAGGATAGTGACAGTCAGTTAGAAGACATTGACACTGATATAGCGCGCCAGTCAAATGTTGAGCTTCCTTTACAGGAACTCACTTATAGATCACTCTCAACGATAGGCTGTAGCGGGTTCGCATCTCCCACTGAAGAAGTCGATGACAACGACTTGGCGGTAATTAGAGGTTTTACAGAGAGCGGCAATCAAGCGCTAGAAGGACGAACTAAGGCCTACCCTCTGACCCTAGATCAAAAGCTGTTACCATATTTCAATTTGAAAGCATTCCAATCTCCTTTGAATTTCGCAGATGTCTTAAACTCCGGTTGTTCGTCATTAGAGTTGGATTTCCTCATACTGATTACTAGGGTATTGCTCAAAGCCATTAGACAAAGTACAAACTGTAGACATGAATGCATAGTGCTTGCTTTGCTCTGAAAAGAAAACAGATGCACAGCATTACGTTGTTAGATAACATTTCACGTTTAATGGCTCGCCGGCAATGTATAACGACCAAAGGTTACTTTTATTTAGGCCTACTCAATATACTCGGTTAAATAGAAGCTGGATTTATGCAAAATGGTTGCTAAACAGTAGTTAGATTGATGAAATAAATTCATTCTGAATTTATGATACAATCACAGAAGAAAATAGTGGATGCTGAAGTTGGATCATTTAAATTAATCCTTGCTGAAATAGAAGCTGGACTGGTTAAAGTAATTCTTACTGAAATAATAGATTGATTAATACGCGCTATTATTATAAAATCCTCATTTTTTAGTTTTCCAAGCTAATAACCTTTTGTTCGTAAATTTTATTAGTGCTATTGTATTAGTTCAAAGCCCTTTGCATAAAAATAGTTTAGAACCGAGTAAGAAATGGTTTTGAAGCGTTAGAAACTTCCTTTCATGCCTGCTTCATTCATTATCCATTCTGTTCAATATTATTATACTGACCATTCATTATCGCACAACAACAACATAGAGTAGGCCAATGACAAAAAGAATAAGCCGAGGTCACTCATAAATTTAGCCAGGCGGTGATTTAATAGTCATAGAAGTATGGACAGTAAAAATGGCCCTCAATTTATTGATCCGAACAAAGAAACATTTTACTCCACTCAGAACGAGTATTCTGAATATTGGGGTCGCAGAAAGGAACCCAGAATTGGCCAGAGTCTCGCTCGTTTGGATAAAAAGGGACAGAGGAATTAAGGACCGAGAGGGACCAAAGTCCAGCTGGCTAGGGCAACCTACATGAATTATCTGATGTTTGATGGTTTAATTCAATCTTTCAATTCAATCTCGTTTATTGTATCCATAGCGGATGTAATTCTTACTGAAATAGTAGATTGATTAATACGCGCTTTTGTTATAAAATCCTCATTTTCTAGTTTTCCAAGCTAATAACCTTTTGTTCGGAAACTTTATTAGTGCTATTGTATTAGTTCAAAGTTCTTTGCATAAAAATAGTTTAGAACCGAGTAAGAATGGTTTTGAAGCGTTAGAAACTTCCTTTCATGCCTGCTTCATCACTTATAAATTTAGCCAGGCGGTGATTTAATAGTCATAGAATTAAACGGGACTATTTTCATCACATTCAGCTTCTTCTTAGGTATGAGTATTTTCATCAATTCAGCTTGTAATTGCACAGTGTTTTCCTACACATCCAACTTCTACTTAGGCATGATCCCTAACATCAATACAACTTCCATTTTAAGCAGAATTCTTTTCATCACATCAAGATTTTACTTGGGTATGAATCTTTTCATCACATCCAGCTTCTACTTAGACGTGATTCTTTTCAAACAAGCATTCATCTACTCATTAATCCAGTTTCTTTTTGCTCCATCTTATTTTCATCGATTCCGCCTCCATGTAAGCTACGATCAGACACCCATTCACGTCAAAAACACCAATTCGAAATGCATGCCAGGCTAAAGCACACGATATAGGCCTAGTCAACGAAATAATTAAATACGCTAACTGCAGGATATGAACTATGGAATATTGAAATACGCAAAACTACAGTTTTACCGAATAAAACACTAATCCGATAAAAATTATGCTGAAAATCATAATTTGATAATAATTATCTCTCAAATAGTTCACCAAATCGTCGTATTCTTCGTTGGTTTCAGTTGATTCTCTGATTTCAGTAAACGCCCGCCGTCTGTGCGTTGAATGTCTGCTTGCAAAAGGTGGACCACCTTTTGCTGTTATAAGAGAATTAATAGCGTTCGTGAATTAATGGATTCAAAGATTATCTCTAAATATTTTGCCTCGGATGGCTACAGAAGGCTCCTGCTCGATATAAACTATCGATTTCTCGATCGCATATCAGTGTAAGCAAGCTTGATATCTTGAATCCATCTTAATAGATGAGTTCTAACTTGAACTTTCGAACAAAACATTCATCCCTGGAGTACGGGGCCATTCATAAAGATGATAGCAGTAGGAGCAGCACGTTGCTGTGTACCGATAACAGAAACTAAACCTAACCGCTCGTTGAAGATATAATAATAATTTTTTACCCCGTTTTTCCTTGTTGAAGACATAGGCTATATATTGGTAATTTATCGTTTTAGCTTTCCAAATTGAATCATTTTATCGTTTTTGTCCCAAATTCATCTACTTTATCGTTTTTGTCCCAAATTCATTCACTTTAAAGCATAAAGTTAACCACCAAAGTGAGACAAATGAAAGCATTGGTATGGCCGGTGGTTACATATGGCTGCGAAGACAAAACGAATGGTTACTCTTCAAATTTCCGTATGCACGCTTTTCTCTTAAACAATTCTGATGTTTTGAATCTCTAACGGCATTGTTTTGGTATTTTGCTGACATTCCCGGTAGTCATTCGTAAATTTGGATTAAAATTATTACGTTTTTTATTTTGATGGATACTAATATGTCATGCGTATTTCTCTTCGTAGATCCTGGTCTTAACCATCCTTGTTCCGAGGGTTGGTCGCTTCATGGACAAGTCTACTCCATCTCTTCGTGTCTCTCGTCTTCTTTAGTAAGTTGTCAAATGGTCCACCGGTCCATTTTTCCACATTGTCTATCCATCGTGTCTTTGGTCTTCCTCGTTCCCTTGCTTCCTGTATAGTTCCTTGCATGATTTCTTTTTCTAGACAGTTTCCCTCTTTTCTCATCACATGTCCAAAATATGTTAATTTCCTCCTTTTTATCAGATTAAGTAGCTCTCGTTCTATGTCTGCTTTCTCCAATACCCATTCGTTTGTTTTTTTGAGTCCATGATACCCTTAGAATCTGTCTTATGCATTTCATCTAAAAAGCTTCAATCCTTTCTTTATCTTATTTCTAGATGGTCCAACTTGTCTTGTCGTGAAGCCAAATTTACGAATGACTACCGGGAATGTCAGCAAAATACCAAAAAATGCCGTTAGAGATTCAAAACACCAGAATTGTTTAAGAGAAAAGCGTGCATACGGAAATTTGAAGAGTAATCATTCGTTTTGTCTTTGTGATTGGCCCAAGCTATTCCTACCGAAGTCATATCACACCTGCTCTTCGTTCTCTACGCTGCTTCCTATCTCGAGCGTATCCGCTTCAAGCTGGCACTCCTCGTGAACAGAGCACGTACAGATCATCCGCCTTCCTATAGTCGTCTTCCATAGTTACACCTTACAACCATGTTAAAGGTCACGCCTCTATTCGATCAACATCTGCTGGTAAGTACATGCATGTTGTTTCTGGTAACCTACACGTATTCTCATCGGCAGACGGTACACGCCTGGTCATCGGCAGGCGGTCATCTACCATATCCGGTCTCTTCTCTTCATCTGGAACCTCTAGTTTCTTATGTTCACGCCTCTCTCAGCAGGAAACCGTCTTTCGATCTAAAGTGAAACCTGCCGCTTCCAGTCAACCCATGGCTTATGGATATTAATGGTTGCGGGCTTTCATGCGCACTTTTGAACATTGAAAGGAGCATAATTATTACCACATCATAGTTGTAAACAGTTATATAAGTCAAACAATGTTTAACAATATAGGCTAATCAGATAATTTAAGAAAATGTATATATATATATAAATATATATACGCGCCGAATCGATACGAACACCTGAGCGTTGAGACGCTAATAATGAGACGGACATGCTTGGCTGTTAAGGAGGTGGTGATTAAGATTTTCAATCCACTTAAATACTAAACGTATTCCAAATTGAAATAGTTTCAAAACTGAACGTATTTCAAATTGAAATAGTTTCAAAACTGTTTGAATGTTGCATTGTCATCATACATTAATAACCGATTTTGTTCAGATTCATTTTGATACCGTTACCAGGCTGTCATTACCCTTATCGCTTTCACTTCCATCAGAATATCCACGATGAATGTTGGCACTGAGTGTATGGTCCTGTCTCACACACTGAACACTTAATATTTATCTACTGACTTATTCATATTCAATATCGTTTATTTCTCCCACGTGCAGGTATCTTAGTTGTTCTGTCTCTTAAATTTCTCACATCTAATGGTTTATTGTAGTATAATGGGTGTCAGATTGATCAAAAACTTTTGCATGAAATCCTCCTCCTGTACTCATGGAAAATAACCCAAAAGGCACATTTCAAATAGTTCAAGAAACGTATCTTTTTCAGGAGCATCAGCGTAATGTTGGAAACAATGTTCCACGAATTCCTTTTCAATTTCAAACGTTTCATCACACATTCCACAATTATACGATCTCAAAACGACATAGTTAAAATTAACACATCTCGATCGATCTTCAGATACTTGTGTTTCATCCAAAACTGGCTTAATGTTTGACACAGGTAAGGAATCTCCCACGACCGTAGATTCTTTTGGCGACAATTCTATCCCATCAAGACAGTTGTCGTATTCTGTCAATAAGAGCAAAGTATTTCTGCTTTGGTGCAGAGATTCTTTTGTGGAATCAATAGTTTCACATGATACAAATTTATTTACATTTTTCTACTGCACATTTTAAGGTTCTTTTTGAGGTAATTATTGCATTCAAATGCCTTGCAACATACAACACACTGAAATGGATTCTCTCCAGCGTGGGTTCTTGAATGAGAATCCAGATGCCCTTTCTGTGAAAATGATCTATGGCATAAGTTGCACATGTATGGTTTTTCTCCATTGTGGATTTTTCCATGTCGGTCGAGATTACTTCTCTTTGTGGACAATTTATTGCACAAATTGCATTCGTATGGTTTTTCTCCAGTGTGAATTTTTCCATGTTGGTCCAGATTACATTTCCTTGTAAACAATTTATGACAAAACTTGCATTTATATTGATTTTCTCCAGGGTGAATCCTTATATGCTTGTTTAGATCCCTCTTCCGTGAGAATGATTCATTACATAAATTGCATTTGTATGGTTTTTTTCCAGTGTGGAATCTTTCATGTCGGTCGAGACATCTTTTTTCTGAGAAACATTTATGACACAAATTGCATTCGTATGGTTTTTCTCCAGTGTGAGTTTTTCCATGTTGGTCCAGATTACATTTCCTTGTAAACAATTTATGACAAAACTTGCATTCATGTTGATCTTCTCCAGGGTGAATCCTTATATGCTTGTTTAGGTCCCTCTTCCGTGAGAATGATTCATTACATAAATTGCATTTGTATGGTTTTTCTCCAATGTGGGTTCTTTCATATCGGTCTAGATATCTCTTTTTTGAATAAGATTTATGACACAAATTGCATTCATATCGTTTTTCTTCAGGGTCAGACCTAACAAGCTTGTAAAGGTCACTCTTCCGTGAAAACGATTTACAGCATAAATTGCATTCGTATGGTCTTTCTCCAGGGTGGGTTCTTCCATGTTGGTAGAGATAACTTCTCTTTGTGAACAATTTATGACACAAATTGCATTCATGTGGTTTTTGTCCAGTGTGGGTCTTTTCATGCATATCAAAGTCACTCTTCCGTGGAAACGGTTCATAACATAAATTGAATTCGTGTTGTTGTTCTCCAGTGTGGGAACGTCCATGTAGGTCCAGATAACTTTTCTGTGAATATGATTTATGACATAAAGGGCATTTGTACGGTTTTTCTCCAATGTTGGTTATTCCATGTCGGCCGAGATAACCTTTCCGTGAGAGCAATTCATGACATGAATTGCATTTGTATGTGTTATCTCCATTATTGGTACTTCCATGCCTGTCTAATTCACTGTTCTGTGAAAATGAATCATAGCATAAATTGTACGTGTATGGATCATGTCCAATGTGAATTGCTTTGTGGTAGTCATGGTCATGTATATGTTCAAATGTTTTGTGGTATAAATTCTGATTGTAAGAGTTTTCCCCAGGGTCCATTTCTGTTCGATGTTTCAGTTGATCAATGCATCCAAATGCATTGTCACATAAATCAAATATGGATTTGTTTTACATGATATGATTGCCCAAATGTAGACCTACATGTATCTTGCGACCATAACTCTGTAAATGCATTCTATCAAAGTTGCAATACGATGGTTTTTTTCTATTTTCAGTTCTTGCATGTTCTTTCAGATGACAGTTTTCTAAAAATATTATTTTTATAATTATTATTCATACACGAGCGGCTGATACACTTATTCTATGCAATCGGTTGGTATAAAATTCACATTAATTGTATATCGATGTTATGGTGCGTTGCATAAATAATTTTATTCATAATCTAATATCAGATCTTCTAGCCTATGGTTGGTAGAGTTAATATTGCTGACATTTAATTCAGTTTCAAACATTTAATCACACATCCCACAACTAGAAGATATCAAAACGAAATAGTTCAAATTAACACAAGCACTCGATCGATCTTCAGAAGCATTTCCATTTTCAGGTGTTGCTTCAGCTGGAGAATGACTCCTTGTCAAATAAACCCATTTTACACAATGATTGTTCCTTTATCAAAAACTGCCCAACGCTGCACACACTCCTTCAGTGAAGCAAACAAGAAGTATGGAATCGCAGACTAAGTACGAACATGTATGCAATTTTTTAACAAACAGATAAATATTAATACATTCAAATTAAACCAAGATCATAAAACCATAGACAGAGAAGATTTGAATCAATGTTAATATCATATTTCTCAATCCAGAATACGCAAATATATAACCGTAACCATCGTTTATTTTTATTAATCCTATCAGACAAATAGTGAAACAACTGACATGGTGACACCAGTGGTCAATATACATAGTCCTAGAATGACCTGGAAAATAAGGAATACATAATACCCTTAGGGAACATTGGTCCTGCTAGCAGGGTCACCTTTACAAATTTCAAAATTATAGCATTTGCTTGAGGTAACATTATTACGCCATTGGATTGATCACAACTGGAGTACCATAATTCGTCACGGCATCACCACAGCTGCATCTCTTGCGAATGAGCGTGTCACGTCAAAGATGGCTGGTCTTAGACCGACATTAGGGACTAGTCCCAGGGTTCACCGACAAAATTAATGGTTCATCGGCACAATTATTATAGCCTAAGAAGAATGATTCACGGACAAAAGGTTTTAAATAGCTTTTTCAAACGTCGACTCTCTACTTACAAGTCAAAGATAAAAATAGCGACTCTATAGTCACAAGAGGACACAAGCGATAAAAACGCGATCGTTCTGTAAAATTTTTTTCTCATTTTCGTGTAAGCAATTTGTAAAATGTAGAGAGAGAGAGAGAGAGAGAGAGAGAGAGAGAGAGAGAGACAGACAGACAGACAGACAGACAGACAGACAGACAGACAGAGAGAGAGACAGACAGAGAGAGAGACAGAGAGAGAGAAAGAGAACAAGTCTGACTTTTCAAATTTCCCAACACTGACGGTACAGCTTATCATAACTTCATTATATTATTATGTCTTTTACTATATATTTTTTACATTTTTGATAAGCCAATTGGATACCACGTGATATAATGGCTGTAGTAAATAATGAGTGCTTTTATGCGACATTGACATCTTCACTGCCAATATTCTGAGAATATCATCTATATAGAAGTATTCACTCATTATCACTCTTATCAACGGAAGATGTTTATCGCGTGTCACTGACCATCTGTTGCTGCTTACTATGACATTCTCAGATACAGTCAGCAGTCCGCAATCTTATCACCAATCGACTTCATTACATACATCAACATGTTATCACGTTTGGTGTTAGTGGCCCGTAGTAATTATTAAAAAGTCATTGCTGGTCCCATTGCCTACACTTAGAGATTGCAATTCCGGAATTCCGGAAATTCCGGTTTTTTATAAATTCCGAAGTTCCGGAAATTTTAAAACATGAAATCCGCAATTTTGGAAGTGAAATTATTGGTTTAAATAACAGTTAATATCATTATTAATATCATAATTCACAGAACACAAGATGCAGAACTTTAGTTTATTTACATAATTGTTATATTATATGAATATAATATAGTAGCTAGGCCATATATTTCATTTGAGGGAGGCCTATGACTTTGCATAGGCCTAATTGCGCTTTTAGATTTCGGAACTGTGCGCAATAAGACTAGTAATTTTCTGTAGGCCTATTTCTACCAACATTCCGGGAACGCTGGAGAAAGCCCTCAAAATGACTACAAACTCTCTACAAAGATACAAACGCCATGACAGAAAGGCTAATTATGAGCAGTATGTTGGCATAACTTTTTGATTGAACACCTATAGCATATAGACTGAGTTGAAGCTGAACGGGCGTTTCTGCCGGAGTTATCGGTTATCCGCTCCAGGTTGCGAACAATGCAGTCTCGGTGAAGAAACTTTGGATTCAGCGTTAACAATAAATTTTTCAGAAGTATGCTTGATGCATTATGGATTCATTAACACCGTGGATTAGATATCTCTGTTCTTTAAGCTTGTAACTATTTATCTATCTATTTGACTATTTCTTTGACCATTGTCACTGAATATTAACTTTGTGATACCGTCGGTGCTACTTCCATGGCCTTGTGTAGTTTGGACTGTTTGTTACAGACTAGTTAAGGAGACATAAAATTAGTATTTTAATTTATTGGAATTTTTTGAAAAATTGACAGTAATGAGTCGATCAATACGCTCACAACGAAAATTCCGGAATTCCGTAATAATTCCGGATTTGGACAGAAAAATCCCGAAATTCGGAAAAATGATTATGGTTCGGAAATGCAATATCTATTCTATATAGCAAGGGCACGGTCACCACATCATTAGATGGTGAGCAATGCCCAGGTAAACAATGAACAGTTAGAGCTTGAACTTGAAGCAAAATAGAGTAGCTAAACGTGTCATTTACTGTTGGGGTCCGACAAATATGTTGGTCGAATGAGACAGAAATGAAATTGACACATAAATAGTCATTGGAGGTGGAGGAGGTTTGTAAGAGATGGTTGTTGCTAAGACAATCGTTAAACTGTTTTGTGGTGGTCTTATAGAGTGGCCATTTTGGAAATGACTATTTGCATTGGGTGATCCAGCGGATGTCAGTGTAGCGCCTCTTCAAGGTGACTGCTCAGAGGCGCATTTGTTGGTGATGTAGACATGAAAGCCTATACAATGGTGTATAACAGTATGGAACCTGTTAGTACTTGAATAAGTGACCATCTATGAACAATGCAGTCTCGGTGAAGAAACTTTGGACTAGACTGATTTTGGTTTTGAGATTCCTACCTGTCCTTGTGAGGATTTCAACTGGTTTGAACTTGTTATCTCTGATTTGTCAAGCTTGGATTCAGTCAGAATGGAGAGAGAGAGAGAAAAAAAAGAGACACAGAAAGAGAGAGTGAGAAAGAGAGAGAGAGAGACAGAGTGAGAGAGAAAAAAAGAGACAGAGAGAGAGTGAGAAAGAGAGAGAAAGAGAAAGAGAGTGAGAGAGGAAGAGAGAGAGAGGGAGACAGCCAGGGATTGTGTAAGAGCAAGGACATGAGGAATCGATTTGAGCTGGAAAGCTACTAATTATGATTGAAATATGCTAGTTGTGACGTTACAGCTTCTGTATATTTAAGAATACAAATCAATTCTCTAAGAGCATGTCGTTGCGATCATTATTTTAGCATCAAGATTTCTTAAGTCTATTTTATATAGATCTTTTGAGAACTCTTATAACTGCATCTCATTAATGTTATATATAATTATTCTGCATTTTAATATTTATACTGTAATTGAGATTTTATTTCCTGAAAGAATATATAGTCATCCAGGTATAATAAACTTTGTTGAGAATGGCAGATAATGTAGGCTAATTTAAATGTTCAAACATATTTACATGTATGCGTGTATGTCTTGCTTGTAGGTGTAAATATATCATTTCTCAACGAATCCAGCCATTTCAAAATTAGCATTCTCAAATTTCAAGGTTTTGGAACAATCTAATAATTCTGTGGTCGGCCATGTGCAGACATTGTTAACCTAAAATTCCGAGTACAAGTACACCATTCAAAGGGAACGTTAATCTGCTTGTTCAGATGCATTAAAGTATTTACCTATTGCATTCTGTGATTTATGATGTGATATTCTCCGACCGAAGCCAAAGGCTGAACCCGCAAAAGTTCCGAGTGGCAGATAAAACTGTTTTCTAGAACATTATTATGATTAGTGTGTTCTTCAACAATACAATTAATGTTTTTAACGTGTTATTTCGTTTTAGGGTCTTAATAAATTGATTTGTTTAAAAGAAGAGTATCGGTCTTGGTAAACGTCCTTTACGATATCTCGCAGGTGACACGATCCTGGCAATTAAGAAGGAAACTTTGCATTTATGGGTGTGTGAGATGTGCGCCGTAGGTTTTGTCACTGGAGACCAGAAAGAGGGAGGCTGCGGGGTTCAGCAGTCCATCGACTGCTTGTCCCAGGTGTTCCCCGAGCCAACGGCGAAGGTTTCGAGTCAGTGGCATTAAAACTATGGAAATGCATCGCTGGACAGTGAGACATACAGAAAGTCTTCTTTATTTACATGTATAAGGTAAACAATTTGTTTATGCCACAACGAAGGTGGACATTTTTAAGTGCAATTAAACAAGCTTAATTGAAGGATAACCAACATGGTCGGCAATGGCCTCGTTATGACGCCATGCTGGTGGTGGAGATATGCAGGTGCCGCACCTTTTGCACTTCAACTCGAGATTGCCGCCTCTGCCTACAGCAGCGGTTCTCAACCTGTGGGACACGACCCAAATTAGAGGCCTTACGATTTGCCAGTGGTCGAATAAATGAAAAAATCGCATTGATAACAGTGATTCTGTGAAACACATTGCCAAACATACAGACTCTGCATAAATGCAGCATAAACTCAATTGATCTGGTTTTGTACTACACAACAGCCTGCTAAACATGACTTACAACTACTGACTGAAAAATTCTTTAACTAATTGTTTAGATGGACCAACGACCCCCAACATTTCTCACGTGATGTGGGATTCTCCGACAAATAACTGAACCGTGACTACGTTAGCGTGCACTTCTACGGCCAACCCAGCAGCCAACTACTCGTGGACAGACGTAACTAATGGCAACCAATTGATCATCGACGTCAGTAGCAATGTTTTTAATTGGGCAGAAGACAACAGAGCGTACGAATGCACAGCTTTTAACAACATCAGGAACGTCAAAAGATCATCATCGTCTGCAGTTTACACGGTTGGCTTCACTTCGTCTCGTCCATGTGGTGAGTCTTACTTGTACTTGCATTTTAAAATTATCTTTTGAAATTATAAAGTTTTCGTCTATACGATATTTCCAGAATATAACCCTTGTGTTGCGGCATAATTGAATTCCAGCTAAATAAAAAGCAATAGTTAATTCCACAACAACCACAACAACCCGTTTTGGGATGAATGCGAGTAAATATGAGAAGTAGACCCACAGATTCCATATGACCATGTCCATAATCTGAACGTTTCCATTTCTACATAACAAACCATATTTTTTTCTTGGTTAAGAATCTGATTAGCAACACATAAAAAAAATGGCCCACACATTAATATTGTATGGGTCATTTTTGATGTGTTGATATTAGGCCTAAGGAGTCTTTTCAGTGGTTGTCTTGTCTATGTGATATCGTATTAACATTTTCTGGAATGCTTCTTAGTAGTCTACTCAGTGCTCACCCATCATATATATATATATATATAATTATATATATATATATATATATATATATATATATATAGCTGTTCATTAATCACACACTGAATCGTCGCTCAGTGAACACTAGCGTTCTGCTACAGTCTAATGTACAATGTCAATGTTATGGCCTTCTTCGAGGTGCTTTCACTTATCGCTTCCTCTTTTTTTGGGTGGGGGAAGGGGCGGGGCGTAGAGTAATTTATAACACACGGGGTCGCAGAGTTGAGAAACATAGTTCGATATCCGTATTCCCGTTAGGCTGACTTGTCCTTTTTTCGCTAGGCGGTGGCGTTGATCAAATTAGATGTATTACGTAAGCCTAATTGGCGCCTTGCATGGCTCTCGGCAGTCAAATTCGACTCATTTATTAACTTCTCAATATTCGTTTAAACTGTCATAATAATGATAGCGGTTTATCAGTGTCAAATCTAACGAAAATGATTATTGTCTTTTTTAACTCTATGAGATCAATTCCAGTTGGTGTCGATCGTGTTCTGATTATAAATTCACGATTGAATAAATTGCCATGATCACAGATCCGGGTGTCGTCAACACTCTCTAGAATACATCTGAACATCATCGTTGCCTAGCAACGTAATATTTTGCTATAAATTGGGAACTATCACACTATCGCAATTCCCGTCATGCTTTTTTCTATAATCTACGCCCCTAAGTCTTTTATCAACTCCCGAACCTTCTCCGTTATTCAGGTTTAACTATTCTACTCTACCATACGATGCCATAATAATACTCTGGTAATGATCCTTGCTACAGTTTTGAGTCAATGTGATACGTACGAAATAAAGATCATTTGAGACGGAATGTTTTATTGGAGTGAACTATAACTAACTCTGAGGATATTTGCTTACTGAATTGCGATCTTGTCAGCTTAATTCTACTTTTGAGAGAACAAATAATTATTTCAGCGATTTATTAATTCTGTAAGAAATTTTGTCTTTTTTCACTAATGAACAATTATAAATTAGGGCAAAAACTTCCATTTTCAGTTTCTGTTAAGTCGAGTGAAATCAGAATTTGTTCTGATGACGGTCGCTGTGACAATGAAGCGACATCTCGAAGTTGTTCCAATGGTTCGGGTATCATTTACCTCACTTGTCTTTCCGAAACCTACGCAATTCCAGTGGAAAGATGAGAGTGGAAATGTCTTGAGCAACACTTATTCATACAACGCAACGATTAGTAGAGAGTATACCGTATCAGTTTATAACGAAATTAATCAACAGCCGAACACAGCTGCAGTCGCAAATGTCAGAGTTACGGATTGTTGTAAGTAAAAAAATTAAGAAAAGCATTATTCCGCATTGTAAACTGTGTAGTCCTGGGTACATGAATAAGCAAGAAAGTGTGAAGCAGAATAAGGTATTGTAGGCCTACGTTAGGGCAATATTGATAAGGAATTAGTTAGATTAGATGACGTCAAATCTATCTATTCAAGACTCGAAATGAACCGGAACGGACCGGAACGAACCGGCACGCCGTTCCTGTTCGTAAAATGCTACGGTAGGCCCTATTGCCGTTCCGTTTCGTCAAATATGCCGGAACGCATCAGAACGCCGTTCTTTTACGTCGCGCGAAAAAAGAAAATGTCATTTCGTGGAAATTGTGATTTTCAGCTTGTTCCAAGGGGAAATTATTAGAAACTCCGGTTGTAAACTCCACTTTTTGCAATGAATTACAACACTAATCTTGAAAAATTTCAATAAAAGAGAATTATATATATAACGAAGTGGCAAACAGCAGTAGGCCTGTAGCGGTATAGCCTCACTCTTCTCTGCTCGCTGCTAATTTTTATTTTCACGTCATTCCTATCACCTGTCAACGTCATGTCTTAAAATAAAATTTATAAGCCTACTCAATAAGGATGAATGTGCTCATGTGTTTTCATTTTTAGAATTGTAGGCCCAATGAAGATTTTATTTTAGGAGAGAATTGATCAGATTCAGATATAAGAAAATATTTGGTAACATACCATCATGAGTATGAATTGCGTTGGTCCACCACTCTCAAAATTCAACCCATGTTTATGTAAAGGCGACGATAGGCCTACTACTAGTCGTAAACGTGAGAAGAAAGAAGACAGACACTATCTATGAATTCATGTGGAAAATACTATGGTCTGTAGCAATGATCCGAATAAGTTATAAGGTTGATGAAAGTTTGAAGCAGATGCGGATTCATTACACGAAGATAATGACCTAAACAGAATAATCTAAACAGTAGACAGCAAACAAATGGTTATATTGTTTACAAGGCAATTAATTTTTATTTTTTGCGAAATGTTATTTTATGAATCACAATTAACTTGCTCATTATCTTTGAGTTGAGTGTCAGACTGCCAGTAGGCCTACAACATTGACACACGAAAATAGCCTAACGAATGCCTAATTTTATTAAATTATTTATTTTATTAAAGTGAATAATTCATGTTTTTAATTTAACCCTGAAATTTTCCTGTGTTATATATTTATTAGTGTTGCGTTCCGTTTCGTGAGATTTTCCATTTCGTGCACTGTATCTACTCATATAATGCCTGTCAAGATAAAGCAGTTGCGCATGCCTACATGAATGTGTAGCAAAAGATGGAGACAGAAGGAGACCTTTGGTCATATTGTTCAATGTTATAAGCCTAAGTATTATTTTAGTATCTTGATTGGTAGGCCTGTAATTAGTGTAAATGTCACCTAACACTACAGGCCCTACTGGGTTTAAATTTCGAGCTGAATGACCTACGCGTTTGCACTGTACACTACTATAGCAGCAATTAAGTTATTGTTAGTATTTTATTTATTCATAACAATTACGTCCAACGAACGTGTCTGTAGAAAATGAATTCGGATCTGAAAGAGATGATAACCAACCGCATATCAACAAAATAAGTGTTTATGCTGCAGGAAGCAAATCCCAGACCATTAGTCTGGAACAGCAGCAGTCCCCATTCAATGCGTTGCAATCTTATTGTGAAAACTACTGTGTTATATATATATGTATAAATATATATATATATATATAATATTGTATCATACGACTTCATTTTTAGTGTCATCTCCATCGACAACTAGACCTACAGAGCCGTATACATCCTCGAAATCTGACGGAAAGGGTATCCTATATGTCTTATGATCATGTTAATTTGCGATTATACATGTTTAGAGGATTACTTGAAAATGTATCGTTTAGGTTTTGTGATATATTTCACAATAATAATCATATTTAAAAGAAACTCTTAGGAGGCTATGGCAACTTTGAGCAGTAAGGCACGGTGGCCGATTGGTTAGAGTTGTCGGCCCAAAACGCACAATTTCTCTGCATTGCAACTGCAATCGCTTCGTCGAGACGCGTGTGCGCCTTCGTGAACGATTTGTCGTGTTAAAGCGCTTTATAAATGCCTGTTCGTATTGTATTATTGCATTGTAAATTGAACACATGAGGGAATACGAGAGGCCTACAAAACAGGGTTTCTGCAGTAGGCTGCTATAGGCAACTTATTCCAAAAAATTGAAGCTGATGATGATTAATCCTATAAAATATGGATATTCAGGCAGAATGCCTAACTATATCATCTAGCCCTAAATAAAGAAGGAAGGTGTGGACGCTTTAAAACGCTTAGTAGACCTTTGCAATCGCCCATGACTAGAAGGATATTGTTCATCAGTTCAATTCCTCCCACGCGAATTTGGTTTAAATTATAGCCTAGAACCGAGCTACAAAATTTTAATGAACTTTATGTTGCAACATTTATAGCCAACATTGCCTGCATTTTATCAGATAACAAAGTGGTGGTGTTAGGCTTGTGGCCTGTCTATATAAAAGTATTTTCCGTTCAATTTAAAACTAAAAAACGCAGTATGATTGCATGTACACTGTGAACGAATGACGACAAGATATAAGTAGAATTTAACATACAGCGGCTTTGTAAGGCTCCGATCACGTCATACATGTGAACTAAACTCAAATTCACAACAACAAGTGAATACCATTTCATATTGGATAAGGTCACAAATTATCATTTGAAATTTGAGCAGACGAAACCTCATAGCATTTCAATCAACTAATCTGTTTCTCTTGTTTCACCTTTTTTCGTTTATGCCCGGTGGTATTTTCTTACAGTGAATATGAAGCAGCCAAAACTGCAGCAATTATTCTTGGAGTTCTGCTCGGAATTTCACTTATAGTAAACGGAACTTTGATCCTATTCGCAATTCGAAGCAACCGATCAAAAAGTAGAGGTAACGTTTTCCCTATAATATTTTTGGAAATTGACATCCCAATTGAACGTTGAATTTAATAAGCTCAAATATGTTCATTTACATAAAATTATTGATGAAGCTGAGTAGTCTACAGGATATTATTTTGAAGAAATGTTTTGTTCGTCAGACCATAACTCGAAAACTTCAACGAATTGCGAGAGAAATAAATGGAGTGAGGAGACGGTGAATGAGTCACTGGGAACATCTCAACCATCCACCTATCAAGAACTCAATCTTAACCGAGCACAACCAGATCAGTACGAACGGCTGTCACCAGATACTAAAACCATTAGTTTAGGAATTAATAGCGCCCACAATAATTGATTTTAATGGCTCGATTTTCGCACAAAGTAATTAATATTAACTTAATTTTGTAAATTAAGTAATTGACTATGTTTTGCAAAATTTCGTAGCAAATTCGTTTTCTAACTAATTACGTTTCATGCTGACTTATATTCCTACTCATAAACCTTTCAATGCTCTAAGACTGCCATTGATAACTATACAACAATATTATTTCATAAGATAATAATATTGTGCTGCAAAAAAGGTCACGTGTAGAAATTTAAATTCTTGTTTTTGCTCATTTCAAACGTTTCAGCTCAAAATTGCAGCGCAGTTGGGTTAAAATTTTGTTGCAGTTGTATTTTCTGTTGTAGATTTTCATGTCTTTTAATACCATCCCAGGTTATGCGCTGCTGGGTTCCAAGAGACATAACTATATACATGTAGGCCTACGCTGTCAGTGGTCTGGCTTGATGCCAATAAATTTCTGAAGAAGCCTAACATCTAGGCTTATTATATTAATCGTCAATTTAACTTAAAACCAACATATAGGAATCAATGTATTACTGGTGTTTGCATATTATTCACTTGCCTTAATTTAGTCGTTATTTGCAATTTTTGCAGCGCATTTATTCACTCTTGATGGTAGCAATGGTTTTGTCAACTTATGTGTCTATAGTCCGAAGGGCGATGGTTTAAGGTAAATTTTTCGCCATCAATTCTGTGCCATAAATTTTCTCCGCATCAACTACACGTAAATGTAAGCTGGATTGACGAAGAGAAATGCACCTAAATGGAAGTGGGATTGATGGCGAAAAATGTGTCGGTCACCGTGTTCAGATCTTCGAGCAGAGTAGGTCTGGCACCGACAATTCGAATAACGTCTAAATTCAAGCAAAAGCTATGTTTAAGTCATATATATATATATATATATATATATATATATATGGGTCATTTTGTGCTGATTGCTGAATCAAATTGCGTGGAATTGCATAAGCATTGTCTCCATGGAGTCTGATCTAAGGCTATATAAAACCTAGAAAGCGGCCGCACACTAACAAAATCTCTATCTGTGACAGAACCAGTAAATATTAGAGCTATAATTATTGACTATACATGTAAGAGTGTAGACACTTGAATTGTGCATAAATTATGCTAATGGTGACTACAAACGATAATCAGATTAAACTGCTGATCTACTGGCCTCTGTCTAGTGAGAGTGTCTAGCGAAAGTGTCTAGTGAAAGTGTCTAGTGAAAGTGTCTAGTGAAAGTGTCTAGTGAAAGTGTCTAGTAAAAGTGTCTAGTGAAAGTGTCTAGTGAAAGTGAAGTGTTTGAAAAGTAGGCCTACAACGCAATTGAAACCAGTTGAACTTGCGTTTGCATCACATATTTGACGAAATATTAAGAGTCATTTTGAGGCTACAAATTATAATAATAATTTTCGTTTTATTTCGAACTCACAGCCCGCAGCAAGATTACATGTACAGTATGAACGAATGGCAAAGAGCTTCTCCATATATCGAATTTAACTGTTGGCGGCTATACAAGGCGCCCAATGCGTTCACATCTAATTTTACCAACTCCGCCAGTTAGCGAACGAATTAATAGTCAACCTTAGGGGCTACAGGATTCGAACAGGGTTGTTGAATTCTACGCCCTAGTGTGTTATCCATTACTCTGCGGTCACATCAATGGACGTTAATGGTGTTAAGGCTATATTGACTGTCGGAAATTCATGTGTAAACAAGGCTGAGCAGAACGAGAAGTACAGATGAGTTCGGTCGTAAGAGCGCAAATAAATTCCCATAAATTTACAGATCGTGATGAAGCCAACGGTACTAAAGGAGAGTTGGCCTTGCAGCCCAGACTGCACAAAAACGCATTGATAGAGTACCAGGTCACTGGTCACAGACGACTGAGGCCTGGGACCTTGTGTGCTTTGCTCTTAAGGTGATTTACGGTGAAAGGAATCACTTGACCGAGTTCACTCGAACTGTGCAAGAATTATGCTTAAGAAATGATACTGGATGACCTACATTTCAAAGGATTTTACTACTGTTAACTAGCTTAAGAAATTTCAAGTCATCTTAGTTTTACTGTTATTTTAGCTCTGTACATTTTCTTTGTCAATTCGGCAAATGAACTTTTAAAAATTCATGTAAAGTGACCATAACCAAATATTTGAATTGTTCACTGGCAATTCATCAAAAAGTAAGCACGTTACGTACAGCAATAATTATATACAGACAAACGAATGACAGCCGCGATCAATAGAGATGGAGTCAAACCCTAAAAGAACCGTAGTCCCGCTAACAGGGTCACCCATTACGTAGGTGATTATGTAGGTATTAGTCATTATTTGGTTGCTATAGGGCCTAAGTTTGTCAAGAAAAACAGACTTAACTAGTTAGGCCTATTTAAATAAAATCTTAAAAGATATAATCAAACGAAATAGCATTCATTAATCATTAGTTACAAATATAGTTGATGAGTATTACAGTTCAAAATCGCTGTGTACTAAGATATTTATAAAAACACGCAGTTTACGTTTAAACAAAGAGGGCGTAGTTCTGGCGGAACTCTATCCCATGCATTGGGACCAGAGCATTGAATCGAGAATCAAGATCAACTCATTGACTGCTTGTTGCATGTAGGGCTCCGATCAAACATTGGAGAATTGTTGTGTTCTGACACCTGGCAACATTTAGCATAGTTTTATTACATTTGCTTAGTCTAATATAAAAGCGACGGAGTTAGCAGACGGTTCTCCCATCTGGCGAATAGGAATCGAATAGGAATATACAACTGCTTCGTTGCGAAACTTTTATTATGTGACGCGTCAAATGGTTCATAAACAGTTTAGGACCAAATTATTTTTCGCCCGCTGTATTATGTAAAAATAGAAGCTGAATTGATAAAACAATGATTCATTGAATGGAGGGTGGATTGATAAACTGATAAATAAAGATGACTTTCTGTGTGTTCCTCTGTCCGGCGATGATTTCCACAGTTTTACAGCTATTGACTCGAAACCTTCGCTGTTGGCTTGGAGAACACATGGGACACGCAGTCGAGGGATTCCTGAACCACGCAGCCGCCCTATTCCTGGTCCCTATGGCCAAAAACCTACTGCACACCTCTCACGCACCCATAAGAGCAAATGTTCCTTCTAATTCGCCAGGATTATGTCACCTGCGACATATCGTTCTATACAACATACATACAGCAGAGTAACTGTAGGCTAAAGCAAGTTTATGCAACAAATAATTATCACGAGGGAAGCTCTTGCGACCGCGGTTATGATTACAGAAAGCTGTCAGTGACTCAGCATTCTCTGCGGTAACGCTCTCAAGACGGCTCAGGTTATTTTTCAATGTAAAATCAAAATAATAATAGTAATAATAATAATAATAATAATAATAATAATAATAAAATTCCATGTGAGACACACGCTTCTGCGCCTCAATGATAGCGACGCCACTTCCAGGCGCCCTAACAAATGGGCAGGACAAAACGGTGCCAGTACAAAGATTATGATAAGCTTACCCGTCTAGTGATTGTTTGCTTAGTCCTACGATAGACTCGCTCGATTTAAATGTAAGTAAGTGAGGCTCCATTTTAAAGACGACTTTCTAAAAGTTATTTGCACAACGTCTACAAATCTTCAATGTGGCACCAGCTCTCTTCTTCCAGGTCTTTTCCATTGGATGCACGAATTGTTGGCTGCTTTTTCCATCTCGGCCAGAGATTGTGGCGCAAGGTTCAACAGGTGAACCTTGCAACGCCCTACCGTGAAGATGAAACTCTTAGTATATACGTGAAGATGCGATTATCTTTAGCTTTCGTTCCGGCTGCTGTTATTCCGGCTTCGCTTGACGAGGTAATTGAAACCTTTCCACTTGTTCTGGCACCTTTAGCGGACTACAGGGAAGTCTACCTGCAGGCGAAAAAGTGGTAGATGCGCAAATCCAAGGTTTACCATGCAGTTTTGGAACGTTCGTGATCTTGTAGTCGACAACTTCCCACGCACGAGCAATTCAGTCGAAGCCTGGCATCGATCCTTCCAACAGACCGTCGATTGTCACCATCCCTGGGTTTACAAATTTCTTCATCTTTAGGCTAAATATCCAACTTATCTTTGTCAACATGATGACACGAGGCCCTTGATAATTATAGCACCCATATTTCCATATGGAACTTGTCTGATGCGGACGGAAATGATGGTAAGAATAATCCAGCCACACGCTATCTTAAAGTGGTGTGAGTAAGGCTGTCAAAAATGTTGACCCCAGTACCCGTTGACCCACGCATATTTTGTTAGGAAATGTAGAAAATTGTGCATTTTTACGGTATGTCGGGCACCCGAGAACCGATTTCATTGCACGGGTAGTCAGCCAATATGACCAACGGAATCTTTCTGGCACAAGTTCAGGTAAACTCGCGCATTTTTACAGAATTTCGGGTACTCGAAAACCGATTTAATTACCCAAGTAGTCAGCTTCGGTCGGGTGCTAGGGTCCCCGGGTATCCATTGAATGCCTTAAATGTCAGGTATCAAACTGTTTTCAGCTTAGTTTTTGGCATAACACAGTGAATACATTTTTACTCCCATACAATGTTAGACCTAGTTTTATATAATAGTCTGGGCAACAAATTAGACCAAGTGTTCGCATATGCTCGATCTGTAGAGTTAACGTCTGGCGTCTGTAGGCAGCGATGCTTAAGGTTCCACTGGAAAGAATAAGTCGCTATGAGTGATGATATTCGATTAAAAAAATGTCGCATTTTGATGTACATCGTGCCACATTATTAACGTGCGACGTTTTCAATTGCGACACTTTGATTGCGACATTTTCCTTGCGACATTTTCGTAGTATGTCGAAGAGGAGGCAGTTTCAGAAGAGGCGCACAGCCAAGGCCTTCATGAGTCGCAGCTTGGTTTTAGTACTGACTGATTTATTCTTCCAGAGACTTACCAGCTTAAACATGACTGACATTCCCATGTCAAATCTTGATTTTACCTCACTCGCGCAGTCCCCGTAATATATAGAGACCTACTGGCAATATTATTGGGATATATTGGGGAAAAAACAAATTGACATAGTAAAAGTACGGGTACAACCGCACGATATCATAAATAAATAAATAAATATATATATATATACATGTATATATATATATCTATACATAAATATATATACATATATGTATATAAATATGTATATATATATATGTATGAGCCTACTGCTGTTTTGTGAACATATATTATGATGCGATGCAGTGCAATAGAAGCCCTACGAACAATTCATGATGAAGGATGAGGATATGGTTCAAGCACAGCGCAAAGAAATTTTGCATGGAGAATCCTTGGACAATGACTCTGGCTCGGAGAATGGTCTGGTAACTTTGAACATTTCGATACGAACTGTGTGGACGAAGTCGACGTAGCTACTCAAGACCAGAGGCTTCCAGATAGGTGGGTCCGGAGGGTCTTGGAAGTTGCCATCACGTGCGGGGCATGGGATATAATTCTCGGAAATGGACCGTAGATGCAGCGGTCGGGTGACGATGCATGTGAAGGGTGAAAGACGTCTAGGTGACGCCGCGTGTGTGGGTAGCTGATCGAAGATAATTAGTGAGTCAGCTACAGAGTTTCTAATAGGAAGATTGTAGAGTGTAAGAATCCAACTTTACCTGCATTTATCGAACGTAGCTGGGCTCCGGTGCGATTATAGGTAGTATTACAAATAGTACGGAAGATAAGTGAGCATCGTGAAAGACGGCGGTACTTGTAAGTAGAGTTAGGCTGAATCGAAAAGAATAGAAACGGAGCAATCGGGAAGAATCGAGGAAGAAAATGAGTAAGAAGAATCGGAGTCCACAGGAAAAACTGGATCCGACAGAAACTGGAAAGGACGCTGACGAATCGAGCATCTAGTAAGAAATAAGATTTTATTTGTCATACATAAATAATCCTTTGAGTTCAAGGATTATCAATTTAGCTGCTCTTATTTAGTTGTGGACTGTGACTTTTTGTGCATTGTTATACATCCATTTTGACTCCAGTTTATGTTAACAAAACCGTAATATGCCTGTTCTTGGGATTCGATTGATGATGTTGCATAAGAGATGTATGAGGTAGAGATAATGGCGATGACCAGAGAGGGGTCTCGTGCGTCGTCATCGATGTCACCTAAGTTTGATAGACAAGTACAATTAATGGAAGAGAGAGAAGCGCGCGAAGAAAGACGGAGACTAGAAGACAGAGAAGAAAGAAAGGAGAGCGAGGAAAAGGATGAAAGAAGGAGAAGAAACGGAAGAGAAGGAAGAGAGGCGGAGAGTAGAAGAGAGAAGATATTGAGAGGAAAGGGAAGAGAGACAGAGACTACAGATGGAAGAGAGACAGGATGCTATGATGAGGAACATGATTAATCTGTTGGCAGCCTATCTGTAAAATCGACTGTGCCAATAACTTGTTATGACTAAATTGTCATGCCTCGAGAATTTGCAAAGCGCAGGGATGAAACGTCCAACTCCGTGGTTGAGGACACGAACCCGAATCGATCATCGCAATTGATCGTGCCTTTTGTAAGCACCGTGGCCTTACCACCGGAACCCGTTGAATTTGTGATAAATGAACCTAGGAGCCGTGAACGATTGAAGGAGAAACCTAGGCCTAGTTATAAAGAATTAGCCCAATACTCTTCGAATACTTGTGGTTCATTACCGGATAGGCAGGTAAAGTCTGGGGTCCATGTCGTTTAGGAAAACCACGAGGGACAACCCAGGCTACCCAGCTGCTCTGATATACATGCGACGGGTTAAGACACGGGCACCACACCATTAGATGGTGAGCAATGCCCAGGTAAGCAATGAGCAGTTGAAACTTGAACTTGAAGCAAAATAGAGTAGTTGAACGTGTCATTTACTGTTGGGGTCCCGCTGGACCCAAGTTGGTCATATTAAGTAGTAAAATATGTTGGTTGTATGAAGGTTAAATTCAACTTCATTACATACATCAACATGTTCTCAGGTTTAGTATAAGGGGTCCGCAAAAATTATCACTGCTGGTCCCTGCGTCAAAATGTTTACGAACCACTGCTATAGCCTGCACTGGATGCAGAATCGATCTCATCGAATGCTTTTTGGAGCTCGGTATATAGTCATTTATTTACAGAACCTCTGTTGTTCTTCTCAAAACGTGATTTTTATATAACTACTTATTAGGTTACACTTTCGTGCATTGCTTTGAAAATTGTCTTCTTGTTCTTGCTTTACAGTTTTGCCACCGGAATATGTATTACCAGGTCAATGAGTTCAAATCTTACTTTTATTGTGAATTTATTAACAGCATTCGTAAAAAAATTGAATTTTTAGCTTAGCAGATTAGATTTTTGCTTTTGTGTTTCAAAGACTAGACTGATTTTGGTTTTGAGATTCCTGCCTGTCCTTGTGAGGATTTCAACTTGTTTGAACTTGTTATCTCTGATTTGTTAAGCTTGAATTCAGTCAGAATGGAGAGAAAGAGAGAGAGAGAGAGAGAGAGAGAGAGAGAGAGAGAGAGAGAGAGAGAGAGAGAGACAGCCAAGGATCGTGTAAGAGCAAGGACATGAGGAATCGATTTGAGCTGGAAAGCTACTAATTATGATTGAAATATGCTAGTTGTGACGTTACAGCTTCTGTATATTTAAGAATACAAATCAATTCTCTAAGAGCATGTCGTTGCGATCATTATTTTAGCATCAAGATTTCTTGTGTCTATTTTAAATAGATCTTTTGAGAACTCTTATAACTGCATCTCATTAATGTTATATATAATTATTATTCATTTCAATATTTATACTATAATTGAGATTTTATTTCCAGAAGGAATATATAGTCATTCAGGTATAATAAACTTTGCTGAGAATTGCAGATAATGTAGGCTAATTTAAATGTTCAAACATAATATGTATGCGTGTATGTCTTGCCTGTAGGTGGAAATATATCATTTCTCAAAAACGGCGACAACAATCTCTATGGAAATAATGTGACAAACAGATCAAGCGATCTAAAGGATTCTTCGCAAAAATCTTGGGTGGACTTTGAAACTCCATTACCTGCAGGAGTTCTCGTTAGGTTTTTCATTTACATTCACAGCCTACGTCCAACTATTGACACACAAAGTCAACGTTTAAGACTGCAGATCTGGAGAGAGAGAGACCCCAACATTACGAGTTTTCTGCTTGTTTGGCAACAGAAGGTGGAGATAAATTACACGGCAACAGGAGCCCTCTATTCGGTAAGTAACAGATCTTGACGGATTTATTTATCTATTTCATCTTATTATTCTATGATTTGCAATTATTCACTTGTACCTACATTGATAAAATACTAATGCGGTTAAAAGTATTTGTTCTGTCAAAGTCTACCTGCCAAGTTCAATTTCAGTGTGAATCTGGTGCTGATCCAGTTAGCTTCATTGGTAGGTCATAAGAGGTATGTGTCTCGTGCACCTCTGTGAAAGAGAGAGAAAAAAGATGTTTAAATCGGGGTCCATAAAAAATGATGCGGGAGCCATTCAAGTGGTGGTGAAGATTTTGCCAAATAAAATTCCCGTTGAAAAATTAGCAAGGTCGAGGCCCTATGCAGCCACTTAAACCTATGTTGTTGTTCAGGCATCGCGTGAAATTAAAATTTGCCTTTCTGATTCGATTCGTCTAGCAAGGTCGATGCCTACCACATTTTATATGTATTTCATAATGTACATATCCGAATGCCAACATGGTATGGTGTCTTCAAGTAGGGCCTATATCGGACATGACCAGTGACATTCCAATCCAACAATGGTCGTTAAATTCTCATGATGGGCATTGTTCGGTGAACTATGTATGTTAGGTAATTATGTTGTCTTTAATTGATGAGTCAAAATCTTCTGTTTTCAGTTCAAGATGAATACAAAGGTTACAGTTGAAGCTGGAGACAAAATTGGCTTTACAAACGAAGGCAATTACGGACCAATCAGTTTTGCGTATATGGAAAGACATCGCACGTTTTTTGCCAAAGTAAACTTGACGAACGCTACTGGTACTCCGAACTACCCACTAACTGGAGACGTTGGGAAGTTCGATTACACATACCTGCCAGCAACTTTTTCTATTGCTGTTGAACTCGGCTGAAGTAAGTTCTTGTTGGAATAACGTTTCGTGGGTTAATTTGTTTGATGTCCGCATTTGGCTGATGCCAAGATGGCAATGAGAATTGACCCTTGCTAAACTTCTGGGCTAATGTATATATGGACTTTTTTAAGTGGACTTCGCACAATGTAAACTATAAACAATGCAACCGCCTTGGATTAGTCCATGTGTAATCTTGTCTCTTAAAATTCTTGCCATCACATTAAATGCTATGAGGTGACGAGAAGAGGTAACTGGTGACAACATAGGCAAAAGGATGCCGACTTTTCCAAAAACGGAAGTTGTCACCTATGAAGATGTATGATAGAAGTCCGGTCGTCAACGTCAAATCACTACGCATCATAGGTATACGTCAACATGTATGCGATAGAGTGATAGACAGACCTAGAAGAGCACATTATCTGCAGACAGCGGCAGAATCTTTGAGCGAACAGGCTTCGCACCAATTACTCATCCATCAAAGTAGAAGCTGAATGAGTAGGGTTATCACATGTCCCGAATTGGCCCGGACAGTCTGAGAATTAATAGAAATGTCCCGGTACGTTCCGGGACAGTGAAACGTCCCGAAATGGTGTTTCTATGATCAAACATGTAGAAGATGTCATTTTAATGTTCCAATTATTTATTTGACAGTTGAAGTAACATCTATTGCCAATGTTTGTCTCCTTGTCGTCCTTGAGCTTATTTTTCAGGGCACCCCTTTCAAAATGATAAAATGTATAAGTGCTCATAAGTTTATGTCTAATCGTGGGCATTATTATGAACGTAAGCCTAATGATTATCATGAACTCCTAACTTCTTATCATCATCATCATCAATATTATTATTATTATTATTATTACTATTATTATTATTAACCAACCGCATTTCTAGCGCCGAAGCAAAACCCACGCTATTCGTCTGGAACGTTCCGAACGGCCGCAATCCCCGCTCAACGCGTTCCATTTTTTGTGTGTGAATTATTATCAGTTAAACATGTATAATATACCATACGACTTCATTTTTAGTGTCAAGTACACTGACAACTACGAAGTGGTACACACCCTCGAAATCTGACGGAAAAGGTACATTTTACTTTGTGATCTTGTTATACATATATATATATATAATGTTTAGAGGATTGCTTGAAAATTGTCGAAATCCGGAGAGTCAAGCAGGTAGGCGGCTAAGGTGGATACTTTTGGGATTGAAATAGCGAGGGTGGGTTGGCGAAGAGTAGAAATCAGGATAGGATTTGGAAAAACACCAGTGTTCACTGTTTTCAGTTTTGAATTAAAGACCTGTGCGGTGATTTTTCAGGCAGATGCATTTTCACACTGAAGTATACTCCTAACCTAGGCAGCCTATACTTCAGAACACCGACCCAGAGAAGTTGAATGAAGAAAATACTGCAACATTCAAAGCCAGCATACAAGTAGCCTGCATTTTTCTCTGATAACATATTTACATGTGTATAATAACGATCTTCGTTCAATTCAAAATTGACAAACCGCATTATGCTTACGAATTGAACCCTACACTACATGTATGAACGAATGTTGACATGTTATTACAGGAGTTGAATCTAACTGTACGGCAGCAATGTAAGGCGCCGATCACGGTATAGGCCTGCATCTGAACTAATCTCAATTTCACAACACGGAGTGAATATGCTATTATTTGATTTCAGATAAAGTCACAATTATCATTGAAAATTGAGCAGATGAGCTTTTATGTCAATTAATCCACCAATCTGTTTCCCTTGTTTCAGTTTTTCATTTATTCTCGATTGTATTTTGTTGCAGCGGAATATGAAGCAGCAAAAACCGCAGCATTTATTCTCGGAGTCTTGCTCGGATTGTCGCTAATAATCATCTGATAATTATCCTGTTCACCAATTGGCAGAACCGATCAAAAAGTGAGGGTAACGTTATATAGGCCTAAATGCCTAAATAGCTGTTTTGAAATAAGATATTTCAAGATTGGCTTGAACTTGATTTTTTGTGTTAAATAAACTCAATTAGGCCTATATTCATTTGCATGAAACGAATGTGCTTCATGATAATTATTATTTTGAGGACATGTTTTCTTTATCAGACCAGAACACGAAAACTTCAATGACACTGCAGATAAATAAATGGAGTGACGTTGGGACGGTGTATCATTCGTTGGGAATCCACCTACGAAGAACTCAATATTAACTGCAGATCAGTTGGCCTACGAGCGACAATCGTCAAATGCTTAATCCATGAGAATAGGAAACACTAACCCAAACAATAATTGTTTTTAGTGGTTGTTTGAAGTGCTACTAATTATCGCACAAAGTTATTACAGTAATATTAACTTTATTTTGTAAATTGGGTGATTGACTGTATTTTGAAACATTTCAACACTAGGTACATGTATATAGAGTTTTCTAACTAATAAAGCCTTCTATTCTCATGGATTAAGCGTCCTTCTTATTTATATCCCAATTCTTTGCAATTTCGTTACAATAAGACATCCAGAGATAACTAAACAATTATTTTATTTAATAGCACCTAGCTTGAATAAGGTTATGATTTGAACAATAAATTATGAGAATAAAATTCCTATGATAATAGGCCTAATGTCATATCACAAGAAAGGTCACTTCCGCAGTGGGCCTATATAGGCCTACATGTGGTAATATAAGTTCATGCTTCATCGCATTGCAAACCTGCCATACCTAAATTGCATCGTAGTTGGGAAAGATTTTGTTGCAGCTGTATTTGCTGTTTTACCTTTTCATGTCTTATAAATACCATCCCTGTGACGTTACACTACTGTTCCTGCCTGCGAAGGTTTTATACTCCGACATTAATTTAACTAGAAGCTCGATTAATTGATGAAAAGAATGTGTAAATTGGGAGCTGGATTGATGTGAAAAGAATCTGTCTAAATGGAAGCTAGATATATGAAAAGAATGGTGCAATCCAGCTTCCAGCCAAACATAATTCTTTACATCAATCCAGCAACCATCAAAACCGCAATTTTATCACTTATCGACCGAACACACCCCCATGCAATCTTCGAACTGTCGAACAGTCGGACAATCGGACCTTCGGACTATAGACACAGAACCGATTATTCTGCATGAATTATGCTTAAGTGGCTGATCTGCTGGTTCCTGTCTGTACAAAGAGAATTCTTTAAAAAGTCCAGCGCAATAATTGAAAACAATTAAAAACTTGTACTTACATCACGATATTTAAACAAGATATAAAGTCTCTGCATGTAACATAAAATCGGATTTCAGCGCATTTTTATGCTTATGAAATTTGAAAAATAGCATAGGGCCTATTTTAATATTATTAACATTACTGCAAGCAATGTACTCAAGAAAAACGCAGAGCTTTCCCAAACAACATAATTCATTTTAAAAATCCAGCTTATACTTAAGCAAGTGATCCTTATCATGGATCCGGCTTCCATTTGGGTATATTTCTTTTCATCGACCCAGTTTATGCGTGCACGACCTTCATTTAATCGGTTTCAGTTCCATCGTTACGGCATTCGCTCATTCGCTTCTACTTATGCATCACATTTCATTGATCCAGCTTCCATTTAAGCAACATTCCTTGCAGTCACACAGCTGGCAATTCTAATGTTCAATGTAGGCCTACGCACAGAACATTTGCCTTCTTGCTTGTCTTCAATGGTCATATATGTTACTTGTAACTCTGTTAAGGGTTCGACCAGCTGTAAAGTGTACAGTTGCTGGAACACACTTTGTCTTCGCCTGTTGCTAGTCCTTCCATCTGGGCCCCTCTAGTTCCCTGATGTTGACACTGAAAGCCCATCTCTTCCAGTCTATACATATGGCTCTTAATTAATTAATGCCTCTCGGCTTATTTAGAAGTGGGCTTCTGAACATTTGTATTGCACAAGCGTAAAAGAATACAAGTAGGCATGGAAGTAAAGTATTCCACGTTGCCATCAACGCTATTCTCTCCTGTGTGTGTAGGCAAGATTCAATGCATTATGAATGCATAGACCTATAACACGGTGAAATCATTTTTAAAGGACTTGAAACGCTTCACTCATAACACAGAACATGCGACAATGGACAGTCAGGCGCGTTATTAGATGACCTACATTTCACGTGATTTGAATAGACCTCATCCACTGTTAAATTTCATGAATTTTAAATCCTCATTGGTCTGTTGTTATTTAGGTTCTGTAGGCCTATATACTATTATTATTATTATTATTATTATCATCATCATCATAATCATTATTATTATTATTATTATTATTATTATTATTATTATTAATATTATTATTATTATTATTATTATTCAATTCTGCAAAAAATCTGTAGGCCCAATTGTTGATATTAAAAGACATAAAAGTAGTCAACTCACCTGCTCATAGGCCTACCTGCTGTATGATTAAGTGTACTGGCTGTACCGACCAAACATGGAAGAATTATTATAGTATTTTGACACTTGGACAAAATATAGTTTTATTACATTTGCTTAGTCTAATATAAAAGCGACAAAGTTAGCAGACGGTTCTCTCATCTGGCGAATAGGAATCGAATAGGAATATACAACTGCTTCGTTGCGTAACTTTTATTATGGTGCTGGCAATGATTCCCTAAATGGAGGCTGGACTAATGAAGGTGACTCTTCCAAAATAGAAGAAGGGTCTACATAAATAAAAATAAGCTTGTTAAAATAGATCATCGCCTAAGGAATAGAATTCATGCTTAGAGGTCGTTCACATATTATGTAACACTTAAGGGGTAGGTGGTTGGGTTACGATTTTGTTAGCGTTATATTGTGTAGGGTAGGGGGTGGGTTGAAGTTTACGTTATATAACATTTTTCAGCTTATGCTATTTTGCCTGTTTGCCTACCAATTGGAAATTCCATGTTCCACGGACATTCATTGTTTAATCGAAGTTCACAATACGTTGTGAGCCAAAACTATCACCATATATCTGCCACCTGATCAATTGATTTTACGTTCTTACTTATTATTTGTGGATCCACTTTTAACAATTTCCTGTGCACAGCTTTAGACGCTCTCAAATTCAATTCTATGTTTTGTTTATTGATTCTGGTTTAAATTTAAATTAACTTACTTGAAATAATTATTTTGGTAGGTATAATCAGGATGTTTGATTTCGTTTTCTATAGTATGTGTAAGTAGTTTATGTTTACTTAAATACCCAATTGCAGTTGTAGTATACACCATACGCTATTAAATATGTAGAGTTGTACCGTAAACATATCGATAAATACCTGATAGGCCTAGTGCAATATTAGACCAATACATTATGCGTGATAATGTAATGCTCATTTCTAGTGCAAAATAGGAGGGAAACTAAAATGGTGTTTTTAGATAGGATTTACGTCACTACCATGTATCATCATGCTGTATTAGTAGGCCTATATGTAGATACATGGTGACAATCGTCGACCACCCAATTAGTTACCGTAATTAATACAAGTGAATTTAGCGCCATTTAAAGTCCGATTATTACGATGCAGATTAGCTCCATACATCCGGTGTAATCATCATTGGCATGAGAGAGTACACAGTTTTAAGATGGCTGTGGTTGCATAGCTGATTGGATGCATGATGATTTTTTACTGCAGTTCTTGAAATGGATAAAGGTGTATATCAGCTGAACCACTACTATTAAAGTGCTAACTAACATTACATTGTTATAAAAGTTTCATATTGTACAATACAATTATGTAGATCGTATGTCTTTTAATGTGCTCATAGACTGGGGTGGGTTAGGGGGTAGGTACATGTAGCATATCTGTTATTTAATAGAGGAGTGGGGTTCATAGCTGCTGTTGCATAACGTTATTTGGGTTAGGAGGTAGGCCAAAAATTGAGATTTTTTGCGTTATCTAATATGTGAATTGGCCCTTAAATAGAAGTCCGATTGATTAAAATAATTTATGCTGAAATAGAAGTTGGATCAGAAGCATTACTATCATCAATAGAATTTCTAGGACTCGAGATTATTTTTGTTGTTCAAAATTATCGTGCATATATGAACGCTGAATCGATGAAAAGAATTATGCAGAACTGAAGGTTGAATATATGAAAAAAGTTTTCTGTTTCAGTTTTTTCAGGTCTTTGCATTTATCATTTATTTCTTAATATAATTTTTTCGGGATTTCGTAGGCCCTTGGTAAGTTCGTAGGCCCTAGGCACAGTGCCTACTGTGCCTAATGGATAAGACGGCCCTGATGAAAATATTTTGCTTAAATGGAGACCGAGTTGATGAGAGAATGTAGGTTTCATGATAATTCGTCTGAAATTTATATGGTTTATCAAGAAATATGCGAAGTCAATCGTTGTGCCTTGATAAATCTACCCATACAAAATTATATAGGCCCTAATTTCAAGTTAAAGTTATTCGACATTATTTTAAACACGCACCATTGTCAATAGCGCAAAGTAGCTGGTATTTCTGATGTAGCTTTAGTATCTCTTAGTTGTTTCCAACTGAAAACTCGGCATAGTATTTTGCATAATACAAAGTCTTCAGACATCAGCATAGATACCATAGTTAGAGATTCCACACTGGTTCCCTTTGTTTCTCGACATATGGATATAGCCATCCTTTCCCCATTCAGTTCCCCAGCTGCAAACAAAATATTTACAAAGAAATGTGGAATGACTTCACATGAAATTGACTTAAATAGTTATTTTATCAGTTTGGGAATTGGACACCACTGTAGGTGTCGATGAAACTCATACAAGGATTTGGACATGAAGTAAGATTGAATGGATGTTGACTATGAGCAGCGGAGTGAATGCGGAGTTGCATAGACATAATTAAAGCAGTGAAATTACTGTTATGAATTGTAACATCCACGTCACGAACAAAAGTCGAAGGGTAAGCAATGAAAACTGATTAGAAGCTATATCATAGTTGAGTTGAAGGAGATGATGGCGGATGCGAACCCAGATCAACTAAGTATTCGTTGAATTGAGAGGTCTGTGATTCGAGGACATCCAGTAAGAGATTTCTGAAGAGAGAGACTCAATGAATCGCGAAAGAATAAAGTTGATGGACATCTTGAACATTATGGTACCTCGTGCTAGAACCATTAGCGTCGCAACGGGTGGAGACAAGGGGCAGCTACCCCCATCTCGGCTCAGGCTGGGTTTTGGAGTTCGTGCAAATCCGAGGAGTTTTTATCTGGGGGCAGTGGCGTAGCGAGGCAAACTGCCGCCTGGGGCGAAGGTACAGAATACCGCCCCTGTCTTATATTTCCATCACTTTATTCTTGTGCATATCCCTGGATATGCACAAAGGGAAGATACGCATAAGACGCCTGTTTTGAGTGTTTTCATTAGATACATTATGATTATTCTATTCAGTATTCAATTCATTATAGGCTATATACAGTTAGTAACAGCATCAGCAATAGCATGCACATTGCGCTGTCAGAACTAAAAGTGTTTGACTAATTAAAAATCCGCTGTTATTTGATATAAATATAAGAAAATAGAAGATGATAGCATTAATTAAGAAGGAAATCATCTATAAAGCAAAGCCTCACAATAAAGTTACTAAGCCTCTTGCAGGCTAGATCTAAAATTATAAAGTTCACATAAAATTAAAACTTAACAGTAAAAATTTATTATTTATCCCACATATTGAAAGAAAGTCCTAAATAATAGAGGTGAACAAGAGCCCAAACTGTGCTTCATTTGGCGCTGTTGACGTCTACTATCTGGACACGGAATTGAACAAGACTCTCCTCACCTCTGTTCGTGCAACAGAGAAGCCCTCTTTCTCTCTATCTCTCTGTCTCCTTGTACCAACGTAGAGCAACTACGTGGCATCGGGCACGTCTAATCCCGGAAATACTCTATCCCCCATCAATCACCTTCATCACAGACCCAGTGTCTGCCATTACACGACGTATGTCTGTGCACCGCGTTCCCGCTGCCCGGAAATAAAACCGCCGATTCAAGATGGCCACCGGAAATGATAGCCTCGACTGCGGTCGTTGGCTCAGGGTAATCAATTAATCAATTCGCCTCTACGTCCGTTGTTCCGTCTCTAAGTTGACGGCACTTTGGTATATCGTGCATGTTAGTCTTAAGTCGAGTAAAAGCTAAAAAGCATTGTGCCAGGTTTAAGCAAGAGCTACAAGAATCTTGAAAAATGCAAATTATGCAACCAATGCAACAATATTTATTTTATTTTTTTACGAAAATGCCGCCCTAGGACAAGTGCCGCCTGGGACGGTTGGCCCCACTCGCCCCCCTCGCTACGCCACTGGGGGTTACCCTACGAGATTAGTAATCTCACATTTCACAATAAATGTCTTTTGAATAAAACATAACCAAACTTTGTCACAAAACGAGATGCTTTAAGTACTTTTATTTCGAAATTATTTTTGAAAAATTTGAGGTGAACAAGAGCCCAAAATGTGCTTCATTTGGCATCAAATGCTTAAAATTGCATAGGACTTCTGAGGCTCCGCTCTATACCCTGATAAAAAAGCATAGGCTCACTACGCTCCCCGTGTCCTCTTATCGTTAGGCACTTTTTGCCCACAACCTCCATGCTCCATATACACCACTGTGTTTTTACTCCAAAACTTAACTTCATATTCATTTCAAAATCTGACTATGACTTGCAGTTGAAGTCTAGAAATACATTCAATTTTTAATGTTTCGACTGCGAACGCCCAAACGCTTTCTAGCGTCTAAATTCTGAGCTCCCTCGCGTATCATTTAGGCAAAATTGTCTCAAATATTAGAGACGATTTAGATACCTTTATTTCGGAATAATGCACTCCATTTGGCATCAAATGCGCAAAAATTCGCAAGCTCCTGGGGCTTCGCCTCAGACGACGCTGGGAGCTGCTTACGACACTTCCCACGCCCCCTAGTCTTCAGAGAGTTTTTGCCCCCACTGGCTAGAACTGCTGTGGCTCAGTCTCTATCCTTTGCGGCAATCGGTCCCTGTCTCTGGAATGCACCTTCTCCATCTGTTTGCTCAGCAATTCTACTTGTATTTTCTATCGATATTCTCAAAACCTGCTTCCTCTTATGCACTGATAGCGTTTCTGAACTGTTCACCTTGCCAGGCCAGAGGCGTTTTACAAATGCCTAAATACACAAATCTTCGCAATGAACACAGACGATGGAGAGGGATATCAGCAGTGAGCATGATATAGAGTGTACCCAGCATGGAACCTTGAATGAATGAAGAATCCAATATTTAACAGGAACATAAGGGGTGCGGAAGGTACACAGAGTGACCATTAACTTACTTGCTGAACTCATTACAATAATTGTTATGATGACGACGATAATCGCGAAGATGATGATGATGATGATGATGATGACGAAATTGAAGGTAATTACAAAAACGACGATGATTATGACTTTGATGTAGATTCAAACTGGAGTATGCGCTTTTCATCATTCTTTGAATAATAAACAATGCAATTTATCTCCATTCACCTGTTCTTTACAATCCAGTATTCTTTTCCTGCCTCGTCTTCTCCATATCCGACAACCAAGAGACAGTGGTAGATCTGTGTGTTGTTGCATTTCGGATCATCGTAAATGCCTAAATCAAAACAACCTTAGGGGCCGTTCACATATTATATAACGCATAAAATCCCAATTTCTGACCCACCCCTACCCCTAATAACGTTATATAACAGCAGCTGTGACCCCCACCCCTATAATATATCACAGATATGCTACCAACCCCCCTACCCCACCCCAGCCTATAAGCACATTAAAAGACATATAATCGTCATAATTGTATTGCACAATTTGACACTTTTATAACAATACGACGTTAGTTTGCACTTTAATAGTAGTGATTCAGCTGATAATTGTCTTTATCCAATTTAACAATTGCAGTAAAAATCATCATACGCCCAATTAGCAATGTAACAAAAGCCATCTTAAAATTGTGTACCATCTCGTCCGGATGTACGGAGCTCCTCCGCATCTTAATAATCGTACTTTTAATGGCGCTAAATTCACTTGTATTAATTATGGTAACTAATTGGGTAGTCGACGATTGTCACCATGTATCTACATATAGGCCTACTAATACAGCATGATGATACATGGTGGTGACTTACATCCTATTTAAAAGCACCATTGTAGTATCCCTCCTGTTTTGCTCTAGAAATGGGCATTACGGTATCACACAGAATGGATTGGTTTAATATTGCACTATGAGATATTTTTCGATAACTTCGCGGTGCAACTCTACCTATTTAATAGCGTATGATGTATACAGAGTGCGTACTACAACTGCAATTGGGTATTTAAGCAAACATAAACTATTTACACATACTATAGAAAATGAAGTCAAACATCATGATAATACCTACCAAAATGATTATTTCGAGTTCGTTTAAAGTTATGCACATGAAATTGTTAAGATTGTAAACAGCAAATTGTTAAAAGTGAATTTATGAAAAATAACTAAGAACGTCAAATCAATTCGCTAGGTGGCGGCTAATGGTGCTAGTTTTGGTTAATAGCGTATTGTGAACTTCGATTACACAATGAAGGTCCGTGGCACATGGAATTTCCAATTGGCATGAAATGAGGCAAAATAAGAGTGTCTTTGTATTGTTGGACAACCCTCTTAGTCGACGCAGCGCTTGTGAATTGGCTGGTGCCCAACAATTGGCTTTCGAGTGGCGATTTTGGAGTTTTAAGATTACGATTGCCAATACGAAGGTTCGCAATTAGGTAAGAATGCGCATAGTCTTGCTAGAATGGTCAGTGTCGTTGGTTATCAGATAAATATTTATTGGAGGTAACTCAGGTAAGTTGGCTTATAAGTAAGACAAGAGTAAGTGGTTAAGCAAGGGATGAACTACGATATAAACAAGGAAGCGGCAAGGAATGAAAGACAAATACGTAGGCGAGAAACAAAATGTATAGAAGGGCATTTTGGGCGAGAAAGTAAGAAAATCAGCTGCAGAGGACCATTCACAGGCAATCCCACACTATCTCCAGTGGATTACTATCGCCTAATTAAAGTTAGATTCATGATAGAAATTCTTCCTAGAGAGATGATAAATATATAAATGAAAATAAGGTTGCTGAAATTGAAGTTCGTTTATAAGAAAAGATTATTCCTCAAATAGACGCTGGATTGGTCAGAATAATTCTTGCTGAAATATAAGTTTGATTGCAAGCATTATTATCATAAATTACCGAATACAACTGGAGCAAAAGATTTTATTGGGCGTGAACCCTTTGTTCATGAACCATTTGGTCCGTGATCGATTTTTTGGAATCTGCTTCACTAACCATTTTTGTATTGAAGGAAAGATTTGAGCCTGATATCAACGATCACCGATATTGGTCCAACTGTAGCAACGGCGTTCTTTAGTTTTGATTCAGATTGATCAACCCTCTTATAACCTTTATCCTTGCAAGTTGCTCCAATCGTCGAGGCGTTGTATCTGCACAATCCTTTCTGTGACAAGTCATTTTCACAAGTAACATTTTGCAATATTTCTTACCTTTGCTTTTCAATATAATTTTATTTGTAACGCTGAAATAAGTGCCTATAAGTTTGAAATTGATATTCGCAAGAAACATCACTAATTTCGACGACTTTATCCAGTGCTTTTTTCTGGCGGAACGCGCCGGAACGGCGTTCCGGCATCTTTTTTCAATCAATAAAAATCAATACAAAAATCAATACAAAATAAAAATAATAGCTGTTCCGAACAATTTGTAGTCAATGCTGCTTTAAAATAATTTTAAACTATAGGTTTTGTTGTTGGCTTATTATTTATGATTGTCTGGACTGTTATGTACTAAGCACTTTTAAATTCTAAGCCAGTGAACAAGGGACCTAGGACTCGGTATGTGCTTCCTCTGTGGTATTATGTAAAACGCGCCACTGTAAATATTACGCCATTAATATCGATCCCTGTCATCGGTGCTGTAAATTAATAAATATTATTTTTATCTGAAAATAGAGTTAAAGAAAAATATTTTATAAAATAAATAAGCTATCTAAAAAGTTAACACAAATTTGAAAAAGAAAAGCGTCACCAGCTTCTTTTCATCTGGCTTCCCGGTCAAGAAAAGCATGAGACCAAGCACAGAAGAAACAGAAGAAATCGAAATTACAGCGTCGGATTTACCTCATGTAGACAAGCACATAGTGATGACTGGACAAGTTGCTTGAGATTATAGCAAAAAAAGTGATTTATGGTAAAAAAGTGAGTGGCTCTGCGTTCGATAAAAGAAGCTTGGCCGCATAACCTACCGAAAAGTGGGAACACTTAGCGTAAAAACCAAAATGGGAATAAAAATAGGGCCCATCTATTGAATGGGCAAAAATATAATGAAATATCATATTAAACAATGGCGAAGATAGAAAGCAACAGCTGACGTCGCTGTGAAAGAGAATATTTGATCACAATCATGAATCTGCTGAACATGAAACTACATGAAAGATGGTTGCGGAAGCTAAAAAGGAAACCCTTGAGAACATGAATTATTCTAAAGTATTTGACGCGTGAGAAAATTGTGACTGGAAACATTTGTACGAAAATTGGCATAAACTCTGAGATTATATATAGACTAGGCCTATAACTTTACTATCTCAATTATTTACATTCTAAAATATGAAAGTGTAGGTCTATAGATTGTATTCAATATGCTCTATAAAATGTAATGTATTTGGTAGCTAATTTTGCTATCATTTTATTCGACAATTCAGATGCGTTCCGAAACCTTTTTTCCAGAAAATAGGCACTTAATGAATGAATTATATATGTTAATTGATAGATTGAATGATGAATAGATCAGAGACAAACGCTTCTCTAGAAGCAATTAAAGTAGTATGCAAGCAATTTCTTCCAGAGTTGTCCATTGGTCCAATTTTCTAATAAACTGTTGTGCTTCACCGTTTCTCGGCTGATCATAAACGCCACGTACTCTTGCAGCGACATGACCCGACCCAACCCGACCCATTAAAAATGGACCAGACCCAACTCGACCCGACTTCTAAAGCCCAATATCTCACCCGCCCAGACCTGACCCGTTGCGTACACGACCCGACACAATCCGACCCTCCTTTTGTGCTAGTTTTACTAATATTATTTACCGTCAAATTATAATGTCATAAAACGCAGTGCAGTCAAACCGCCATATCTGATCATAATATTGATTTGAGATGACTTACCAGGGAAGAGACCCTTCGTTTATTCCATATATTTTGGCCTAAACTTACTTTCTCCATAAAAATGTTAAAACAATTTCGAATATTTTTGGCTTCGTAAGGTAACGGTAGCATATCCCAGCTTTGCCTCCTCATCTAACTCACACCCTTGTAATAAATCTGCGACCTTTGGTTTTTTCAGAAATTCATGAGCGATTATAATCATAATGTCATATTATGATGTGCCCCCAGTGCGTTTGCAAGCGGTTCAATAAAGTACATACTTACTTGCCTACTTACTTTATTATTTCATACGACATCTTGAGTCGAGTTCGGTGCTAAAAGGAACAAATTCGGAGTTGCCCTATGTTTTTGCTCTAATTCCTTCGCCATATTCAACTTATTTGATTTTAACTGAGTATTATTATGAATAGCACTTAGTTGAAAGTTAGGCTCTGCCAAAAACTGATGGGTCGAAATTGGTCAGGGTTTGAAACCCTATCCGATCCGACCCGCCAAGACCTTGAACCGACCAGACCCGACCCAACTTGAGGGTCAACCCTACCCGTGAACAACTCTAATTTCTTCTTCTTCATCGTCTATAATCTACTTCTTCTCCCTCTCCTTCTGCTTCTCCTCCTCCTCCTCCTCCTTCTTCTTCTTCTTCTTCTTCTACTTCCTCTTGTCTGTGAACCTGGATGGATGAAGACGAGGAGATAGCGTCAATATATGAACCGGAGGATATTGGCGTGAAATGTCTTATGAAGGACGGGAAAGACTGTATCGCTTACTTGTGCTTCATACGGATAAGAATTGTCTGTATCAACGCCTTCATTCTGAGCAATGTAGAATAACGCTTTAGACGAAAAACCACTGACGCAACCATCATTGTCTATGGAACAGTCCACAAGTTGTTGTTCGCTGAGCGACACCAGTTTCCCTGTTTTACGACAGTGCTGTCCTTCCAAAGTACCAATCTGAGAGGACATTGCAAAACAAGACAATTAAAAATATTATGTCTAGCAGTTGAAAGTCATATTCACACTTGGCACTAAATCAGAATAAAAATTGGTCAAATCAGCCTATTAAGTATAAGGCATAGATGGAAACCACTATGTCGTGGAATCGCATTACTATGCCACTGCATGGACATTGTGATCATTATGTTGTTCATGTAAGCTGCCAAGAAGTATTTCCGATTCTATAGGAATATCACACGCGTCCTGACGGCTATACAATCATGTATACGGTCCATACATGATATATGGATGACACTGGCAATCAGAAAAACTTACATCAATAGCAGTATTAATTTGACTCTTCAAATCATTTACATATTTTTACATTCCAATTTTATTGTTCCATAAATTAATATACACTTAATCGTATGCGCCGAACAGTGCAATAATTCATTCCAACTAACTGACTTATTGATGAAAATAATGATTAATTACTAAAATTTAAGTTGAATTACAGAAAAAAAAATCTTGTCTAAATAGAAGTTTTTGTTATTAAAATAATTCTTGCTGAAATAGAAGTTGGATTAGCAGGCATCATTATCATCAATGCAACTTATATTTTAATAGATATGAAGCGAATAACAACATTTTGTCCGAGAACAATAATTTGTCGTGAACCAGTTGAAGATGGAGGTTCTGGACAGCAAGAAGTCTTGATTAGTGGATAGTCATAAAAGAACAGAAAAGCGAATTGCATGGATGGACGGACGGATGGATGGATATTTGGTTGGGTGAATGGGTTTGTTGGTAGGTAGAAAAATGGATGGGTGAACACGAATTTACTGACTTTCAGTATGTATGCTGTGACACAACACAAAGATTATATTCTGAATAATATTTTAGCTACTTACAGCAGCGAAGGCCCAGCAGGCTCCACATTCTCTACCTGAAGTGTCCTATTGACAAACGTAGAATTAATTATGAGATACATGTAGATGTCATGATTAGAGATGATCATGGAACTCAATGTTAAAACTTAACCATTCAATTATGGAAATAGTTTGAATGAATTGACATAGGTTTATAGGTATGTCTTCATAGACCTGTATGGAATCCATGCTCTATGTTTGTCTGCTTATATGCATAGCGTGTAATGTAGATAGGCCTACAGTATGTAGCCTATAAAGCATTCATGTATGCGCTAATGTCTTAATTAAATTAATGCATTAATGAATTTTAGATAGTTAGATTCAAATTCAAACACGTGTGTATGCAGGACGTTTTGGCGCAGATGTCTTATACAATAAATTATATAATGTAGGCGCCTAATATAAAGCATGATCGATGAAAATAATTATGCTATGCTGAGCACTAGAATGATTAAGAGAATCATGCTTAAATAGAGGTGGGATAGATATAAGAATTCTACTCGTAGTGGAACCCTTTCAGTCACAATCTTTCCATTAATCCCGCTTCCAATTAAACGGCATTATTTTTCATAAATTCAGCTTCCATTTAGGCATAATTATCTTCGTCAATCCAGCGTCAATTTAGGCATGAGTATTTTCATTAGTCCAGCGTCCATTTAAGTATGATTATCTACATGGGGCCAGCTTCCAATTAAGCATGAAACATGATATTTTTAACTACTTCCTCTTCAACTACCGACGCTACCGAGGCATAACCTGATTTGCCATTTGGAATATTTTATGACACTAAAGTGGTAGATTGCCATATAATATATTTTCATAATATATAATAGGCCTATACAATATTATTGTATCAGAGATCTGCGCCAAAACGGAAATTTAGTTCACATTTATTCTTGCATTTGTGTAATGTAATACTACAAGGTGTGTTCAAAGTAACTGCCTTCAGCCTCAACACTAACTTCATGCCGCGTGCGCCATTGGTTATTGACGAATGGCGAACGCAGCATCAATGACCAGCTGATCAAAATCCTCTCTGGCATAAACTTTGTTATTTAAAGACGTCATTATGACGTGCATTTTTAATGAGGACATTCATAAATTACAGATTTTACATGAATCTGTCAGGACTAAAACGGTTTTGGAATTTAAGAAAATCTACAAATATTTACTATTTATTTTCATATTATCATAGGGGTTCCTTTATTTCCGGACACAGTGCAGAATAAGATGTTTGCATTGAGATCAATAAATTATTGTCCAATATTTGGTGCAAGGTGTCTTGCAATCTGGATGCTATTCCAATGCATTAGTTTGAACGATGCGAGTCTGGTGTTTCTTCTTGCTTAGGTTAATATCGTCGCTCTCGTTTTCATGTCACTTGGTTTATAAGCATTAATTCATATGGGTGCAACCGTGCATAATTTCGGTTTACCCTCATATGGGCGCGCACGTAAGGGTAACACTCAAAAGTTCGACCGTCTCATAAGGGCAACACCCAAAGAGGCGATGTTTGCCTACATGTAGACAAATCAGATTTCCTTAAAGTAAAAAGACAAAGGAGAAGATGAACTAAGGAAAAAATCTTGCTTATGATGAAACGTATTGATAAAAATGATCGTGCATAATCAGAAGCGGGGTCGTTGAGAAAATTAAGTTTAATTAGAAACAGGATTGATGAAAAATGAAAAAAATTGGCTTAAATGAAAAATAATTATGTTTAAGTAGAAGTAGAAGCTGGATAGGTGAAAACTACTATTGTTAAATGGAAGCTGCATTGATGCACAGATTTCTGCATTAATATATTTTATTTATTACCGAAATTTGATACCACTCTTCTTCCAACATCTGCTACTCAGAAGTGCACAGACATGCCTCGCCGGCGCAATTGCAGTTGTAATCGTCTGGTTCAGACGTTCTATCGCACCACAACCCATTGCGTGATATGGAGCAGCCAGTGTATGCCTAATTTGTAACAACTCATTCACTTCTCTCATCAATTCAGAAGTGAATTGGCTACCCCTATCCGTATGAATTCTCTGTGGAATTCCCATCCGGCTATAGAACTCAAACAGCTTATCTGCTATCTCTTCGGCACTGATTCCTTTGAAAAGAATTGCTTCGGGAAATCTGGTTGCCATGTCCACTATCGTCAATATAAATCTATGCCCTCTACTTGATCGAGGTTCTATGGCACCACACAAATCCATGGATAAGAATTGAAAGGGAATATCTACCAATGGTAGATGTCCAAGCGGTGCCTTCATTACTCCCATTTTGCCTATGGCCCTCTGACATACATCGCAACTAAACACATATCTCTTTATTTCGTCATGCATTCCAGGCCAGTAAAATGCATCACTAATCTTTACCTGCGTGCGCTTAACCCCTTGATGTGAAGATAATAGCGCTTCATGAGCAACTATCATCACTTTCCGTCTAAGCATCTTAGGCACCACTAGTTGCAACTTCACAGCATCACCTAAATTTTCTTTGTATCGCCTATGCAGTATGTCATTCTTAATGATAAATAGGGATTTACATGCGTTTTGATCACTATCCTCCGCATCAAGGTGTGCGCGTTCCCAACACTTTTTCAGAGTGACATCGTCACGTTGAAGTTTCCTAACTTCTTCAAGTAAAACTTCCAACTCTGGTAATTTGTTTCCTTTTAATGGCTTTGCATAACAATCCTTTGTTTGATTTGCTTTCGCACGCGTATCGCAAGCAGCTATCATATGATCTACTCTTCCCTCTTTTTCTTCCGTGTTAACTTGTTTCTGGCCATCTTCTTCCACCAGAACTCTTTCTTCTTTGCTCACTCTCTCACTTATTAATACACTACCACAAAGTAGAGCTTCTGTGGTTAATGGATCTGCTTTTGCATCCATTCTCTGATATAATGACGGACTCATAATTAATCCCATCACCAGGTCCTTCATAACTACCGCTTCAATTGCTCCGGAAAAATCTCTACTTTCCACTTGTATCACTGCAGTAGGATATCGGTCACGAGTACCATTAGCAAACAAGCACGTCTTGTATTTGCCCGTATATTGGCAAGAAGCCACTAAATCGCTCCTCACAGCCACACAGCTTGACTCACTATCCTTTAGTCCTTTTGTCGCCATGCCATTAACCTTGACATCACAGGTATATTCTTCTAACTCCTTTCTATATCTTCCACTCTCCCTGTGTTGTTGCAACTCACAAAACGATACTATCGCTTCATCTCTGTTCACTTCTTCTGGTTCTGTTTCACACAGCACGGCTATCCTATTACCTCTGTCAGCTTTGTTCTCTCCCATCTTCCACTTATGATCCTCTCTCCTTCCTTGGAAATTCCACCCCGTTTTAAATTGATTCTTGTAATTTCCATCTTTATATTCTCCACTTCTATCAGACCCAGTCAAATTCCTATTCTTGTATTTATTCTCCGAATCTCTCCGACTGTCTCTTGAATTATTGTCGGTTTTCTTACTGTTTGTGCTCTCTCTGCGTTCATCAATCTCTTGGGCCTCAATATAGTTCTGGGCCTGTTCCACCATCTCATCCAGGCTCAGTTTCCCTTTTAATTTAAGTTGAACACGTAGCTCATTCGTTAATTTTAAGAAAAACTGGTCCCTGATGACCAATGATTCTATTCCCTCATAATCGTTCTCAAATCCAGCCATCTTGAGCCACTGTTGGAAGTATCGCCTCAAACGATCCACGTATTGTTTCATAGTTTCACCTGTCTCTCTTTCCGCTGTCTTAAATTTGGTTCTATATCCATATAATGTTTATAATACATAAGAAATGTGGGTTTTAATAGGAACATCGCTACAAAGGGTAGTCCGAGGGAGGTCAGAGTCCAGTTTCCAGAGAATAGAAGGAGCTGTGTAGCAGTGTAGTTGTTTTATTGGGTTTCCTTTTTGTCGAGGATTTGTAGGTGGACGTCTGGATGAGAGCGTCTGAAAAGGTGAGACATAAGTTTCGAATGGTAGGCTAAGCCCTAGAGGTGATTGGTAGAGGAGCATGAACCAGGAGGTCATGCTGGGTGATAGGCAATTATGGTATAAGAGCCGAAAATGCAAATTCAGAAGACAGACGTGGTGCGGTCATATCTTACAGTTTCCTTCAGATGCTTGTATAAATAATTTGCGATATTTTGATAGGTAGGCCTAATACGACTACCAGTTGCCTTTATGACCCACGGCAACAGAAGACTTTCGATGTAAAACACTTTCAACTGAACTAACAAAACGGACGATTGGATAATTACCTTATTGCTCAGAATCGATTGTAAAGAGCATACCTGATTTTTGACTGGGGTAACGCAACCTTTGTCTCTCCAGTCGACTTTATTTGGAACTGAGGGGCCGACTGTATATGGAACCATATGGACATTAGGCCGAGTCCTACGGTTAAAGAAGGCATGCGGCTTATTGGATGGATTACGAGGTTTGTTGCCAGTCATAGATCCTACAATTTCTGATGGTTCCTGTTAGCAAAACCATTGGCTAATGATGATGAGAAAATAAAACTTGATAGGCCTAATAAAAGAACATGTTGTAACATCAACAAAAACAAATCGGAATAGAAAAATATATGGAATTGAAATAATGATGATGATGATGATGGTAATGATGACAATGACAATAATAAGAATAGCAATAATGAAAATAATAATAATTATTATTATTATGACGACGATGGCGATGACGACGACGTCAACAACAAAAATGATGATGATGATGATGATGATGATGATGATGATGATGATAATAAAAATATTCCGCTATCTTATGTCGATCGTCAAGAAGCGCATCGCCGATTTCCACGACGGATGGATAACGTTAAATAGACGTTTTTATATAATTCTTAAATAATATTCTAGTCCCATACAATTTTATAACTTGATGACATAATTAATGATGTCGTACCATGTCAGAATATGGATTCATCCCCATTTCAAAACTCGAAAGTTTTTTTTGGAACAGAAGGTTGTGAGCTTCAACTGCTGCCATGTTCACTGCGAAGATTTTGAACCGATGTTGTTCCTCAGCTGCGTCTTTATATTTTTTCCCTTTAAATGAGTATAAAACAAAAGATATTGAAAGCTGTTCCAGACGGTCGGAAAACTATTAGGGTTCTGTGTTTATAATGTATCTAAAGTTCGATTGCCCAAAGGTTCGGTAGTTCGAAGATTGCATGTTGTCTGGTCGATAGCTGATAAGATCACGGTATTAATGGTAGCTGAATTGATTAAAATAATTACGGTTAGCTAGAAGCTGGATTGCACCATTCATTTTCATTCATCCAACTTCCATTTGGGCATGTTTCGTTTCATATCAGTCCAGCCAGAGGCGTACGTACATGTAGTTACGGTATTTTGTGCTCGAGGACAAACTACGGAATTAGCGCCCCGTCGGGGCAGTCCCTAAATGACGTCACGCGCCTAGTAGGCGTAGGTCACACATTGTAACGATGTGTGCCGAGAGGAGGGGGTACAAGAAATGTGACACCACATCATCACATCAATCATCAAAATTCGCAATTTAAGAAAAACTACTCAATTAAACAAGTTTCACATAATTAACAGCAATTTTGTTTACCACGATTTAACAACAATAATTGTGATTATCAGGGTCGTACCGAGCTATAATTGCGCCCTGTGCCTAGCATCAATCTGGTGCCCACATTTTGAAAATAGTACATTTCATGGAATAATAAGTTATTCCATCCTGAAATTTGCGTCCTTTCCACATTTGCGCCCTGGGCCACGGCCCCACTGGCCCCTCCCTCGGTACGGCCTTGATGATTCTTGCATTCTTAATTTTTCGATTGTTTACTTTACTCTCTGTGTCAATTATTTGGTGTTTTGGGAATCAATCAACAGTCATGTTGCAGCACACAAGCAGGAATAAATTATGGCGCCCAAATGCATCAGACGACGGCAAATCGCTGCACGTCGGCAATGTGAACTAATGGTCGTAATCGCAAGCGAAGTAAATTGAGAAAGTGCATGTGTAGATTGGATAGACGAAGAAGAGCTGGATTTGAATGGAAATCCATTGAACAGGATGATGAGGTCCAAGCTCTCCCTATCTATTTGAAAACGGGGCATTTTGCTTCTCCGTTCGAGAATGGAGGATCATAAAGTTTGGAATTGTTCAAGTTAATGCTATCAAAAATGTTTTTATAAATGTAGTGATTCTACCATAGATTTTCATTTTGTGAAATGCATAATGAATGCTATAATTCTACTGCGTCCATTTTTCATCGTTCCACTATATAGTTTTAAGTGTTTTTATAGTTATAGTTACTTTGTTTGTTAATTGTAAGAAAATGTGCATAAAACATTCTGGACATCTCTTTTTATCAGGAGAGAGGGGTGTATGGCTTTGCCACGTCAGATAGCGTCCAAGTCAAGCTCCCAGTTTTACACCTTCTTTTCCTCAATGAATCCGGCTTCTAGTTAAATTATTGTCGGGAGTATAAAATCTTTGGACTATCGAACCTTCGGATTATTGAGGGGACACCACTGTTTGGGTTCATATTGCTTAGAGTATGAAAGATGATTCAAATTAGAGGCACTTTTGGTGTCTCTCTTTTCCGAAAACGTGCATTAATTCACATACAGAAATTTACAGTCACCACGTATATATCACAACACATGCATCACATAGGCATAATTATCATATCGCATAAACTTACATCACATCACTTCACATTCTCATATTATTACTTCTCAAGCATCACATAATTATCGTAATCACTTCAAATAATTATTCGTTTCACATAATAATAGAATTTGATGCCCATCGCATCACTTGATTCACTTCACATAACATAACATGTCTGTGCCGAACCACGGCACTACGGCCATGTATCTTAATAGAGGACGCTTTCGTACATAATACAGCTATTTGGTAAGCAGCGGCTATTGACGCGACGCAGCGATGGAGCAATATCTTGGCGGCCAGACCCGCGAAAGGTTGGCGCCCAAAACGTCGATAAAAGGAGAGCCTTGGCGCGAATCTAAGAGAGATTCGCGGGAGACAGTGGCCGAGGTAGGAGAACGCCGCGTGCAGTAGAGCTGATTCGCGGGAAAACAGGCGAAGGAGAGAAATTCGACGTTTTCGGTCGATCGACAGTTGCGACGAGGTAGCCGCCGAGAGAAGTCTACGAAGCGAGGGCTCGTAGGCAAGCAGTCGAGGCGAGCGTGCGTCGGCAGTCGTTGCGCTCAAGTTCAAGTGTCGATAGGTCGTACGTGAAAGGGTCTCGTACGAGGATTACAGGGATCTATTTCTTATTCATGTGTTTTCGATGTTTAATGTGGATTAACTCTGTTTACTTCTGTTGATGTTAATGTATCGCCGAATAGAGGTGAGATACCCAGATGATTTGTAATCGATGACAATCATAAGATTGAACTGGTAATTAGGTTTCATTTGATTGTATTGCACTTGTAAGGTTTTGTTTGAAGATAATGGTTAAACATAAGATAATTTCAGTGATCGATTGTCGTTGTCTTTACTAGCTAAGAAATGGCGGGAAAGGATAGTGACAGTCAGTTAGAAGACATTGACACTGATATAGCGCGCCAGTCAAATGTTGAGCTTCCTTTACAGGAACTCACTTATAGATCACTCTCAACGATAGGCTGTAGCGGGTTCGCATCTCCCACTGAAGAAGTCGATGACAACGACTTGGCGGTAATTAGAGGTTTTACAGAGAGCGGCAATCAAGCGCTAGAAGGACGAACTAAGGCCTACCCTCTGACCCTAGATCAAAAGCTGTTACCATATTTCAATTTGAAAGCATTCCAATCTCCTTTGAATTTCGCAGACGTCTTAAACTCCGGTTGTTCGTCATTAGAGTTGGATTTCCTCATACTGATTACTAGGGTATTGCTCAAAGCCATTAGACAAAGTACAAACTGTAGACATGAATGCATAGTGCTTGCTTTGCTCTGAAAAGAAAACAGATGCACAGCATTACGTTGTTAGATAACATTTCACGTTTAATGGCTCGCCGGCAATGTATAACGACCAAAGGTTACTTTTATTTAGGCCTACTCAATATACTCGGTTAAATAGAAGCTGGATTTATGCAAAATGGTTGCTAAACAGTAGTTAGATTGATGAAATAAATTCATTCTGAATTTATGATACAATCACAGAAGAAAATAGTGGATGCTGAAGTTGGATCATTTAAATTAATCCTTGCTGAAATAGAAGCTGGACTGGTTAAAGTAATTCTTACTGAAATAATAGATTGATTAATACGCGCTATTATTATAAAATCCTCATTTTTTAGTTTTCCAAGCTAATAACCTTTTGTTCGTAAATTTTATTAGTGCTATTGTATTAGTTCAAAGCCCTTTGCATAAAAATAGTTTAGAACCGAGTAAGAAATGGTTTTGAAGCGTTAGAAACTTCCTTTCATGCCTGCTTCATTCATTATCCATTCTGTTCAATATTATTATACTGACCATTCATTATCGCACAACAACAACATAGAGTAGGCCAATGACAAAAAGAATAAGCCGAGGTCACTCATAAATTTAGCCAGGCGGTGATTTAATAGTCATAGAAGTATGGACAGTAAAAATGGCCCTCAATTTATTGATCCGAACAAAGAAACATTTTACTCCACTCAGAACGAGTATTCTGAATATTGGGGTCGCAGAAAGGAACCCAGAATTGGCCAGAGTCTCGCTCGTTTGGATAAAAAGGGACAGAGGAATTAAGGACCGAGAGGGACCAAAGTCCAGCTGGCTAGGGCAACCTACATGAATTATCTGATGTTTGATGGTTTAATTCAATCTTTCAATTCAATCTCGTTTATTGTATCCATAGCAAGCCGTATTCAATGCACAAACAATTAAGGAGCCATTAATCCATAAAATTTTGCAATCAAGCCCATAAGCCAAACAAATTCTTAAATAGTTAATTAGATTTACTGTTGCGGATGTGTGGACGAGCGCCGAGTGGAGTAACAAGGACGAGCGTGAGAGTGACTGCCCTCTTTGCTAGATTGACCTTTGTAGAGATCAATGAGCCATTGCATTAATTAGAAAGGAATGCAACTTAATTTAAGCGTATGGGGTTAATGGATGAACGAATTTCAAACGGAATAGCGTCACAGATAATATGGGTCTGAATATTTTAGGCTAAATTCTGGTAGGTTTGTTCGGGCCCTAACGGGGCGGTAAGCGGGGGAGATCCTGGTGCAGTGGCAGCGGGGAAATTGGAAGACCATGAATGCTCGCTAAATGAAGGATCCAAAAAAAACTTTGGACTGCGTTAATAACGGTCAGCTGGGTCGTTACGCCTCAGAGTTCTTGGAACACTTCAGTGCGAAGATTCGCTCCGTCAGAGATGACACATTAGGATCTCCTCCGCCTCAGTTTCATTCAACTTGTAGCTTCTCCTCTTTGCGTGACGTCACTTCAAACTGAACTTCGAAAGATCATCATCATATCCGCTCCAAAGTCATGCGAACTTTATACCCTTCCTACCGTCCTTGTGCAGGAATTCATTAAGGATATTCTTTCCTTCCTTACTCTCCTCTGCAACCGGAAGATGAAAGATGAACTGGAAGATGAACTCCTTGGAGTTTGCTGCTATCAAGCGAGGTGGTCTGCACTCATCATGTCAGGCCAACTATAGACCTATCTCTAACGTTTCATCAATTTCTAAAATGATTGACAAAATTGTAGCTAATCACTAAGTTAACTACCCAGATGCCAATGGCTTGCTACTTGTGATCGCAGTTTGGGTCTCGCAGGGATCACTCGACAGAGACCCTCCAGATCCGCTTGCACTATCTGACATCTATGGTGCCATAGATCAATCACAGGTTACTCTTTTGGCCCTGTTCGATGTTAGTGCCGCCTTCGACTCGGTCGATCACGACATCCCTTTACTCCGTCCTTTACTCCCTTTCTACGTCCTTTGGCCTTGCTAGCAAACCCCTTGACTGGATCCCTTCCTTCCCATGTGACCGCACTTATTGTGTTGTATACGGGTTGACTATTTTGTAGGTCCCACTGGGCTTCAGTCCCGTTTGTGCTTCCCTAGGCCTCTGTACTGAGCCTCTTGTTGTACACATCCTATACACGTCTGAACTCGGACTGCTAGTGTCGTCTTGTGGTGTAGGCATATTAAACCAAATTTATGCAGATGACAACCAGGCTTAAGTTCACTGTCATGCGCCAGATGCGGTCGCTGCTTAACGCAGTTTGCTATAGACTCTTGATGACTGGATGTCGTCAAATCGGGTACGTTTGAATTCAGCAAAAACGCAATTTATCTGGCTTGTTAAAAGATATTAGTTAGTAAAAAATTCTGACTCTGCCATGTCTACCCAGTTCCCCCTTTTACTTTCTGCACTTCTGTTCGGGATATAGAGGTCACTCTTAGCCAAGAACTCACCTCACGTTCAACTTGTCCATAATGTCTATCGTAGTTGCTATTACCAGCTGCGCCAATTGCGAATGATATCTCGCTCTCTCACCCAAAGCACCACGGCTACTCTATTTCATGCCTTCGCTAACAGTCGCCTTGACTATTGCTCTCCAAAATATATGCTGGCCTCCTGCAGAGTCGAATTGGGCGTTTGGAACGGGTTTTCCGTGCAGCTGCGCGATTGAAATGGAGCCACTCCCAGAGCGTGACATGTAAATCAATCAATCAAACAATCAACCAACAAGATTAATAACAATAACATAATTTGTTTAAGGTTCCTGCGACATTCGTTGCAATTGGGGCTCAGAAGGGATCTAGATACCGCTAGCTAGAGTCACATATAAAGTACTTGTGTCCGCTCGATAATCCGAAGGTTCGATAGTCCGAAGGTTCGATAGTCCGAAGGTTCGATAGTCCGAAGGTTCGATAGTCCGAAGGTTCGATAGTCCGAAGGTTTGATAGTCCGAATGTTTGTCCGAATATTCTATACTACTACATTAACCTAACTAGAAGCTGGATTAATTGATGAAAATAATGTGTAAAGTTGGGTGCTGGGTTGATATGAAAGGAATCATGCCTAAATGGAAGCTGGATAAATGAAAAGAATGGCGCAATCCAGCCTCTAGCCAAACATAATATTTTTTCATAAGTAAATCTGCCTTTAAAATCGCAATCTTATCACCTACATGTATCGACCGGACACCATGCAATATTCGGACTATCGAACCTTCGGACTATAGACATTGAACCAAATACTTACTTATTATTGATGAATGGCAATCGACTCATATATTTGTATATATGGCCTGGTTGGAACCCGTTGAGAGCGATATAATGTTGGATATATTAAAAGAAATTAAAAGGGCGATCATATATTATTTTTCATGGAATTTTGAGAAGAACGGGGACACTAACATTGGTCTTTTGTTTGCTGTGTTGTCCCTTTCTTCTTTTTTTGCTTATCGGAACAACTTTCTGTCTACATTCGAGATGTCCTTCACTGGTTGCCTCTACCCCAGCGCATCTTTTTAAGGGTATCTGCCTTTGTTTGGGTTACTGCGCCTGCTTATTTACAGGAATTATTTCGCACTATCTCAGCCAGTAGTGTTTTACGACCAATAAGCTCTGCGCGTCAAGATGACCTGATCGTCCCATATGCCCACACTTAAATAATACAGCACCGGGCTTTCTCGGTTGTGGGATCTACCGTCTGGAATGGGCTTTCCTAGAGCTCCGCTTCCTACCTAAGAACTCATCTGCAGTTTACACTTCTCTGACAACTGTCCTTCTCAGCAGCGATTGGGCCGGAAGCGCCTTCGAGTAGATATCTCGAAGTGCGCTATATAAAGTTTTCATTGATCGATCGATCGATTGGTTGATTAATTGATTAGGTATGGATGCTTGAGCCCATTGAGAAATAGTTTAATTAAGAATACCGATGAGAGCAGACCGTTCAGTGTGAGTAACGCCTTGTTTCATGTTTAGTTTGGACGTCGCATAATTGTAATCGCTTAGCTTGTCATTAATTAAACTTGTGGTCATTCAAACCATGTTGAGACTACACTCCCCATCTACGAATTTCTGTAGCTTCGGTAGATAATCTCCAGTAAACTTGTCTTTCTGCTTGCTAACGGCAGAGGACAAAGGACGTTTACAGAATAGAAATAGCAACGCCAACGCCTATAAAGGCTTACATTTACTTCATGTTACACGTGAAGAAATTAAGATGTTTAAATAACAATCGGCAGATGGCTACGGACACTTTGAATCTGAGTGTCATGGATTGTCCATGTACTTATGGGGAGTTTCAGTTTTGTTTCTTTCGTTAACTAGCTCAACACTGACTATTCGAATCTGCTTCGAATAGTTCATACAGAATTGTTATTTTTCTGCACTAAATATAACGCTGTTTACGTAACAAACGCTGACTTTAACATTTAATTCAGTTCATCATCATTTTAACTAGATTAACACATTAATAATGCTGGACTAGTAGCCGTAGCCTAGAATAAAGGGCAAAAGAACTGTAGCTCAGCGCATTTAATTGCACAAAATTTTCTTAAGAAAAAATAACGTATTTATTTGTTATTAACAAGTAATTTAGGCCTACTAAAGAAAAACGCTGAACTGTCCCAAAACAGTATAAAACTTTTCATCAATCAAGCTTCCACTTAAGCATAATCCTTTTCGTCATCTCAGCTTCTACTTAAGCATGATTCCTATTGTCAATACAGCTTCCATTTCAATACAATTCTTTTCATCACATTCAGTCTGTAGAATACTCTGGCATGATTCCTTTCATCAATCCAGCTTCAACTAAACAGAATTCTTTTCATCAATCCAGCTCCCATTTAAACGGGACTATTTTCATCACATCCAGCTTCTTCTTAGGTATGAGTATTTCCATCAATTCAGCTTGTAATTGCACAGTGTTTTCCATCACATCCAACTTCTACTTAGGCATGATCCTTAACATCAATACAGCTTCCATTTTAAGCAGAATTCTTTTCATCACATCAAGATTTTACTTGGCTATGAATCTTTGCATCACATCCAGCTCCTACTTAGACGTGATTCTTTTCAAACAAGCATTCATCTACTCATTAATCTAGTTTCTTCTTGCTCCGTCTTATTTTCATCGATTCCGCCTCCATGTAAGCTACGAGAAATCGAGAAACGATCAGACACCCATTCACGTCAAAAACATCAATTCGAAATGCATGCTAGGCTAAAGCACACGATATAGGTCTAGTCAACGAAATAATTAAAATACGCTAACTGCAGGATATGAACTATGGAATATTGAAATACGCAAAACTACAGTTTTACCGAATAAAACACTAATCTGATAAAAATTATGCTGAAAATCATACTTTGATAATAATTATCTCTCAAATAGTTCACCAAATCGTCGTATTCTTCGTTGGTTTCAGTTGATTCTCTGATTTCAGTAAACGCCCACCGTCTGTGCGTTGAATGTCTGCTTGCAAAAGGTGGACCACCTTTTGCTGTTATAAAAGAATTAATAGCGTTCGTGAATTAATGGATTCAAAGATTATCTCTAGATATTTTGCCTCGGATGGCTGCAGAAGGCTCCTGCTCGATAAAAACTATCGATTTCTCGATCGCATATCAGTGTAAGCAAGCTTGATATCTTGAATCCATCTTAATAGATGAGCTCTAACTTGAACTTTCGAACAAAACATTCATCTCTGGAGTACGAGGCCATTCATAAAGACGATAGCAGTAGGAACAGCACGTTGCTGTGTACCGATGACAGAAAGTAAACCTAACCGCTCATTGAAGATATAATTATTTTTTTACCCCTTTTTTCCTTGTTGAAGACATAGGCTATTTATTGGTAATTTATCGCTTTCTTATCGTTAGCTTTCCAAATTGATTCATTTTATCGTTTTTGTCCCAAATTCATTCACTTTAAAGCATAAAGTTAACCATCAAAGTGAGACTAATGAAAGCATTGGTATGGCCGGTGGTTACAAATAGCTGCGAAAGTTGGACCATCAAGAAAAGAGGTAAAGAAAGAATTGAAGCTTTTTAGATGGAATGCGTAAGACAGATTCTGAGGGTATCATGGACTCAAAAACAAAAACAAACGAGTGGGTATTGGAGAAAGCAGACATGGAATGAGAGCTACTTAATCTGATAAAAGGAGAAAATTAACATACTTTGGACATGTGATGAGGAAAGAGGGAAACTGTCTAGAAAAAGAAATCATGTAAGGAACTATACCGGAAGCAAGAAAACGAGGAAGACCAAAGACACGATGGATAGACAATGTGGAAAAATGGACCGGTAGACCATTTGACAACTTACTAAAGAAGACGAGAGACATGAAGAGATGGAGTAGACTTGTCCATGAAGCGACCAACCCTCGGATCAAGGATGGTTAAGACCAGGATCGACGAAGAGAAATACGCATGACAAATTAGCATCCATCAAAATAAAAAACGTAATAATTTTAATCCAAATTTACGAATGACTACCGGGAATGTCAGCAAAATACCAAAACAATGCCGTTAGAGATTCAAAACACCAGAATTGTTTAAGAGAAAAGCGTGCATACGGAAATTTGAAGAGTAACCATTCGTTTTGTCTTCGCAGCCATATGTAACCACCGGCCATACCAATGCTTTCATTTGTCTCACTTTGGTGGTTAACTTTATGCTTTAAAGAGAATGAATTTGGGACAAAAACGATAAGGGATCGACGAAGAGAAATACCCACTCGTTTGGTTTTCTCATCACATGTCCAAAGAATGTTAATTTCCTCCTTTTTATCAGATTAAGTAGCTCTCGTTCTATGTCTGCTTTCTCCAATACCCACTCGCTTAATTCAGTTTCAAACAATTAATCATACATCCCACAACTAGAAGCTATCAAAACGAAATAGTTCAAATTAACACAAGCACTCGATCGATATTCAGAAGCATTTCCATTTTCAGGTGTTGCTTCAGCTGGAGAATGACTCCTTGTCAAATAAACCCATTTTACACAATGATGTTCATTTATCAAAAACTGCCCAACGCTGCACACACTCCTTCAGTGAAGCAAACAAAAAGTATGGAATCGCAGACTAAGTACGAACATGTATGCAATTTTTTAACAAACAGATAAATATTAATACATTCAAATTAAACCAAGATCATACAACCATAGACAGAGAAGATTTGAATCAATGTTAATATCACATTTCTCAATACAGAATACGCAAATATATAACCGTAACCATCGTTTATTTTTAGTAATCCTATCAGACAAATAGTGAAACAACTGACATGGTGACACCAGTGGTCAATATACATAGTCCTAGAATGACCTGGAAAATAAGGAATACATAATACCCTTAGGGAACGTTGGTCCTGCTAGCAGGGTCACCTTTACAAATTTCAAAGGTATAGCATTTGGTTGAGGTAACATTATTACAGAAGTCAATATTATTTATCTTTAGAAGTAAATTTCCTAAGTAAACACTGTGGTAATTCAATCACGCTATACAAGTTACAACAGTCAAAATAACGATTTTACAAGAATAGGATTTTCAGACAATTATCAATTATTTAGATTGAATCAGGAGATGATATCTTAATTAAATTTTAAATAAGCACATGAAGGGTAGGCCTACAAGACGAAGATCATTAGTTAAATAATTCCATATTTTAGGACTAAGTAAGTAAGAATAATATTATTTATTAGACGACCAGCAAACGCACCGTAGGTTACAAAAGGAATAAATAATAGCATTGATTTTAAACAAGGTCATAATTATAACATTCACATATTGAAAGTAGGCATACCATTGGCAAATATACCAACTCTAGCCATTAATAGTACGCAATCATACCAACTGGGTCAGCAATAGGACTAACAAATCAGCCATTTAGTCTCAATAACAAACGCACAATAGCTTACAATTTAAAGCAAGACCATATAACATTCGCAATTTTCGCATGATAAAAGATCTCTTTTCAAAGGCATCACCTCTAATCAGGATGAGGCCATGTGGCTTGGGTCGCATGCTGTAATGGGTATATTAAACTAGTTTATTTTATTGTAATTTACTAGTATTAGTTCTTCAATGGTCATAATTATAGAATAGGTCTATAGATATAACTAAATACAACGTTTTGCTTGCTTTGCCAGTAAATTAAACAGAAAGAAACAACTCACAGTATTTGTGTAACGATGTAGCAGTCGCGTCCACGATGTAGTTCTTAAAAGTTAAAAATGGCGTATAAGTACGTCATCACATTGAGAAAACGACTATTATGCAAAAGTCGGATTATCACTCTTTCGATTGATTAAAATTATATCTTCTATTATCGTTCTGGAATCGAATGAACTTAAGGCTAGGCTTATTGGATCCGGGCCAGCTTTTGAATAACATTATTATTCTTATCCCATTAATTATCGTAGTTTCATTTTAGTAATTAATCTTACTTTGTATGATATTGGAAGAGCTTGTCATTATCACCTCAACTGTCATATAGTTTAGGAAATTTCATGATTATTGGTTTTGTTCCGAGGTTGTCATGACTTGTGGCCCTTGTGTCTATGACAAACTTGTGCGAAAGTTTCTGCACATTATAGAATGATGATCAATATCTTTGAGTCAGTGTTTTCTACTTTTCTGATTAAGATTCGTAGACGTTTGGACGGCAACACGTTTTTGTTCGTTCATGGCGTTTGACCCTAGCCATTGACATTCGCCATTAGATTGATCACAACTGGAGTACCATAATTCGTCACGGCATCACCACTGCTGCATCTCTTGCGAATGAGCGTGTCACGTCAAAGATGGCTGGTCTTAGACCGACATTAGGGACTAGTCCCAGGGTTAACCGACAAAATTAATGGTTCTACTTACAAGTCAAAGATAAAAATAACGACTCTATAGTCACAAGAGGAGACTAGCGATAAAAACGCGATCGTTCTTTAAATATTTTTTCTCAATGTAGAGAGAGAGAGAGAGAGAGAGAGAGAGAGAGAGAGAGAGAGAGAGAGAGAGAGAGAGAGAGAGAGAGAGAGACAAAGAGAGAGAGAGAGAGAGAGAACAAGTCTGACTTTTCAAATTTCCCAGCACTGCCGGTATAGCTTATGATAACTTTATCATATTATTATGTCTTTTACTATATATATTTTTACATTTTTGATAAGCCATCGCTTTGTTGTCGCTCATTACGTGGTCTACTCATCATAGAATCGTTTTATACACAAGGCATTTTGATACAAATCTTCAATTTGATCATAGGACATTTTCCCCCAAAAGCCTCTCCCGACTAGGGCAATTGAGCCCCCCCAGTGTAGACCATAAGCTCGCCCAAATTATATCTGCATGCCTGTATGTGTGTACATATGATGCATGGTTGTATGCACAATATGTATGCGTGCATGGATGTGTCGGTTACGTGTCAAACCTGTAAAATATTTCTTTTAGCGGGTTCACATATTGCTTTGGTTCCAATACCTGCAAAGGTTGTTGACGAGTGAAGAAGCCAATTGGATACCACGTGATATAATGGCTGTAGTAAATAATGAGTGCTTTTATGCGACATTGACATCTTCACGGCCTATATTCTGAGAATTTCATCTATATAGAGGTATTCACTCATTATCACTCTTATTAAAAAAAGATGTTTATCGCGTGTCACTGACCATCGGTAGCTGCTTACTATAGCTGACCTTCACCGCTTCACAGACTGTATGCAGTATTTATGCAAGATAAATAAAGATTCAGAACTGGACTCACTTTGTGTCACTTTGTCTCCTATACAACACTAAAATTAGTTGCTTGTTTTCATATATTTTACATAATGGCAGTTAAATATATAAAATGTCATCATCCGTTCATACTTCACACTAAGGGGAGACAATTGTCCGGAGGGGGGCAAATGTCCCACCCAAAATTGGGGGGCTTTTGTTCGGAGGGCTTTTGTCCTGGGGCAAATGTTCATTCCCCTTTCAATTTAAATTAAATTTTTCAGTTTCACACGTGTATTCTCAACAATCAAACTTCTTTGTTTGTTTGTTTATTACCGAAATATTATAGCGCCCTACTTCCAACATCTTTTTAGTCAGAAGGGAATACACACGCCTCGTAGGCGCAATTGCAGTTGTACTGCAGAGCAATGGTGCGCGAAGGACTTGCTCAAGGTCCCTACACAGTGACTGTGGACGAGGCTCGAACCCGCGCGCTCAGCACACACTGAACATTACGGGCTGACCACTCTAACCGATCGGCCACTGTCCCGCCACACCTTGTGAAACTTTAAGAAGTTTCACAAGGAACTGTTTTCCGCAATAGGCCTATACAATTCTAATTTAATTATTTTAAATGTTGATTAAGTAGGAATCAATCCATATTCTATTTCAGCATAATCAGGTAGTTTATTGCTTTAGCTAGAGTATGGATCTTGGTCTTTGTCTCGGACCCTCGGTCTGGGTCTTGGTCTCGGACCGCCCGGTCTAGGTCTTGGTTTTGGTCTCGGACCCCCCGGTCTTGGTCTTAATTGGTGTCAAACCTCTCGGTCCTGGTCTCGATCTTAATTGGTCTCGAGATTTTGGTCTCGTGCCCAACACTGGTTTTGGGGTCCATAAAATGCACATTAATTAGGCCTATTATGGTTTTGATTACGACTTTTTTGGGGCTGAAACTTATTACCTAATGTTGCATGATAGAGATGCGTAAAAATTGTATGAGCATCTGTGAAGAAGTTAGGTCTTTTGTTAGGCCTAGCAAGCCTACTGCTTGACTTTGTCACTGTAGAAATCTCGATTGTAACAATCATGGCAGACGATTTTCATAGCAAGTAAGTAAGTAAATATATTATTTATTCGACCAACAGTACTGCTTAATTTAATAGGCCTATGTTAATTGTATTTAGATTTACAAAACATTTAGTACCATAGAGCATTCTCGTCAATAACCATGGTGTACCGTACAAGAGATCTCACTGACACCATGTCAATAACGTTTTCCTCGCTATGTTGTGCCCTCTGGCGATAATTCGATCATATGTGATGAATTCGCGGACTCATCGTTGCAATACAATAGCCTATAATACGTTTGAAAGAACATCTGGCTGATCAGCCACAACTAGATTTATCTAGGCAGCAACTAGTTGCTATTTTGCAATAATTGACAGATGCGTGAGTACTCTGGGGTTAGTGGTTTAATCAAAGATGGTAGAGTCGTAGACTAAGATGTGACACTTCCTTTCTCCGCTGTGTATCTGAATGCTCACGTCACCTACCTTGGGATCGATTGTCGTTGATAAGATACCACTTAGATACCACTGAACTATTCGCTAAGTGGCGCTGCCGACGTGGTGTCAGCCACGCCACGTAGCGATTGGCTCAGTGTTTTGTGTGCTTCGACCACCACACAAACAAATACACAGCGAGATAGGAAGTGTCATATCTTAGTCTACGACTCTACCATCTTTGGTTTAATTACGTTTTAGCTGTGCTCCCAATTGCGCCGGTGAATAAGCTGGTCTCACTGACGTGGCCTTTATGGGCTCTGAGGATATGTTCGAAGATTTACATTACATTACATTACATTACCCCTTCGTTGCTCGAAGACCTTATTTCCTCGGGAGCGTCAGGCACCTGAAGTGCTGGCGCTGTACTCTGAAGTCTCTGTGGGCTACGACGTATGAAGTGTTTATTAAATTTGCCAAATTTTGGACTTTTTCTGGCAGAAGTTATTGCTCGAGCAGCTATTGATCTAGGCCTGTGAAAAATCAGAAATGCTATCTCCCAAGATCGAATCGCATAAAGGAAAGATAATATGGAAAATTAATTAACGATCATTAAGTATAGCGCTATACAATTGTTCTCTCTTTCGAAGGCTATGTTGTTGAAAAATGGCTTCATCAACATAGCCTTCGAATTTTCACCGTAAATCAAGTAGGTCAGAGTTGGTAATGATGTTTTCGGTTGTATGACATTCTCAGATACAGTCAGCAAGCAGTCCGCAATCTTATCACCAATCGACCGAGCAATATGAAATTTTCGGACGATCGAACCTTCGGTCTAAATAGATACAGAACCGTCGATTTACCCTAACACAGAGATAAACCAATTTGTTTCTTAGAAAGAAAGCGAAACGAAACGCAGCATCAGGCTACCTAATTTTGATGGGATTCATGCCTTCAGCGCTGGTTTGTCCACTTAAGTTCGACTTCATTACATACATCAACATGTTCTCACGTTTGGTGTTAGTGGCCCGTAGCAATTATTAAAAAGTCATTGCTGGTCCCTGCGTCAAAATGTTTACGAACCACTGCTATAGCCTACACTTAGAGATTGCAATTCCGGAAATTTCGGTATTTTATAAATTCCGAAATTCCGGAATTTTTCAACATGAAATCTGGAATTTCGGAAATGAAATTATTGGTTTCAATAACAGTTAATATCATTATTAATATCATAATTCACAGAACACAAGATGCAGAACTTTAGTTTGTTTACATAATTGTTATATTATATGAATATAATATAGTAGCTAGGCCATATATTTCATTTGAGGGAGGCCTATGACTTTGCATAGGCCTAATTGCGCTATTAGATTTCGGAACTGCGCGCAATAAGACTAGTAATTTTCTGTAGGCCTATTTCTACCAACATTCCGGGAACGCTGGAGAAAGCCCTCAAAATGACTACAAACTCTCTACAAAGATACAAACGCCATGACAGAAAGGCTAATTATGAGCAGTATGTTGGCATAACTTTTTGATTGAACACCTATAGCATATAGACTGAGTTGAAGCTGAACGGGCGTTTCTGCCGGAGTTATCGGTTATCCGCTCCAGGTTGCGAACAATGCAGTCTCGGTGAAGAAACTTTGGATTCAGCGTTAACAATAAATTTTTCAGAAGTATGCTTGATGCATTATGGATTCATTAACACCGTGGATTAGATATCTCTGTTCTTTAAGCTTGTAACTATTTATCTATCTATTTGACTATTTCTTTGACCATTGTCACTGAATATTAACTTTGTGATACCGTCGGTGCTACTTCCATGGCCTTGTGTAGTTTGGACTGTTTGTTACAGACTAGTTAAGGAGACATAAAATTAGTATTTTAATTTATTGGAATTTTTTGGAAAATTGACAGTAATGAGTCGATCAATACGCTCACAACGAAAATTCCGGAATTCCGGAATAATTCCGGATTTGGACAGAAAAATCCCGAAATTCGGATAAATGATTATGGTTCGGAAATGCAATATCTATTCTATATAGCAAGGGCACGGTCACCACATCATTAGATGGTGAGCAATGCCCAGGTAAACAATGAACAGTTAGAGCTTGAACTTGAAGCAAAATAGAGTAGCTAAACGTGTCATTTACTGTTGGGGTCCGACAAATATGTTGGTCGAATGAGACAGAAATGAAATTGACACATAAATAGTCATTGGAGGTGGAGGAGGTTTGTAAGAGATGGTTGTTGCTAAGACAATCGTTAAACTGTTTGTGATGGTCTTATAGAGTGGCCATTTTGGAAATGACTATTTGCATTGGGTGATCCAGCGGATGTCAGTGTAGCGCCTCTTCAAGGTGACTGCTCAGAGGCGCATTTGTTGGTGATGTAGACATGAAAGCCTATACAATGGTGTATAACAGTATGGAACCTGTTAGTACTTGAATAAGTGACCATCTATGAAATACTAGGCCATCTTGGTCAATACCATGTTTTGAGTGTTCTAGAAGACATTGAAATGAACACTTGAGATTCATGCCTGTCTTTGTGAGGAGTTGAACTTGTTATCTCTGAGTTATCAAGCTTGAATTTAGTCAGTATCAAGAGAATGGAGAAAGAAAGAGACATACATACATACATACATGCATACATACATACATACATACATACAGACAGAGACACAGAGAGAGAGAACTAGGAATTGTGTAAGAGCAATGACATGAAGGATCGATTTGAGCTTTAATTAAAGCTACTAGACATGATTGAAATATGCCAGTTGTGACAATGCAGTTTATGAATGTTTAAGAATACAAATCAATTCTCTAAGAGCATGTCGTTGCGAGCATTATTTTAGCATCAAGATTTCTTGTGTCTATTTTACATAGATCTTTGAGAACTCTTATAACTGCACCTCATTAATGTTACAGATATTCTACATCTTAATAGTTTTTATTTTCCCAAAAGAATATATTGCCATCCAAGTATAACTGACTTTGCTAGTATACATACCTACAATCATACATACTTACATGCAGTATTGCATACATAATTATATACATACATAAATACACACATATGCTTTAATTACGTAATGGAATGGAATGGGGGTAATGTCCTAGGGAAGGTAATGTCCGGGGGGAGCTGGAAAGCTACTAGTTATGATTGAAATATGCTAGTTGTGACGTTAGAGCTTCTGTATGTTTAAGAATACAAATAATTTCTCTAAGAGCATGTCGTTGCGATCATTATTTTAGCATCAAGATTTCTTGTGTCTATTTTTTATAGATCTTTTGAGAACTCTTTTAACTACATCTCATTAATGTTATATATAATTATTCTGCATTTTAATATTTATACTATAATTGAGATTTTATTTCCAGAAAGAATATATAGTCATCCAGGTATAATAAACTTTGTTTAGAATGGCAGATAATGTAGGCTAATTTAAATGTTCAAACATAATATGTATGCGTGTATGTCTTGCTTGTAGGTGGAAATATATCATTTCTAAAAAACGACGACAAAAATCTCTATGGAAATAATGTGACATACAGATCAAGCGATCTACAGGATTCTTCGCAAAAATGTTGGATGGACTTTGAAACTCCATTACCTGCAGGAGTTCTCGTTAGGTTTTACATTTACATACACAGCCTAAGTCCAACTATTGACGCACAAAGTCAACGTGTGAGACTTCAGATCTGGAGAGAGAGAGAGACCCAAACATTTCGAGGTTTCTGCTTGTTTGGCAACAGAAGGTGGAGATAAATTACACGGCAACAGGAGCCCTCTATTCGGTAAGTAACAGATCTTGATGAATTTCGATATCTATTTCATCTTATTATTCTATGATTTGCAATTTTTCTCTTGTACCTACATTGCTAAAATACTAATGCGGTTAAAAGTATTTGTTCTGTCAAAATCTACCTGCCAACTTCAATTTCAGTGTGAATTTGGTGCTGATCCAGTTAGCTTCATTGGTAGGTCATAAGAGGTATGTGTCTCGTGCACCGCTGTGAAAGAGAGAGAAAAAAGATTTCTAAATCGGGGTCCATAAAAAAATGGCATCGCGTGAAATTAAAATTTGCCTTTCTGATTCGATTCGTCTAGCAAGGTTGATTCCTACCACATTTTATATGTATTTCATAATGTACATATCCGAATGCCAACATGGTATGATGTCTTCAAGTAGGGCCTATATCGGACATGACCAGTGACATTCCAATCCAACAATGGTCGTTGAATTCTCATGATGGGCATTGTTCGGTGAACTATGTATGTTAGGTAATTATGTTGTCTTTAATTGATGAGTCAAAATCTTCTGTTTTCAGTTCAAGATGAATACAAAGGTTACAGTTGAAGCTGGAGACAAAATTGGCTTTACAAACGAAGGCAATTACGGACCAATCAGTTTCACGTATATCGAGAAACATCGCACGTTTTTGCCAAAGTAAACTTGACGAACGCTACTGGTACTCCGAACTACCCACTAACTGGAGACGTTGTGAAGTTCGAATACACATACCTGCCAGCGACTTTTTCTATTGCTGTTGAACTCGGCTGAAGTAAGTTCTTGTTGGAATAACGTTTCGTGAGTTCATTTGTTTGATGTCCGCATTTGGCTGATGCCAAGATGGCAATGAGAATTGACCCTTGCTAAACTTCTGGGCTAATGTATATATGGACTTTTTGAAATGGACTTCGCACAATGTAAACTACAAACAATGCAACCGCCTTGGATTAGTCCATGTGTAATCTTGTCTCTTAAAATTCTTGCCATCGCATCAAATGCTATGAGGTGACGAGAAGCGGTAACTGGTGACAACATAAGCAAAAGGGTGCCGACTTTTCCAAAAACGGAAGTTGTCACCTATGAAGATGTATGAAAGAAGTCCGGTCGTCCACGGTCAAATCACTAATCATCGTAGGTATACGTCAACATGTATGCGTTAGAGTGATAGACAGACCTAGAAGAGCACATTATCTGCAGACAGCGGCAGAATCTTTGAGCGAACAGGCTTCGCACCAATTACTCATCCATCAAAGTAGAAGCTGAATGAGTAGGGTTATCACATGTCCCGAATTGGCCCGGACAGTCTGAGAATTAATAAAAATGTCCCGGTACGTTCCGGGACAGTGTAACTAAAATAATACCTGTTTAATTAAGAAGACATATCCCTGATGAACTGATGTAGTTACTGTCATAATTATTAGGCCCCTATGGTTGATTTTGTCTTTGAATTTGGCTGTTGTAAATTCGTTGTTGTGAAGCTCCCTTGTAGCGGCAACGCTACAAGGGCAACAAGAACAAGAACAACGGCATCATCATCATCATCGTCGTCGTCGTCGTCATCATCATTATCATCATCATCATCAATATTATTATTATTATTATTATTACTATTATTATTATTAACCAACCGCATTTCTAGCGCCGAAGCAAAACCCACGCTATTCGTCTGGAACGTTCCGAACGGCCGCAATCCCCGCTCAACGCGTTCCATTTTTTGTGTGTGAATTATTATCAGTTAAACATGTATAATATACCATACGACTTCATTTTTAGTGTCAAGTACACTGACAACTACGAAGTGGTACACACCCTCGAAATCTGACGGAAAAGGTACATTTTACTTTGTGATTTTGTTATACATATATATATATATAATGTTTAGAGGATTGCTTGAAAATTGTCGAAATCCGGAGAGTCAAGCAGGTAGGCGGCTAAGGTGGATACTTTTGGGATTGAAATAGCGAGGGTGGGTTGGCGAAGAGTAGAAATCAGGATAGGATTTGGAAAAACACCAGTGTTCACTGTTTTCAGTTTTGAGTTAAAGACCTGTGCGGTGATTTTTCAGGCAGATGCATTTTCACACTGAAGTATACTCCTAACCTAGGCAGCCTATACTTCAGAACACCGAGCCAGAGACGTTGAATGAAGAAAATACTGCAACATTCAGAGCCAGCATACATGTAGCCTCCATTTTTCTCTGATAACATATTTACATGTGTATAATAACGATCTTCGTTCAATTTAAAATTGACAAACCGCATTATGCATACGAATTGAACCCTACACTACATGTAAGAACTAATTTTGACATGTTAATACAGGACTTGAATCTAACTGTATGGCAGCAATGTAAGGCGCTGATCACGGTATAGGCCTGCATCTGAACTAATCTCAATTTCACAACACGGAGTGAATATGCTATTATTTGATTTTAGGTATAGTCACAATTATCATTGAAAATTGAGCAGATGAGCTTTTATGTCAATTAATCCACCAATCTGTTTCCCTTGTTTCAGTTTTTCGTTTATTCTCGATGGTATTTTGTTGCAGCAAAATATGAAGCAGCAAAAACCGCAGCAATTATTGTCGGAGTCTTGCTCGGATTTTCGCTAATAGTCATCTGATAATTATCCTGTTCACCAATTGGCAGAACCGATCAAAAAGTGAGAGTAACGTTATATAGGCCTAAATAGCTGTTTTGAAATAAGATATTTCAAGATAGGTTTAAACTTTATTTTTGTGTTAAATAAACTCAATTGGTCTGTTGTTGTGTAGGCCTATATACTATTATTATTATTATTATTATTATTATCATCATAGACATAATCATCATCATCGTCGTCGTCGTCATCATCATATTAACTTTATTTTGTAAATTGGGTGATTGACTGTATTTTGAAACATTTCAACACTAGGTACATGTATATAGAGTTTTCTAACTAATAAAGCCTTCTATTCTCATGGATTAAGCGAACAGTCGGACAATCGGACCTTCGGACTATAGACACAGAACCGATTATGCTGCATGAATTATGCTAAAGTGACTGATCTGCTTGTTCCTGTCTGTAGAAAGAGAATTCTTTAAAAAGTCCAGCGCAATAATTGAAAACAATTAAAAACTTGTACTTACATCACGATATTTAAACAAGATATTAAGTCACTGCATGTAAGGTAAAATCGGATTTCAGCGCATTTTTATTCTTATGAAATTTGAAAAATAGATAGCATAGGGCCTATTTTATTATTATTAACATTACTGCAGGCAATGTACTCAAGAAAAACGCAGAGCTTTACCAAAACAACATAATTCGTTTTATAAATCCAGCTTATACTTAAGCAAGTGATCCTTATCATGGATCTGGCTTCCATTTGGGTATATTTCTTTTCATCGACCCAGTTTATGCGTGCACGACCTTCATTTAATCGGTTTCAGTTCCATCGTTACGGCATTCGCTCATTCGCTTCTACTTATGCATCACATTTCATTGATCCAGCTTCCATTTAAGCAACATTCCTTTCATTAGTCTAGTTCTTCCTTACACAGTAGTCTTCTTTTCATCGATTCCGGATCCATTTGAGCTACAGTTGGACATATATTCACGTCAAATAATAAAACACGCTAAAATACGATTTTACCAAGTTGTAAATTATAGCCTAATAATAATTTTCATTTAATTTAAAACGGACAAACCGCACTAGGCCTATAATTATAAGCACAGTATGAACAATGATAATAAGTTATTACCGGAGTCAAATCTAACTGTTGACAACCATGCAAGACACTCAATACGTTATAATCTTGTGTAACCAACGCCACCGCCTAGCGAACGAAGGACTAGTCAACCTTACGGGGTCACGGGAATCGAACTCGGTTCCTCAGCTCTGCGTCGCAGTGTGTTATCCATTAGCCCCATCAATGGACCTGCTGGGAGGGGTCCAATGACTGTCTTACTTTTACGTGTGAGCACCACTGTTCTGAAAAGACGATTTCAGCTGAGCTTAGTCGTAACAGAGCGAGTAAAAATTCCATAAATTTACAGATCGTGACAAAGCCAATAACGGGGAGGTGGTCGTGTACAGCCCAGACTGCGCATAAAGCACCACACTAAGCCTACTATAGTCACAGATCGCAGATGAATGGGACCTGTTGTGCCTTTGCTGTATAGGATCAAAGGAATTGCCTGAGCGAACTCACTCGAACCGTGCATGAATTATGCTTAAGAAGAGCATGCTAACCCACGAGAGACGTCAACATAGGTCGGTGTAGGCCTACAGATGAGCTTGCAGTCACACAGCTGGCAATCCTAATGTTCAATGTAGGCCTACGCACAGAACATTTGCCTTCTTGCTTGTCTTCAATGGTCATATATGTTACATGTAACTCTGTTAAGGGTTCGACCAGCTGTAAAGTGTACAGTTGCTGGAACACACCTCGTCTTCGCCTGTTGCTAGTCCTTCAATCTGGGCCCCTCTAGTTCCCTGATGTTGACACTGAAAGCCCATTACTTCCAGTCTATACATATGGCTCTTGATTAATTAATGCTTCTCGGCTTATTTCGAAGTGAGCTTCTGAACATTTGTATTGCACAAGCGTAAAAGAATACAAGTAGGCATGGAAATAAAGTATTCCACGTTGGCATCAACGCTATTCACTCCTGAGTGTGTAGGTAAAATTCAATGCATTATGAATGCATAGACCTATAACACGGTGAAATCATTTTTAAAGGACTTGAAACGCTTCACTCATAACACAGAACATGCGCCAATGAACAGAGGCAGGCGCGTTTTTAGATGACCTACATTTCACGTGATTTGAATAGACCTCATCCACTGTTAAATTTCATAAATTTTAAATCATCATTGGTCTGTTGTTATTTAGGTTCTGTAGACCTATATACTATTATTATTATTATTATCATCATCATCATCGTCGTCGTCGTCGTCGTCGTCATCATCATCATCATCATAATCATTATTATTATTATTATTATTATTATTATTTTTATTATTATTATTCTTAGTCTTATTATTAATTATTTTTAAATTCCGCAAATAAACTGTAGGCCCAATTGTTGATATTAAAAGACATAAAAGTAGTCAACTCACCTGCTCATAGGCCTACCTGCTGTATGATTAAGTGTACTGGCTGTTCCGACCAAACATGAAAGAATTATTATAGTATTTTGACACTTGGACAAAATATAGTTTTATTACATTTGCTTAGTCTAATATAAAAGCGACAAAGTTAGCAGACGGTCCTCCCATCTGGCGAATAGAAATGTACAATGGCTTCGTTGCGTAACTTTTATTATGGTGCTGGCAATGATTCCCTAAATGGAGGCTGAACTAATGAAGGTGACTCTTCGAAAATAGAAGAAGGGCCTACAGAAATAAAAATAAAGCATGTTAAAATAGATCATCGCCTAAGGAATAGAATTCATGCTTAGAGGCCGTTCACATATTATGTAACACTTAAGGGGTAGGTGGGTGGGTTCCGATTTTGTTAGCGTTATATTGTGTAGGGTAGGGGGTGGGTTGAAGGTTTCGTTGTATAACATTTTTCAGCTTATGATATTTTGCCTGTTTGCCTACCAATTGGAAATTCCATGTACCACGGACATTCATTGTTTAATCGAAGTTCACAATACGTTGTGAGCCAAAACTATCACCATATATCTGCCACCTGATCAATTGATTTTACGTTCTTACTTATTATTTGTGGATCCACTTTTAACAATTTCCTGTGCACAGCTTTAGACGCTCTCAAATTCAATTCTATGTTTTGTTTATTGATCCTGGTGTAAATTAAAATTAATCCACTTGAAATAATCATTTTGGTAGGTATTATCATGATGTTTGATTTCGTTTTCTATAGTATGTGTAAGTAGTTTATGTTTGCTTAAATACCCAATTGCAGTTGTAGTATACACCATACGCTATTAAACATGTAGAGTTGTACCGTAAACATATCGATAAATACCTGATAGGCCTAGTGCAATATTAGACCAATACATTATGCGTGATAATGTAATGCTCATTTCTAGTGCAAAATAGGAGGGAAACTAAAATGGTGTTTTTAGATAGGATTTACGTCACTACCATGTATCATCATGCTGTATTAGTTGGCCTATATGTAGATACATGGTGACAATCGTCGATCACCCAATTAGTTACCGTAATTAATACAAGTGAATTTAGTGTCATGAAAAGTCCGATTTTTAAGATGCAGAGGAGCTCCATACATCTGGTGTAATCATCATTGGCACAAGAGAGTACACAGTTTTAAGATAGCTGTTGTTGCATAGCTGATTGGATGCATGATGATTATTTACTGCAGTTCTTGAAATGGATAAAGGTGTATATCAGCTGAATCACTACTATAAAAGTGCTAACTAACATTATATTGTTATAAAAGTTTCATATTGTACAATACAATTGTGTAGATCGTATGTCTTTTAATGTGCTCATAGACTGGGGTGGGTTAGGGGTAGGTACATGTAGCATATCTGTTTTTTAATAGAGGAGTGGGGTTCATAGCTGCTGTTGTATGACGTTATTTGGGTTAGGAGGTGGGCCAAAAATTGGGATTTTATGCGTCATATAATATGTGAATTGGCCCTTAAATAGAAGTCCGATTGATTAAAATAATTTATGCTGAAATAGAAGTTGGATCAGAAGCATTACTATCATCAATACAATTTCTAGGACTCGAGATTATTTTTGTTGTTCAAAATTATCGAGCATATATAAACGCTGAATCGATGAAAAGAATTATGCAGAACTGAAGGTTGAATATATGAAAAAAGTTTTCTGTTTCTGTTTTTTTAGGTCATTGCATTTATCATTTGTTTTTTAATATAATTTTTTCGGGATTTCGTAGGCCCTTGGTAAGTTCGTAGGCCCTAGGCACAGTGCCTACTGTGCCTAATGGATAAGACGGCCCTGATGAAAATATTTTGCTTAAATGGAGACCGAGTTGATGAGAGAATGTAGGTTTCATGATAATTCGTCTGAAATTTATATGGTTTATCAAGAAATATGCGAAGTCAATCGTTGTGCCTTGATAAATCTACCCATACAAAATTATATAGGCCCTAATTTCAAGTTAAAGTTATTCGACATTATTTTAAACATGCATCATTGTCAATAGCGCAAAGTAGCTGGTATTTCTGATGTAGCTTTAGTATCTCTTAGTTGTTTCCAACTGAAAACTCGGCATAGTATTTTGCATAATACAAAGTCTTCAGACATCAGCATAGATACCATAGTTAGAGATTCCACACTGGTTCCCTTTGTTTCTCGACATATGGATATAGCCATCCCTTCCCCATTCAGTTCCCCAGCTGCAAACAAAATATTTACAAAGAAACGTGGAATGACTTCACATGAAATTGACTTAAATAGTTATTTTATCAGTTTGGGAATTGGATACCACTGTAGGTGTCGATGAAACTCAAACAAGGATTTGGACATGAAGTAAGATTGAATGGATGTTGACTATGAGCAGCGGAGTGAATGCGGAGTTGCATAGACATAATTAAAGCAGTGAAATTACTGTTATGAATTGTAACATCCACGTCACGAACAAAAGTCGAAGGGTAAGCAATGAAAACTGATTAGAAGCTATATCATAGTTGAGTTGAAGGAGATGATGGCGGATGCGAACCCAGATCAACTAAGTATTCGTTGAATTGAGAGGTCTGTGATTCGAGGACATCCAGTAAGAGATTTCTGAAGAGAGAGACTCAATGAATCGCGAAAGAATAAAGTTGATGGACATCTTGAACATTATGGTACCTCGTGCTAGAACCATTAGCGTCGCAACGGGTGGAGACAAGGGGCAGCTACCCCCATCTCGGCTCAGGCTGGGTTTTGGAGTTCGTGCAAATCCGAGGAGTTTTTATCTGGGGGCAGTGGCGTAGCGAGGCAAACTGCCGCCTGGGGCGAAGGTACAGAATACCGCCCCTGTCTTATATTTCCATCACTTTATTCTTGTGCATATCCCTGGATATGCACAAAGGGAAGATACGCATAAGACGCCTGTTTTGAGTGTTTTCATTAGATACATTATGATTATTCTATTCAGTATTCAATTCATTATAGGTTATATACAGTTAGTAACAGCATCAGCAATAGCATGCACATTGCGCTGTCAGAACTAAAAGTGTTTGACTAATTAAAAATGCGCTGTTATTTGATACAAATATAAGAAAATAGAAGATGATAGCATTAATTAAGAAGGAAATCAGCTATAAAGCAAAGCCTCACAATAAAGTTACTAAGCGTCTTGCAGGCTAGATCTACAATTATAAAGTTCACCTAAAATTAAAACTTAACAGTAAAAATGTATTATTTATCCCACATATGGAAACAAAGTCCTAAATAATATCAGTTAATCACGCTGGGAGCCTGGTACCATGGTAAGTCTGGCGGCTGGTGACAACTGACAAGTGGCAGAGATATTTTACCAGGGCATTTGTACTTAGAATATACTAGTAACTGGTTATTTATTATGCAGATTACGGATACGGTACGGCTTCATACTTTCATTTCCACTAAACTAAAATATTAAACAGCATGGATATAGGCTGTAGGTACAATTGGCACTGGGAAGTCCTTAATTCCTGGATATTTCCGCTACTAAACGCAGTCAATACAATCTATTAAAAGTACAAAAGTAAAAAAAAACACAAAATAATTGAATATTTTGTTGTGGTATACGGACTTAACTAAAGTTAGTGTAAACATATTTGGCCGGTAAGTTGAAATCAAATTTAGATTAAAAAAATAAATATAAAAAAACAGTGCAGATTATCTTGTTGGTTGCAAGTTTGTATCATATTAATCGAAAGAGGACGCTACTTAATTTAATTCCGCCATTACTTTCGTAAATATCGAATGAAATCAATTTAGTAATAATAATAATGTCTAAACTCTCTTTTGCTCCATGTCTATTTCCGACACAGGAATCTGCCCAGGGCGCCAAAATTTATGGGCGCCAAATTTTAGGGATAATACAGTTATATCTTCAGGAAAAAATTTTATGATGATACAAAAAGAAAATCATAAATTAGTTATTAAAATGTAGTTTTAGGCTAATTCCAATTCCAACAACGATATTCAATTGAATTTCCCGCGCTTCGCCTATTAATTTTTCTTTGCCAGGATCGTCTATAAATCTGAGAACAAAACCATTTTTATGTGCCCCGTGCTTGACCCTATATCTTCTCACATCTTACTGTTTATGCAACGGTGGTGGGGGCGATATTATATAGATGACTCCCAAGGGCGTCAAAATACCCGAGGACCGCCCTGATGTCTAAAGCACTAGGTACCATTCGATCATGTTGACGGCACTTTGGTATATCGTGCATGTTAGTCTTAAGTCGAGTAAAAGCTAAAAAGTATTGTGCCAGGTTTAAGCAAGAGCTACAAGAATCTTGAAGAATACAAATTATGCAACCAATGCAACAATATTATAGGTGCCGCCTGGGGCGGTTGGCCCCACTCGCCCCCTCGCTACGCCGCTGGGGGTTACTCTACGAGATTAGTAATCTCACATTTCACAATAAATGTCCTTTGAATAAAACATAACCAAACTTTGTCACAAAACGAGATGCTTTAAGTACTTTTATTTCGAAATTATATTTGAAAAATTTGAGGTGAACAAGAGCCCAAAATGTGCTTCATTTGGCATCAAATGCTTAAAATTGCATAGGACTTCTGAGGCTCCGCTCTATACCCTGATAAAAAAGCATAGGCTCACTACGCTCCCCGTGTCCTCTTATCGTTAGGCACTTTTTGCCCACAACCTCCATGCTCCATATACACCACTGTGTTTTTACTCCAAAACTTAACTTCATATTCATTTCAAAATCTGACTATGACTTGCAGTTGAAGTCTAGAAATACATTCAATTTTTAATGTTTCGACTGCGAACGCCCAAACGCTTTCTAGCGTCTAAATTCTGAGCTTCCTCGCGTATCATTTAGGCAAATTTGTCACAAATATTAGAGACGATTTAGGTACCTTTATTTCGAAATAATGCACTCCATTTGGCATCAAATGCGCAAAAATTCGCAAGCTGCTGGGGCTTCGCCCCAGACCACGCTGAAGAGCTTACGACACCTCCCAGACTCCCTAGTCTTCAGAGAGTTTTTGCTCCCACTGGCTAGAACTGCTGTGGCTCAGTCTCTATCCTTTGCGGCAATCGGTCCCTGTCTCTGGAATGCACCTTCTCCATCTGTTTGCTCAGCAATTCTACTTGTATTTTCTATCAATATTCTCAAAACCTGCTTCATCTTACGCACTGGTAGCGCTTCTGAACTGTTCACCTTGCCAGGCCAGAGGCGCTTTACAAATGCCTAAATACACAAATCTTCGCAATGAACACAGACGATGGAGAGGGATATCAGCAGTGAGCATGATATAGAGTGTACCCAGCATGGAACCTTGAATGAATGAAGAATCCAGCATTTAACAGGAACATAAGGGGTGCGAAAGGTACACAGAGTGACCATTAACTTACTTGCTGAACTCATTACAATAATTGTGATGATGACGACGATAATCGCGAAGATGATGATGATGATGATGATGATGACGAAATTGAAGGTAATTACAAAAACGACGATGATTATGACTTTGATGTAGATTCAAACTGGAGTATGCGCTTTTCATCATTCTTTGAATAATAAACAATGCAATTTATCTCCATTCACCTGTTCTTTACAATCCAGTATTCTTTTCCTGCCTCGTCTTCTCCATATCCGACAACCAAGAGACAGTGGTAGATCTGTGTGTTGTTGCATTTCGGATCATCGTAAATGCCTAAATCAAAACAACCTTAGGGTCGGTTCACATATTATATAACGCATAAAATCCCAATTTCTGACCCACCCCCTACCCCTGAAAGCGTTATATAACAGCAGCTGTGACCCCCACCCGTAACTGGTAACTAATTGGGTAGTCGACGATTGTCACCATGTATCTACATATAGGCCTACTAATACAGCATGATGATACATGGTGGTGACTTACATCCTATTTAAAAGCACCATTTTAGTTTCCCTCCTGTTTTGCACTAGAAATGGGCATTACGGTATCACACAGAATGGATTGGTTTAATATTGCACTATCAGGTATTTATCGAAAACTTCGCGGTGCAACTCTTCCTATTTAATAGCGTATGATGCATACAGAGTGCGTACTACAACTGCAATTGGGTATTTAAGCAAACATAAACTATTTACACATACTATAGAAAATGAAATCAAACATCATGATAATAGCTACCAAAATGATTATTTCGAGTGAATTAATTTTAATTTAAACCAGAATCAAAGCACACAGAATTGGACTTTAGATCGTTTAAAGCTATGCACATGAAATTGTTAAGATTGTAAACAGCAAATTGTTAAAAGTGAATTTATGAAAAATAACTAAGAACGTCAAATCAATTCGCTAGGTGGCGGCTAATGGTGCTAGTTTTGGTTAATAGCGTATTGTGAACTTCGATTACACAATGAAGGTCCGTGGCACATGGAATTTCCAATTGGCATGAAAAGAGGCAAAATAAGAGTGTCTTTGTATTGTTGGACAACCCTCTTAGTCGACGCAGCGCTTGTGAATTGGCTGGTGCCCAACAATTGGCTTTCGATTGGCGAGTTTGGAGTTTTAAGATTACGATTGCCAATACGAAGGTTCGCAATTAGGTAAGAATGCGCATAGTCTTGCTAGAATGGTCAGTGACGTTGGTTATCAGATAAATATTTATTGGAGGTAACTCAGGTAAGTTGGCTTATAAGTAAGACAAGAGTAAGTGGTTAAGCAAGGGATGAACTACGATATAAACAAGGAAGCGGCAAGGAATGAAAGACAAATACGTAGGCGAGAAACAAAATGTATAGAAGGGCATTTTGGGCGAGAAAGTAAGAAAATCAGCTGCAGAGGACCATTCACAGGCGATCCCACACCATCTCCAGTGGATTACTATCGGCCTAATTAAAGTTAGATTCATGATAGAAATTCTGCCTAGATAGATGATTAACACGTAAATGAAAATAAGGTTGCTGAAATTGAAGTTCGTTTATAAAAAAAGATTATTCCTCAAATAGACGCTGGATTGGTCAGAATAATTCTTGCTGAAATATAAGTTTGATTGCAAGCATTATTATCATAAATCACCGAATACAACTGGAGCAAAAGATTTTATTGGGCGTGAACCCTTTGTTCATGAACCATTGGGTCCGTGATCGATTTTTTTGGAATCTGCTTCACTAACCATTTTTGTATTGAAGGAAAGATGTGACACTGATATCAACGAGCACCGATATTGGTCCAACTCTAGCAACGGCGTTCTTTAGTTCTGATTCAGATTGACCAACCCACTTAAAACCAGTACCCCTGCAAGTTGCTCCAATCGTCGAGGCGTTGTATCTGCACAATCCTTCCTGTGACATGTCATTTCACAAGGAACGTTTTGAAGTATTTCTTACAGTTGCTTTTCAATATAATTATATTTGTAACGCTGAAATAAGTGCTTATAAGTTTGAAATTGATATTCTCAAGAAACATCACTAATTTCGACGACTTTATCCAGTGCTTTTTTCTGGCGGAACGCGCCGGAACGGCGTTCCGGCATCTTTTTTCAATCAATAAAAATCAATACAAAAATCAATACAAAATAAAAATAATAGTTGTTCCGAACAATTTGTAGTCAATGCTGCTTTAAAATGATTTTAAACTATAGGTTTTGTTGTTGGCTTATTATTTATGACTGTCTGGACTGTTATGTACTAAGCACTTTTAAATTCTAAGCCAGTGAACAAGCGAACTAGGACTCGGTATGTGCTTCCTCTGTGGTATTATGTAAAACGCGCCACTGTAAATATTACGCTATTAATATTGTTTTCTGTCATCGGTGTTGTAAATTAATAAATATTATTTTTATCTGAAAATAAGAAAAATATTTGATAAAATAAAAAAGCTATCTAAAAAGTTAACACAAATTTGAAAAAGAAAAGCGTCACCAGCTTCTTTTCATCTGGCTTTCCGATCAAGAAAAACATCAGACCAAGCACAGAAGAAACAGAAGAAATCGAAATTACAGCGTCGGATTTACCTCATGTAGACGAGCACATAGTGATGACTGGACCAGTTGCTTGAGATTATAGCAAAAAAACTGATTTATGTTCAAAAAGTGAGTGGCTCTGCGTTCGATAAAAGAAGCTTGGCCGCATAACCTACCGAAAAGTGGGAACACTTAGCGTAAAAACCAAAATGGGAATAAAAATAGGGCCCATCTATTGAATGGGCAAAAATATAATGAAATATCATATTAAACAATGGCGAAGATAGAAAGCAACAGCTGACGTCGCTGTGAAAGAGAATATTTGATCACAATCATGAATCTGCTGAACATGAAACTACATGAAAGATGGTTGCGGAAGCTAAAAAAGGAAACCCTTGAGAACATGAATTATTCTAAAGTATTTGACGCGTGAGAAAATTGTGACTGGAAACATTTGTACGAAAATTGGCATAAACTCTGAGATTATATATAGACTAGGCCTATAACTTTACTATCTCAATTATTTACATTCTAAAATATGAAAGTGTAGGTCTATAGATTGTAATCAATATGCTCTATAAAATGTAATGTATTTGGTAGCTAATTTTGCTATCATTTTATTCGACAATTCAGATGCGTTCCGAAACCTTTTTTCCAGAAAATAAGCACTTAATGAATGAATTATATATGTTAATTGATAGATGGAATGATGAATAGATCAGAGACAAACGCTTCTCTAGATGCATAGTTTGGCGTCGTTCATCAATTGGTAGAAGACAAACATAAATTTTATTTGAAATAATTAAAGTAGTATGCAAGCAATTTCTTCCAGAGTTGTCCATTGGTCCAATTTTCTAATAAACTGTTGTGCTTCACCGTTTCTCGGCTGATCATAAACGCCACGTACTCTTGCAGCGACATGACCCGACCCAACCCGACCCATTAAAAATGGACCAGACCCAACTCGACCCGACTTCTAAAGCCAAATTTCTCACCCCCCCAGACCTGACCCGTTGCGTACACGACCCGACCCAATCCGACCCTCCTTTTGTGCTAATTTTACTAATATTATTTACCGTCAAATTGTAATGTCGTAAAACGCAGTGCAGTCAAACCGCCATATCTGATCATAATATTGATTTGAGATGACTTACCAGAGAAGAGACCCTTCGTTTATTTCATATATTTTGGCCTAAACTTACTTTCACCGTAAATATGTTAAAAGAATTTCGAGTATTATTGGCTACGTATGGTAACGGTAGCATGTCCCAGCTTTGCCTCCTCATCTAACTCACACCCTTGTAATAAATCTGTTGACCTTTGGTTTTTTCAGAAATTCATGAGTGATTATAATCATAATGTTCATATTAAAATGTGCCCGCTACTTCTTCTCTCTCCTTCTGCTTCTCCTCCTCCTCCTTCTTCTTCTTCTTCTTCTTCTTCTTCTTCTTCTTCTTCTTCTTCTTCTTCTTCTTCTTCTTCTACTTCTTCTTCTTCTTCCTCTTGTCTGTGAACCTGGATGGATGAAGACGAGGAGATAGCGTCAATATATGAACCGGAGGATATTGGCGTGAAATGTCTTATGAAGGACGGGAAAGACTGTATCGCTTACTTTTGCTTCATACGGATAAGAATTGTCTGTGTCAACGCCTTTATTCTGAACAATGTAGGAGAACGCTTTAGCCCTATTACCACCGTCGCAACCTTTATTTGCTGTGCAACAGTCCACAAGTTGTTGTTCGCTGAGCGACACCAGTTTCCCTGTTTTAAGACAGTGCTGTCCTTCCAAAGTACCAATCTGAGAGGACATTGCAAAACCAGACAATTAAAATATTATGTCCAGCAGTTGAAAGTCATATTCACACTTGGCACTAAATCAGAATAAAAATTGGTCAAATCAGACTATTAAGTATAAGGCATAGATGGAAACCACTATGTCGTGGAATCGCATTACTATGCCACTGCATGGACATTGTGATCATTATGTTGTTCATGTAAGCTGCCAAGAAGTATTTCCGATTCTATAGGAATATCACACGCGTCCTGACGGCTATACAATCATGTATACGGTCCATACATGATATATGGATGACACTGGCAATCAGAAAAACTTACATCAATAGCAGTATTAATTTGACTCTTCAAATCATTTACATATTTTTACATTCCAATTTATTGTTCCATAAATTAATATACACTTAATCGTATGCGCCGAACAGTGCAATAATTCATTCCAACTAACTGACTTATTGATGAAAATAATGATTAATTACTGAAATTTAAGTTGAATTACAGAATAAAAATTCTTGTCTAAATAGAAGTTTTTGTTATTAAAATAATTCTTGCTGAAATAGAAGTTGGATTAGCAGGCATCATTATCATCAATGCAACTTATATTTTAATAGATATGAAGCGAATAATAACATTTTGTCCGAGAACAATAATTTGTCGTGAACCAGTTGAAGATAGAGGTTCTGGACAGCAAGAAGTCTTGATTAGTGGATAGTCATAAAAGAACAGAAAAGCGAATTGCATGGATGGACGGACGGATGGATGGATATTGGGTTGGATGAATGGGTTTGTTGGTAGGTGGAAAAATGGATGGGTGAACACGAATTTACTGACTTTCAGTATGTATGCTGTGACACAACACAAAGATTATATTCTGAATAATATTTTAGCTACTTACAGCACCGAAGGCCCAGCAGGCTCTACATATTCTCCCCGGAGAGTTCTATTGACAAACGTAGAATTAATTATGAGATACATGTAGATGTCATGATTAGAGATGATCATGGAACTCAATGTTAAAACTTAACCATTCAATTATGGAAATAGTTTGAATGAATTGACATAGGTTTATAGGTATGTCTTCATAGACCTGTATGGAATCCATGCTCTATGTTTGTCTGCTGATATGCATAGCGTGTAATGTAGATAGGCCTACAGTATGTAGCCTATAAAGCATTCATGAATGTGCTAATGTCTTAATTGAATTGATGCATTAATGAATTTTAGATAGTTAGATTCAAATTCAAACACGTGTGTATGCAGGACGTTTTGGCGCAGATGTCTTATACAATAAATTATATAATGTAGGCGCCTAATATAAAGCATGATCGATGAAAATGATTATGCTATGCTGAGAACTAGAATGATTAAGAGAATCATGCTTAAATAGAGGCGGGATGGATATAAGAATTCTACTCGTAGTGGAACCCTTTCAGTCACAATCTTTCCATTAATACCGCTTCCAATTAAACGGCATTATCTTTCATAAATTTAGCTTCTATTTAGGCATAAGTATCTTCGTCAAACCAGCGTCAATTTAGGCATGAGTATTTTCATTAATCCAGCGTCCATTTAAGTATGATTATCTTCATAAGCATGAAACATGATATTTTTAACTACTCCCTCTTCAACTACCGACGCTACCGAGGCATAACCTGATTTGCCATTTGGAATATTTTACGACACTAAAGTGGTACATTGCCATAGAATATATTTTCATAATATATAATAGGCCTATACAATATTATTGTATCAGAGATCTGCACCAAAACGGAAATTTCAACCAGAGTATAAACTACTTAAGAAAGCATTCGAAGAAAAAATACTGAAAGAATCGATCATCCGATTATTTAGTTGTCAAGACCAGATCATGAGACTCAACGTATCTCCGGCATTCGTCGTTGAGGAAATGGCCAAACAATCGAACCCGCTCACTCAGCGCACACTGAACTATACGGGCCAACCGCTCTAACCGATCGGCCACTGTTAATGGCATCTAGATATCTGAAAGAATGTCGTTTAAAGGGTAGTCCGAGGGAGGTCAGAGTCCAGTTTCCAGAGAATAGAAGGATCTGTGTAGCAGTGTAGTTGTTTTATTGGGTTTCCTTTTTGTCGAGGATTTGAAGGTGGACGTCTGGATGAGAGCGTCTGAAAAGGTGAGACATAAGTTTCGAATGGTAGGCTAAGCCCTAGAGGTGATTGGTAGAGGAGCATGAACCAGGAGGTCATGCTGGGTGATAGGCAATTATGGTATAAGAGCCGAAAATGCAAGTTCAGAAGACAGACGTGGTGCGGTCATATCTTACAGTTTCCTTCAGATGCTTGTATAAATAATTTGCGATATTTTGATAGGTAGGCCTAATACGACTACCAGTTGCCTTTATGACCCACGGCAACAGAAGACTTTCGATGTAAAACACTTTCAACTGAACTAACAAAACGGACGATTGGATAATTACCTTATTGCTCAGAATCGATTGTAAAGAGCATACCTGATTTTTGACTGGGGTAACGCAACCTTTGTCTCTCCAGTCGACTTTATTTGGAACTGAGGAGCCGGCAAAATATGGACCTGAGGCGCGGTCATTAGGCCGAGTCCTACGGCTAAAGAAGGCATGCCGATTATTGGATGGATTTCGAGGTTTGTAGCCAGTCATAGATCCTACAATTTCTGATGGTTCCTGTAAGCAAAACCATTGGCTAATGATGATGAGAAAATAAAACTTGATAGACCTAATAGTAGAACATGTTGTAACATCAACAAAAACAAATCGGAATAGAAAAATATATGGAATTGAAATAATGATGATGATGATGATGGAAATGATGACAATGACAATAATAAGAATGGCAATAATACAAATATGAATAATTATTATTATTATGACGACGATGGCGATGACGACGACGTCAACAACAAAAATGATGATGATGATGATGATGATGATGATTATGATTATGACGATGATGATAACAAAAATATTCCGCTATCTTATGTCGATCGTCAAGAAGCGCATCGTCGATTTCCACGACGGATGGATAACTTTAAATAGACGTTTTTATATAATTCCTAAATAATATTCTAGTCCCATACAATTTTATAAATTGATGTCATAATTTATGATGTCGTACCATGTCAGAATATGGATTCATCCCCATTTCAAAACTCGACAGTTTTTTTTGGAACAGAAGGTTGTGAGCTTCAACTGCTGCCATGTTCACTGCGAAGATTTTGAACCGACGTTGTTCCTCAGCTGCGTCTTTATATTTTTTCCCTTTAAATGAGTATAAAACAAAAGATATTGAAAGCTGTTCCAGACTGTCGGCAAACTGTTGGGGTTCTATGTTGATAATGTATCTAAAGTCAGACGGTTCGATTGCCCAAAGGTTCGGTAGTCCGAAGATTGCATGTTGTCTGGTCGATAGCTGATAAGATCGCGGTATTAATGGTAGCTGAATTAAAATAATTACGTTTAGCTAGAAGCTGGATTGCACCATTCATTTTCATTCATCCAGCTTCCATTTGGGCATGTTTCGTTTCACATCAGTCCAGCCAAAGGCGTACGTACATGTAGTTACGGTATTTTATTGCTTAGAGTATGAAAGATGATTCAAATTAGAGGCACTTTTGGTGTCTCTCTTTTCCGAAAACGTGCATTAATTCACATACAGAAATTCACAGTCACCACGTATATATCACAACACATGCATCACATAGGCATAATTATCATATCGCATAAACTTATATCACATCACTTCACATTCTCATAATTATTATTACTTCACAAGCATCACACAATTATCGCAATCACTTCAAATAATTATTCGTTTCACATAACTATAGAATTTGATGCCTATTGCATCACTTGATTCACTTCACATAACATGTCTGTGCCGAACCACGGCACTACGGCCATGTATCTTAATAGAGGGCGTTTTCGTACATAATACAGCTATTTGGTAAGCAGCGGCTATTGACGCGACGCAGCGATGGAGCAATATCTTGGCGGTCAGACCCGCGGAAGGTTGGCGCCCAAAACGTCGATAAAAGGAGAGCCTTGGCGCGAATCTAAGAGAGATTCGCGGGAGACAGTGGCCGAGGTAGGAGAACGCCGCGTGCAGTAGAGCTGATTCGCGAGATAACAGGCGAAGGAGAGAAATTCGACGTTTGCGGTCGATCGACAGTTGCGATGAGGTAGCCGCCGAGAGAAGTCTACGAAGCGAGGGCTTTGTAGGCAAGCAGTCGAGGCGAGCGTGCGTCGGCAGTCGTTGCGCTCAAGTTCAAGTGTCGATAGGTCGTACGTGAAAGGGCGTCGTTCGAGGATACAGGGATCTATTTCTTATTCATGTGTTTTCGATGTTTAATGTGGATTAACTCTGTTTACTTCTGTTGATGTTAATGTATCGCCGAATAGAGGTGAGATACCCAGATGATTTGTAATCGATGACAATCATAAGATTGAACTGGTAATTAGGTTTCATTTGATTGTATTGCACTTGTAAGGTTTTGTTTGAAGATAATGGTTAAACATAAGATAATTTCAGTGATCGATTGTCGTTGTCTTTACTAGCTAAGAAATGGCGGGAAAGGATAGTGACAGTCAGTTAGAAGACATTGACACTGATATAGCGCGCCAGTCAAATGTTGAGCTTCCTTTACAGGAACTCACTTATAGATCACTCTCAACGATAGGCTGTAGCGGGTTCGCATCTCCCACTGAAGAAGTCGATGACAACGACTTGGCGGTAATTAGAGGTTTTACAGAGAGCGGCAATCAAGCGCTAGAAGGACGAACTAAGGCCTACCCTCTGACCCTAGATCAAAAGCTGTTACCATATTTCAATTTGAAAGCATTCCAATCTCCTTTGAATTTCGCAGACGTCTTAAACTCCGGTTGTTCGTCATTAGAGTTGGATTTCCTCATACTGATTACTAGGGTATTGCTCAAAGCCATTAGACAAAGTACAAACAGTAGACATGAATGCATAGTGCTTGCTTTGCTCTGAAAAGAAAACAGATGCACAGCATTACGTTGTTAGATAACATTTCACGTTTAATGGCTCGCCGGCAATGTATAACGACCAAAGGTTACTTTTATTTAGGCCTACTCAATATACTCGGTTAAATAGAAGCTGGATTTATGCAAAATGGTTGCTAAACAGTAGTTAGATTGATGAAATAAATTCATTCTGAATTTATGATACAATCACAGAAGAAAATAGTGGATGCTGAAGTTGGATCATTTAAATTAATCCTTGCTGAAATAGAAGCTGGACTGGTTAAAGTAATTCTTACTGAAATAATAGATTGATTAATACGCGCTATTATTATAAAATCTTCATTTTCTAGTTTTCCAAGCTAATAACCTTTTGTTCGTAAATTTTATTAGTGCTATTGTATTAGTTCAAAGCGCTTTGCATAAAAATAGTTTAGAACCGAGTAAGAAATGGTTTTGAAGCGTTAGAAACTTCCTTTCATGCCTGCTTCATTCATTATCCATTCTGTTCAATATTATTATACTGACCATTCATTATCGCACAACAACAACATAGAGTAGGCCAATGACAAAAAGAATAAGCCGAGGTCACTCATAAATTTAGCCAGGCGATGATTTAATAGTCATAGAAGTATGGACAGTAAAAATGGCCCTCAATTTATTGATCCGAACAAAGAAACATTTTACTCCACTCAGAACGAATATTCTGAATATTTAGGTCGCAGAAAGGAACCCAGAATTGGCCAGAGTCTCGCTCGTTTGGATAAAAAGGGACAGAGGAATTAAGGACCGAGAGGACCAAAGTCCAGCTGGCTAGGGCAACCTACATGAATTATCTGATGTTTGATGGTTTAATTCAATCTTTCAATTCAATCTCGTTTATTGTATCCATAGCAAGCCGTATTCAATGCACAAACAATTAAGGAGCCATTAATTCATAAAATTTTGCAATCAAGCCCATAAGCCAAACAAATTCTTAAATAGTTAATTAGATTTACTGTTGCGGATGTAATTCTTACTGAAATAGTAGATTGATTAATACGCGCTTTTATTATAAAATCCTCATTTTCTAGTTTTCCAAGCTAATAACCTTTTGTTCGGAAACTTTATTAGTGCTATTGTATTAGTTCAAAGTTCTTTGCATAAAAATAGTTTAGAACCGAGTAAGAATGGTTTTGAAGCGTTAGAAACTTCCTTTCATGCCTGCTTCATCACTTATAAATTTAGCCAGGCGGTGATTTAATAGTCATAGAATTAAACGGGACTATTTTCATCACATTCAGCTTCTTCTTAGGTATGAGTATTTTCATCAATTCAGCGTGTAATTGCACAGTGTTTTCCTACACATCCAACTTCTACTTAGGCATGATCCCTAACATCAATACAACTTCCATTTTAAGCAGAATTCTTTTCATCACATCAAGATTTCACTTGGGTAGGAATCTTTTCATCACATCCAGCTCCTACTTAGACGTGATTCTTTTCAAACAAGCATTCATCTACTCATTAATCTAGTTTCTTCTTGCTCCGTCTTATTTTCATCGATTCCGCCTCCATGTAAGCTACGATCAGACACCCATTCACGTCAAAAACACCAATTCGAAATGCATGCCAGGCTAAAGCACACGATATAGGCCCAGTCAACGAAATAATTAAATACGCTAACTGCAGGATATGAACTATGGAATATTGAAATACGCAAAACTACAGTTTTACCGAATAAAACACTAATCTGATAAAAAATTATGCTGAAAATCATAATTTGATAATAATTATCTCTCAAATAGTTCACCAAATCGTCGTATTCTTCGTTGGTTTCAGTTGATTCTCTGATTTCAGTAAACGCCCGCCGACTGTGCGTCGAATGTCTGCTTGCAAAAGGTGGACCACCTTTTGCTATTATAAGAGAATTAATAGCGTCCGTGAATTAATGGATTCAAAGATTATCTCAAGATATTTTGCCTCGGATGGCTACAGAAGGCTCTTGCTCGATAAAAACTATCGATTTCTCGATCGCATATCAGTGTAAGCAAGCTTGATATCTTGAATCCATCTTAATAGATGAGCTCTAACTTGAACTTTCGAACAAAACATTCATCCCTGGAGTACGGGGCCATTCATAAAGATGATAGCAGTAGGAGCAGCACGCTGCTGTGTACCGATAACAGAAAGTAAACCTAGCCGCTCATTGAAGATATAATAATAATTTTTTTACCCCGTTCTTCCTTGTTGAAGACATAGGCTATTTATTGGTAATTTATCGTTTTAGCTTTCCAAATTGATTCATTTTATCGTTTTTGTCCCAAATTCATCTACTTTATCGTTTTTGTCCCAAATTCATTCACTTTAAAGCATAAAGTTAACCATCAAAGTGAGACAAATGAAAGCATTGGTATGGCCGGTGGTTACATATGGCTGCGAAGACAAAACGAATGGTTACTCTTCAAATTTCCGTATGCACGCTTTTCTCTTAAACAATTCTGGTGTTTTGAATCTCTAACGGCATTGTTTTGGTATTTTGCTGACATTCCCGGTAGTCATTCGTAAATTTGGATTAAAATTATTACGTTTTTTATTTTGATGGATACTAATATGTCATGCGTATTTCTCTTCGTCGATTCTGGTCTTAACCATCCTTGATCCGAGGGTTGGTCGCTTCATGGACAAGTCTACTCCATCTCTTCGTGTCTCTCGTCTTCTTTAGTAAGTTGTCAAATGGTCCACCGGTCCATTTTTCCACATTGTCTATCCATCGTGTCTTTGGTCTTCCTCGTTTCCTTGCTTCCTGTATAGTTCCTTGCATGATTTCTTTTTCTAGACAGTTTCCCTCTTTTCTCATCACATGTCCAAAATATGTTAATTTCCTCCTTTTTATCAGATTAAGTAGCTCTCGTTCTATGTCTGCTTTCTCCAATACCCACTCGTTTGTTTTTTTTGAGTCCATGATACCCTCAGAATCTGTCTTATGCATTTCATCTAAAAAGCTTCAATCCTTTCTTTATCTTATTTCTAGATGGTCCAACTTGTCTTGTCGTGAAGCCAAATTTAAGAATGACTACCGTCAGCAAAATACCAAAAAATTCCGTTAGAGATTCAAAACACCAGAATTGTTTAAGAGAAAGCGTGCATACGGAAATTTGAAGAGTAATCATTCGTTTTGTCTTTGTGATTGGCCCAAGCTATTCCTACCGAAGTCATATCACACCTGCTCTTCATCCTCTACGCTGCTTCCTATCTCGAGCGTATCCGCTTCAAGCTGGCACACCTCGTGAACAGAGCACGTACAGATCATCCGCCTTCCTATAGTCGTCTTCCATGGTTACACCTTGCAAACATGTTAAAGGTCACGCATCTATTCGATCAACATCTGCTTGTAAGTACATGCATGTTGTTTCTGGTTACCTACACGTATACTCATCGGCAGTCGGTATACGCCTTGTCATCGGCAGGCGGTCATCTACCATATCCGGTCTCTTCTCTTCATCTGGAACCTCTAGTTTCTTATGTTCGCGCCTCTCTCAGCAGGAAACCGTCTTTCGATCTAAAGTGAAACCTGACGCTTCCAGTCAACCCATGGCTTATGGATCTTAATGGTTGCGGGCTTTCGTGCGCACTTTTGAACATTGAAAGGAGCATATTACCACATCATAATTGTAAACAGTTATATAAGTCAAACAATGTTTAACAATATAGGCTAATCAGATAATTTCAGAAAATGTATGTATATATATATATATTTATCTATATATTTATATTTATATTTATATATTTATTTATATATATATTTATATATATATTTATATATATTTTTTTTATATATATTTATATATATATTTATATATATATACGCGCCGAATCGATACGAAACCTGAGCGTTGAGACGCTAATAATGAGACGGACATGCTTGGCTGTTAAAGAGGTGGTGATTAAGATTTTCAATCCACTTAAATACTAAACGTATTCCAAATTGAAATAGTTTCAAAACTGAACGTATTTCAAATTGAAATAGTTTCAAAACTGTTTGAATGTTGCATTGTCATCATACATTAATAACCGATTTTGTTCAGATTCATTTTTATACCGTTACCAGGCTGTCATTACCTTTATCGCTTTCACTTCCATCAGAATATCCACGATGAATGTTGGCACTGAGTGTATGGTCCTGTCTCACACACTGAACACTTAATATTTATCTACTGACTTATTCATATTCAATATCGTTTATTTCTCCCACGTGCAGGTATCTTAGTTGTTCTGTCTCTTAAATTTCTCACATCTAATGGTTTATTGTAGTATAATGGGTGTCAGATTGATCAAAAACTTTTGCATGAAATCCTCCTCCTGTACTCATGGAAAATAACCCAAAAGGCACATTTCAAATAGTTCAAGAAACGTATCTTTTTCAGGAGCATCAGCGTAATGTTGGAAACAATGTTCCACGAATTCCTGTTCAATTTCAAACGTTTCATCACACATTCCACAACCATACGATCTCAAAACGACATAGTTAAAATTAACACATCTCGATCGATCTTCAGATACTTGTGTTTCATCCAAAACTGGCTTAATGTTTGACACAGGTAAGGAATCTCCCACGACCGTAGATTCTTTTGGCGACAATTCTATCCCATCAAGACAGTTGTCGTATTCTGTCAATAAGAGCAAAGTATTTCTGCTTTGGTGCAGAGATTCTTTTGTGGAATCAATAGTTTCACATGATACAAATTTATTTACATTTTTCTACTGCACATTTTAAGGTTCTTTTTGAGGTAATTATTGCATTCAAATGCCTTGCAACATACAACACACTGAAATGGATTCTCTCCAGCGTGGGTTCTTGAATGAGAATCCAGATGCCCTTTCTGTGAAAATGATCTATGGCATAAGTTGCACATGTATGGTTTTTCTCCATTGTGGATTTTTCCATGTCGGTCGAGATTACTTCTCTTTGTGAACAATTTATTGCACAAATTGCATTCGTATGGTTTTTCTCCAGTGTGAATTTTTCCATGTTGGTCCAGATTACATTTCCTTGTAAACCATTTATGACAAAACTTGCATTTATATTGATTTTCTCCAGGGTGAATCCTTATATGCTTGTTTAGATCCCTCTTCCGTGAGAATGATTCATTACAAAAATTGCATTTGTATGGTTTTTCTCCAATGTGGGTTCTTTCATGTCGGTCTAGATATCTCTTTTTTGAATAAGATTTATGACACAAATTGCATTCATATCGTTTTTCTTCAGGGTGAGACCTAACAAGCTTGTAAAGGTCACTCTTCCGTGAAAACGATTTACAGCATAAATTGCATTCGTATGGTCTTTCTCTAGGGTGGGTTCTTTCATGTTGGTAGAGATTACTTCTCTTTGTGAACAATTTATGACACAAATTGCATTCATGTGGTTTTTGTCCAGTGTGGGTCTTTTCATGCATATCAAAGTCACTCTTTCGTGGAAACGGTTCATAACATAAATTGAATTCGTGTTGTTGTTCTCCAGTGTGGGAACGTCCATGTAGGTCCAGATAACTTTTCTGTGAATATGATTTATGACATAAAGTGCATTTGTACGGTGTTTCTCCAATGTTGGTTATTCCATGTCAGCCGAGATAACCTTTCCGTGAGAGCAATTCATGACATGAATTGCATTTGTATGTGTTATTTCCATTATTGGTACTTCCATGCCTGTCTAATTCACTGTTCTGTGAAAATGAATCATAGCATAAATTGTACGTGTATGGATTATGTCCAATGTGAATTGCTTTGTGGTAGTCATGGTCATGTATATGTTCAAATGTTTTGTGGTATAAATTCTGATTGTAAGAGTTTTCCCCAGGGTCCATTCCTGTTCGATGTTTCAGTTGATCAATGCATCCAAATGCATTGTCACATAAATCAAATATGGTTTTGTTTTACATGATAGGATTGCCCAAATGTAGGCCTACATGTATCTTGCGACCATAACTCTGTAAATGCATTCTATCAAAGTTGCAATACGATGGTTTTTTTTCTATTTTCAGTTCTTGCATGTTCTTTCAGATGACAGTTTTCTAAAAACATTATTTTTATAATTATTATTCATACACGAGCAGCTGATACACTTATTCTATGCAATCGGTTGGTATAAAATTCACATTAATTGTATATCGATGTTATGGTGCGTTGCATAAATAATTTTATTCATAATCTAATATCAGATCTTCTAGCCTATGGTTGGTAGAGTTAATATTGCTGACATTTAATTCAGTTTCAAACATTTAATCACACATCCCACAACTAGAAGATATCAAAACGAAATAGTTCAAATTAACACAAGCACTCGATCGATCTTCAGAAGCATTTCCATTTTCAGGTGTTGCTTCAGCTGGAGAATGACTCCTTGTCAAATAAACCCATTTTACACAATGATGTTCCTTTATCAAAAACTGCCCAACGCTGCACACACTCCTTCAGTGAAGCAAACAAGAAGTATGGAATCGCAGACTAAGTACGAACATGTATGCAATTTTTTAACAAACAGATAAATATTAATACATTCAAATTAAACCAAGATCATACAACCATAGACAGAGAAGATTTGAATCAATGTTAATATCATATTTCTCAATACAGAATACGCAAATATATAACCGTAACCATCGTTTATTTTTATTAATCCTATCAGACAAATAGTGAAACAACTGACATGGTGACACCAGTGGTCAATATACAGAGTCCTAGAATGACCAGGAAAATAAGGAATACATAATACCCTTAGGGAACATTGGTCCTGCTAGCAGGGTCACCTTTACAAATTTCAAAAGTATAGCATTTGGTTGAGGTAACATTATTACAGAAGTCAATATTATTTATCTTTAGAAGTAAATTTCCTAAGTAAACACTGTGGTAATTCAATCACGCTATGCAGGTTACAACAGTCAAAATAACGATTTTACAAGAATAGGATTCAGACAATTATCAATTATTTAGATTGAATCAGGAGATGATATCTTAATTAAATTTTAAATAAGCACATGAAGGGTAGGCCTATAAGACGAAGATCATTAGTTAAATAATTCCATATTTTAGGACTAAGTAAGTAAGAATAATATTATTTATTAGACGACCAGCAAACGCACCGTAGGTTACAAAAGGAATAAATAATAGCATTGATTTTAAACAAGGTCATAATTATAACATTCACATAATGAAAGTAGGCCTACCATTGGCAAATATACCAACTCTAGCCATTAATAGTGCGCAAACATACCAAATGGGTAAGCAATATTACTAACAAATCAGCCATTTAGTCTCAATAACAAACGCACAATAGCTTACAATTTAAAGCAAAATCATATAACATTCGCAATTTTCGCATGATAAAAGATCTCTTTTCAAAGGCATCACCTCTAATCAGGATGAGGCCATGTGGCTTGGGTCGCATGTTGTAATGGGTATATTAAACTAGTTTATTTTATTGAGAATTTACTAGTATTAGTTCTTCAATGGTCATAATTATAGAATAGGTCTATAGATACAACTAAATACAACGTTTTGCTTGCTTTGCCAGTAAATTAAACAGAATGAAACAACTCACAGTATTTGTGTAACGATGTTAGCAGTCGCGTCCACGATGTAGTTCTTAAAAGTTAAAAATGGCGTATTAGTAAGTCATCACATTGAGAAAACGACAATTATGCAAAAGTCGGATTATCACTCTTACGATTGATTATAATTATATCTTCTGTTATCGTTCTGGAATCGAATGAGAATTAAGGCTAGCCTTATTGGATCCGGGCCAGCCACTGGAGTATGTAGTCTAGCCACTTCATCGTCACAGCTGATGTATGACAGCTTGCACCGTCCTGCTGAAATACTCCCAAGATCAATGTTAACAAATAACTTTCGTTGTATAACGTTGTCTCTCGAACGCTGGCTTCGCGTGTTGCTCGAGAAATGCTTGTAATGTAGGACTGCGAGTTTAGTCTGTTACCATTTGACACAATATGAAGGCGTGTAAGACCCCAAGCCGTCATCCCACCCTCACATCATCATTGATAAACTGAATCTCAACTGTGGAGCAGACAGAACGTTCTCCTAAGTCCTCATGTGAACCCCAAACAGTATCGTTTTGTTCATTCGGTACATAAAAACACGTTCAACAGCGACTCATCGGTGAACCAGACATTAGACCAGTCAGTTCACAGTCCAGTGTCGATGCTCCTATTTTTACTCAAAAAAGCTTTGTTAATTAAAATGGTTACATTGTGAGTCACATCCAGGCACACGCTAGAGACACGTCTCTTGCACCGCGTTGTACACTGTCACGTCGTTTAATGCACGTTCGACTTAAAATCTTCTGGGTTAATTAATATGTGAGTCATGTATAAGCCCTAGGCTTGTGAAAAATATTTAAGAGATCCGAATCATTTTGACCATGATATTTACTGTAAATTTGAAAACGGTGAACGAGCGTTTGTGTCACCCTATAGTTTTATATAAAACGATATCTCGTTACATTTCAATTGGTGAACAGACCGGTCAACCTTCGAGCAATGAAGATCATCTTGGTAACGTTGACCGTGATAGCACTTTTGCATCTCATCAATCAATCAATCAAAAAAATTATATAGAGGCCCTTCAAGATATTTAATCAGAGGCGCTCATATTCATAGAAATTCTGGACGCTAAGTGTCTGAATTAGCTTTACAATTCAAAAGTAGTGTCAGGCCAACGTTATCTGCTTCTGCTTGATTTCAGTGCTCCAAAGTGGATAAAGGATGCACTCCCGAAGCATTGTGGAGAGTTGTTATTTTGGTGAGTGGTCAACGTTGGTCGGTCCAAAGGCAAACAAATATGACAAGGAGAGTGAAACAATCGTCGTGAGTACCAGTGACATGTGTTTCGCGTGAGTCTAAATATAGATTGCATATCCTGCTGATGACAATCATATTGGCATCTATAAATCAAACGAGATTTAACAACGTGTCCACTTTGGTCGAGTATTAAGGGAATGGCTAGGTTATTTACAAGTCATGCATTTGACATGCTAATCTCTGCGTTGTCTAAACATGTCATAGTAGGGACGTAATCGCTTGTAAATTGAAAGAGATAAGATCAAGGTCTTTTAGGAAGTGGCCAGCATGGCCTTTGTTAATAGATAAGAAAGTAATAAAACTCATATTGTGAAACGACGTGGCTCATTAATCATGCAACTGTTAATCAATATTGTCTACATAATAATTTATGTCGACGACCGCTGATTAAGACATAGAATAGAAGGCAAAAAGAGAAGGAGAGACGTCGACACACAATAATGTCAACCCTAGCAGCCTCCATATTCCTCTGTCTTCACTGTTACAGCAATGTTGACATGCCAACATGCCTCTATCTTCTTTTGTATTATGAATACTTGTAAGTCTTGTGAAACAATAATGACCCATCCCCATTCCCAAGCCTATATCACCATTTCATGAATTGTCGAGGTTGAACGGGTAACTAAACATGAGATCCATGGCGTTATACTTTCTGATAGTATCATATTCATATAATTAGGCCTATAGTCAACGTGTGCTGTCCCATTGTGAGTTTGCTAAAAGTTTTCTTTGTAATAAGACCTACGATAACCCATATTCAATCAGTCACATTTCATCGGACTTGCTTCACAAACGCCTGATTCTAATGAGTTATCGTACGTTAAAAGTCAATTCCTCAACAGCAGATTTACTTTGCTTAGCGCGATGATACAATAATTCATGTGACGATGTTCTCACAAGGACATTGGCTCCTCGTAATTTTATTTAACGACTCCCACTAAATAAGTCTTTTAATCCATTGTGATGAAAAGCGTTTGATTTGAACAATTTGGAAGCTGTAGCTGATGTTCCTCTACACACAGATGAATGAGCCAACAGACTTTATGGTGCACTTTATTGTAAGGATTCTTACAATAACTTTAGTGACATGTTTGTTTATAACATAGTCCTTCATGTACAATTGGCTCTAATTTGTTCTCAACGCACTAAATTACTCAAGAAACTCAGATCTAAATCAATCAAAAATTAATAAATAAGACTTGATATTGTGACCTTTAGAGATATCTACTCAGAGGCGCAATAAATCAATAAAGCGCAACATCAATAAATCAATAAGGCGCGATTTATAAAGGTCCCACAAATCCTATAAATGGACAGAAGGCAGAGACGTTCAGTGTCTCTGAAGCAGATCGGACGTTCATTATCATCTGAATAAGACACAGAACGGACAAACGGAACCGAACGATTCGCCGTCAATAAAGTCAATTCAATCCTGTAAGTTCTATTAATTCGCACACGCATAGGCCTAGTGTAAGTTTACTTTCGAAACGTCGGATGAATTCCTAAGTATAAAGTCGGACTTGAGACAATTTTGATATATGTTACAGCATCCTGCCATGAGGAGCAGACTTGGTTCAGGAAAGGACAGTGAAAAAATTGCGCTTTCAGATTGTCCACCGATCGAACAACTTGTAGAATAGGCTACTAGGATTATTCAGGACTCTGATGTAGACCTAATCGGTTGGTCAGCCTCAGTTTTGTATGAGCATAGAACTGAAGAAAAGACTACTTACAAACCTTGATATGGCCAGTGGCAACACATAGGCTGTAGAGTGATTAAATTTTGGAAGAGCAGCGATTCAGAGTAGACCTATATTGAAAGGGCCTTTATTGAAACCTGGCACATTGGCCGATTGACAGAAGCGGTCGACCTGTAACGCGGAGAGCACGGATTTGATCTTCATACTACGAGTTACAGCGTATGAACTAGGGGAGCAATAAACCAAGATTTTTTGTATCAAAAGCAGTATGTTTTGTTTTATTAGTTTTTGGCTTATTTGTTTTCTTTTATTGTTATTAATTTTATTTGGATTTTGTCAAAACAGTTTTGTTATAAAAAGCATCAAACATAGCATGAATAAACAGCTCCAACTTATTTTAATTATTAATTCAGTTTTATGTCAGACAGAATAGTACACAATTAGTAATATACCAGTAATTTCAGTAAATTTAAAAAAGGTATTCTGAAAACCAAAAAACCAAATATTGTCATTTTTCGTATCTTTCGTTCATTTATAAAGAGCCAAAAAATATTAAAAAAAACATGTTTGCAGCCCTGGTAGGAACCATGAGCAAATCACTCGCGCACAATTGTCTGCAGTGTACCATGCAATCTAGCAGTCAAGGCGTTTGTGCACTTCTGAACTAATGGTGAGCAGGGCAATAGCATACAGGCCATGCGTTTAAATAACAGCTGTCGGGCTTTGAATTCCACATTTCGGTGCATGCCGATTCTAATTGATAATAACTCGTTTACTTCTGTGGGTTAGGTCCGTAAACTTTATCATTCCGTCGTAATGTGAAAAACGCGTCACCGAAGTGAATGACGTATTGCAATATTTTGCCATCAAACAAATCGATGTTTAGTTGAAGTCAGACTATTTTCAAACGCTTTCATTCTTGTAGCATGGCACTGTTGCGAGAAATGGTGACTGCATTGATCTTAGTCGTTGCCTTGGTAACGGTTGTCAATGGGAACATTACGGGCAGATTTCCTCTCAAAGGCACATGCATGTGTATTGACGGCAACTCTGTGAAAATACGATCTTCAGGTTAGAACCCAATGATCTCCTTAGTGAAACCTTCATAGTTATGAAGTTAGATCATATCCGTGCAGCCCTTTCAGAAGGAATAAGCGTAATTAATTTCCTTGATCCAGACGTTAATTCTTCCCTATTTAAAACGAAGTCTGCCTGAAACTGGTTTCATACTAATTATGCGCACCAATATTTAAGGAACAGTTTGCGTGTATACTTAAATTTCCTTTAACATAAGCTGGATTGTTGAAGTAATAAAAGCTTTAATACAAGTTGAATGATATAGTCATTACTACATTCAAATATGCATTAATTTATTGGTGAAACATTGTATTCCTAAGTGGAAACTATAATATTACGCTTAACTAGACGCTGGGTCGATGAGCAGAATCCTATTTAAGTTGAAGCTGAATTGAGGAATTTATTATTGCGCTTATAGAAATTGGATTGACGAAAGAAATTCTTATAAGAAATTCTTAATAAATTGGTTGAATTAATGATATCCTTTGCTTCAATAGGAGTTTGATTGATGCAAAGAAGTCTGCTTTAAATTTAAAAAAAATTTAATGAAAAGGGATAAGTGTAATTAATTTTCTTGATCCAGGTTTTAGCTAAACGGTATTTCTTTCATCGGTCCCGCTTCCATTTGAACGGCATTTTTTCGTCATTGATTCTTCCATTTAAGCATAATTTTTCACTATACGCTAATATTTTCATCAATGCAGTTCCTAGTTTAACATTATTTTTTCATCGAGACAGCTATTAGTCGAGTAATTCTATTTATGCATTCTTTTCAGCATTCAAGCTTCCATTTAAGCAGAATGACTTTCATCAATCCAGCTTCCATTCAAGCATCATTTTGTTTCAGCAGTCTTGCTCCCAGTTTGACTATAACTATAATTATATTCTATCCAGCTTCTATTTAAACCGAATTATATTCGTCAATCCAGCATTTAGTTTAGACATTATTCTTTCAATCCATACAGAGTCTAGTTTTAAGTGCTTTTAATCAGTCCTGCTTTTCGGTGAGAATTGCTGAAAGGCTGTTGTATTGGTTTCGATGCGATTAACAGCGTATGGCAATTATTATGTGGCTCCTGTGTTCTGTGCTCAGCGTGCAGTCAAGAGGTGATTGGGTCAGCCAATTCAGGTCAGTGTTTCAAGTACAATGGATACAACGTCCGTTGCTCTCTAAGCAAAGAAAACTACCATTCCTTCCAGATCAACTACAACGGAAATGTGAGACAGTTTAACCAATAGACTCTTGTTCATACTCTTGATGTGTATATGATGGTGATGATCATGGTGACAACGACGACGCCGATGATGATAGGATAAATATATAGCAATAAAATCAAAATTGAGAGAAAGCGAAAGAGAGAAGGAAAGAGAGAGAGAGAGAGAGACAGAGACAGAGACAGAGACAGAGACAGACAGACAGACAGACAGGGAAACCGAGAGAGACAGAGAGAGACAGAGAGAGGTAGAGAGATACAGACAGACAGACAGACAGACAGAGCTGCTGGAAGAATGAGAACTAGCAATAGAGGAAGCTGCACAAAGAATTGCAAGTTTAAAAGAGCGCTTAATTTGGCCTTTATCCTCGTCGTGGTGATCTAGATTGTCCATCGCTGCCTTGACCAGGATATACAATGGCGCAAGGGAGTTTTCCCGTCAAGTCCCACGACTGTTACAGATGACGACCTGAATGTGATGGAATTAATGACAGCCCGTTTGGTCTTTTGACTTCTGTGCGCAGTAGACCTGGTGCTTCTTTGATGGATGAGACCCCTGCCTTTGAACCCTGCCTTTGGACCCTACCTTTTGAAAGGGAACGGTGTATTGCATCATTGATTTTGAAATGTCGAGCTATTCGGTGGCAGGCAAGAGAGCAGGATAATCCGTGCTCTTGGAAACGACCATGTTGTAATACTGAATGAAAATGCAGATGGAGCGGCGTTGGAAGAGGAAAGACGTGCCTCGTTTCTCGCCAGTGATGAGAGACGTTCGGTAATCAATCTAACTTATGATGTCAGCTGCGGTGAGATTGAGATTGCCAAAGGTCTCTATGGCCACCGGTTGAAAATGCAAGAGATAGACAATCCTGTTCTTCAACATTTGCGGTTCACCGCCTGCACAGACGCTGGCCATGTGAAAAGGGTATAGGCGTTGTTCCATCAAAGCATTTTGCCGTCCGGTCTATGCAAGCTCAAACTGACAACTCTGTCAGGTTCCCTAGCCCATTTGTTGGAAAGGTCCGTAGCCACCAATGGCCCTGAGCAGGGCCGCAAAATTATTAATTTTCGTTTAGGATGAATAATAATTTGAATCAAGATTGAAGTTGCATCTTGTACGATGTTGTTTTATGCATATCATATTCACTGTGAACATATTGTAACTAACTAATTTTGTATGGCGTCCTTTCGATGAGGAGAGAGACAAACATTAATTACACTGAATCTTTTAACTAAGACAAAAATTTTCAGAATGGGTTATTTTGGACTCGATTTTTAAAATTGTAAAATCTCTTAGTTAAACAGACACACCTAATTATGGCGATTATCAACTCTGGCTGTCGAACTTATTCGCCTGCCTCTCGTAGGTTGGGCGAAAAGTATTTAGTCTGATTTATTAGCACGAAAATGAAATACACTCATTAATTTCCTTGCATTTGCAGCAAGGATGGGTTGACGGACTCCACTTGAAGCGATCGCTCTTGGGATGCCTCTCTAATTAAGGTAACTAATTCATTCACTGCGTAAATTTGTGAAACCTCATTAGCATATTTCTGAACAGGATGGTCATCAGTTAGCATTATCGCAAAGGAATTCGTCTTGAAAGCTAGCTTAATGACCTTTCGCTGTCGCCTGTGTACGTAGGCGTAGCAAGAGCAGTGGAATTTTATATAAAATAACTTCTAACAGTTCCTTATTTGAACAGTTGACCTGTATTCGGTCATCGTTTTGGAACGCCCTCCAGTGCAAAATGTAAATTACTCATGTCTTAGCTGAATTATCTACAAGAGAACCATCCTTCTGTCCAAAGTTTCACATACATACGTATACCTATATATAGGTCGATACACACTAATATAAGATTAATTATTACGTGTGATCTATGAAAAAAATATGTTTTGGGTGTGAGCGAATGCGATGCGATTGATTATAACAGATGGCACACATATTGTAGATACACAAATATTTATATATAAATATAATGATAATTGTAATAATATTTTGTTTGTATGAGTATAATATTTTGGGCGTTCCAGAGTGAATCAGAAATGGAAAGTGTTCTGCGAGGAATAATGGAACGACGAAGCAGAAACTGCAGACATTAACATTACCAAGCCTCTAGGGTTTATCGACTTATTACAAAACATTCAATTCCAGGGGTGTAACAAGCGGGACGGCAGGGGGTCCCGGCCCCCAGTATTAAAACTGGGGAGGGGGGCAAAGCCTTCAGTTTTAGTACTCAGTGCCCCCATGTGCCCCCAAATTGTTTTTTTTTTATGTTTCTGTAATGGCTTTTTAAGATTACTTTTGTTAAGATAATTTCTGCCCCCATTTTTCAAATTTCTAGGGGGCAAAATTCAAAATGTGGGGGGCAAAAAAATTCTTTGGCGCTTCGCGCAATATTTTTTTATTATTCCCCCCACTTTTCAAAACCTTGTTACACCTCTGCTCAATTAAATATTATAATTTTTGTGAAGACGCTGTGTTATGTTTGGATATAGTGCACTGGTTTGATTTGAAAAAAGGAAAACTGTTTGTCGTTGTTTTTATTAATTAAGATAAGTTTGTTGTTAAAATATGTTTGCAATTCGGAGCATTCTGAAGCATGGTCGACACCAACCATGACAGGAAAACCAGCTAAAACCGCCATAGTGGATCTATTTTGTCACTAACATTTACTTTTACTACTGAATCAATATAATAATGTCGATGATGATGACGATCATGTTGACGACGACGATGATTATGATGATGCAACAACAACGACAACAACAAAAACAAGACAATTCTTTTTTAAACAACAGCAACTGTGCAGTCATCAATACAATGTACAAACTTTCATGTTGCCCAATAGAAGAGTCGCTACAATCAGCCATTCATCTGGAATAGGTTGCCTAAGAACCTGTCCATTTGTTCTTTAAAGTGTTTGTATACAGACGCTAATAGAAAAGAAAATACGATAACTACCTGTGATTACTACGAACATGCTCCTCTGCCCTACTCCACCAGCTACATTGGCTCCCTATTGAATTCAGAATCAAATTTAAGTTAGGTTGCTTGACCTACAAAACCATCATCACCAGTGCACCTACCTATTATTATGCTCTACTAACTCCTTACATTCCTCCTCGTTGCTTACGATCATCAAGTACAGGTCTTTTAGTTAAACCACGATGCAGAACAGTTATGGGCTCTCGTGCATTTCATGTGATATTCCATTCCATTTCATTCCATTCCATATTCCATTCCCTAGGAGCAGAGGCTCCTAGGGAATGGAATCGACTGCCACTCTCTCTTCGTAGCTCAAATTCACTTCCTTCCTTCAAAAAGCGACTCAAAACTCACTATTTATCTTTTGCTTTCAAACATTTTTGAAATCTAATTGCATCTTCTCCTGGTGACTGACTATCCGCGCCTCAGATTCACATTTAGGTGTGACCTTGTGCGCGTTACAAATTTAATAAGTAATAATAAATAATAATAATAAAAATAATAATAATTAAAAAAATTAATGATTTTGCATACAGTTTCAAATAAGGAAAACTCTGGCGAGCGCATTCTTTGCAGCAAACGATTCGGCCATAACACGATAATAACAAATATCCGCGTTCAGCTAGTCAACAAGTTCATACAACCACGACAGCAAGTACATGTAGGCATATCCAGCTAGCTTAAACATCAACAACACGTACTAGATCTAAATTATGCAAACGACATTCAACATTTTTAATGACTTCTTTTTCATGAATACATTGCCCTGTACAATAGATGTCGCAACATAGTCATTGTAGTCGTTGAAATTATCGTTTAATGTAATATGAATATTCTTCAAACAAATACAAGTAGCCTCATTATGAACAACATAAAGCATTGTATTTTAATCAGGCAATTACGCCATCTGGTGAATGTGTTCTATCAACAAAGTATAACTGGTTGAAAAGATTGTTCGCCAGTGACTTTTGACGTTTGATCACTCTCATGTAAATATCTATAATTCGCCCGAATATGCGGCGTTCTCCTGTACTCGCAAGTAATTTATTCAGGATTTTATCCGAAGCGTCGCATCAGAGGAGGTTTTCCAAAGATCGGTGTTCAATGAATGTCAGCGCTCGGTTGCCTTAGAAACCAGATAGATGAGGCATAACTGGTGCTAATGAGCGTTTCGTTGAGATCCGGAAAGTGTGACAGGCCTACTTTGGTGTAAAGATTCTTGAAGAGGTGATACCTCGATTTGGGGTCGAAAGCCTTTGGGTTGATTAGTAGACCGTATTAGTCACGTCACATGGTTCACCGACGAAGGTATTGGTTGACGAAAAATTATTCACGGACAAACAGACAAAATCATTATTAGTACATTGTATTTGATACAATTGAAGTTGATAGTTTCAATTTAGTGCTGTTAAATCGCGGTAGCAATCACTGTTAGTTAAGTGGAACTTTTTAATTGAGTAATGTTATTTTATTTGATGGGACCCCTCCCTCGTCACAAACCGTCACAAATGTGTGAACCCTCTCCAAGGTGCTGGACGTCATTATTTTAAGGATGGCCCCTAAGCCCCATGCGCAGGACTAGAAACTTCCATTCATCGACTCTCACGTTTAATTGTAATGCAATGCAATTTATTTATTAACACATTTATAATGATGCATTTGATTCTCAATTTTGAGTAATAACTTTCGCTAATCAATTTAATATTCTTGATTTGTTCAACACTGTTTTGTCTCTTTGCTTTAGTTGTAAGAATGCATAAATTACGAAGACGTAGGCCTACTCAATTTTCAATGATGACCGCATAATCATGGCATTGACCATGCTAATTCTTTCTATTAATTGATCGAATGAGACCCTTTATCACTAGGCCTATAATTGCTCATTTGAATGGTCGCCACATCATTTAACGTTTCTCTGTCAAGGACTGTGCGGCAAGACAAGATTTCCATAGTCACCTTCATGAAGTGAATCGCGATCTGCTCGCTCTCTTTCGCAGAGGCGCGTGAGAGGCAATCTATGCAACTTCAAATTTAACGAAACGGGCCCATAGGCTATGTACATTTAAATGTTTCTAAGTATTAAATACATGGACAAATCGACATGTAAATCTTACGTTTCGATGTGACCATGTTTCCATAGTTTCTACCAATCTAACTGCAGCCACTTGCAGTTCCGAAAGATTGAATTTAACCAATCATTTAATGTCGTCACGTGTGATTGCTCGCTAATTCACACGTCTTCACGCATGCTTGAGATCGATAAGATATGAATGTAGTGTTACAGTAAGCTACACGTCTATGCATCTGCGGTTCTGAGTAGGTTTCAGGTCAACGACAAAGTAGACAGAGACTGTTATTTCTGAACAATTGCTTCATTCACTATAACCTATCTCATCATAAGGAAACTGATAACCGATTGAACGAGATGCATCCATCAAAAAGTAGGACCTATTTGGTTGTATCGACATTTGATCAACCGATGCACGGACGATACGCAGTTTGATTATTGTAGAGAAGAAGTTTGATGAAGGCAAACATGGGCTCGAAGCACTTATTATTGGCTGAAGCTTTTTGGTATATCCTATTAATTGGAGGTAAATATTTTCGCACTTTTTTAGTTTCTTCTCCAATAGTTTCGTGCAAGACAACGTAATTGCAACGGACAAAAGGTTACACGACATTATGGTTCACCAACAAATAGTCGGTAGAAAATTCTTCACTGACCACTGACAAAAAGGTTCGCCACTAAAAGGTTAATATTCG